>JABSTQ010010601.1:0-467702 GCA_013358835.2 Ixodes persulcatus | reverse complement strand
CCGCTGTAAATCGCTTCGTTCGAGACTGCCGCTGGAAAGGTTTATAGAAGCTTTGCACACTCGCCAGATTACAGCCGCCATTGCTGACCTTCTGTTGTCTTACCGCGATGCCGAGACTCTGAAGCGGGCATTGACGAACCTCCACAGAGGCCTATGCTTGGGAGAGTAGAAACTAAAACGGCATTGCTCTGTCTCGCTGCGGCAATATTGAAGTGAAATGAACGGGATAAGAGAAAACAAAAAACTAAAAGTGGGTTATGGCGGCGCCAATACATGTCTACTGCAAAACTTCTACAAAAGTATGCAACACCGCGGCCTACCAATCCCCAACTGGTCCTAACCCCGACCGAGGTGCCCGCAATTTAACGAACGGAGATTTCGGGTGTATGTAAAGAGATCCCCCCTTAAATTATTTCCCAGCCGAGAGGTCGGGGAGTGCCGATAGCCCGCATCAGCTTGGGTTACTTTTTTGTTATAAAGACAGGTCCAGCCGTGTTCACCCCTCCAGAATTTCCAGAAAATTTTGGTCGTCACGCTGAGCCTGGCTTTGAGATGGTGACACAGTACACCCGCCCCCCCTTCCCCTCTTTTTCTCGAAGAAAAACAAAACGCACATTTAACGCGCAAAATAACGTTTCTTGCACTTTCAAAATCCACCGAACTCCTTCGTTGTTCTGTTTTTGCGAAGACGTATGCGGCGAAATAATTTAGGGGTTTCTCAGAATTCATTTCTATTACATTTAATATTCACAAATAAAAAACTGTTGTTTTTTTTGTTTTTTTTTTTTACAGTTTGTACGAATATTTTACGCCATCTCACGCGAAATATCAAAAAGAGAGCTCGAAGCGGTAGCGACGAGCCGTCCGCCGTCTCCTTGGCTACGGCTTCAGCTTGGCGACTTTCGACGGCTGATATACCAGCTGTACTGCGGATCAGCGGCGTCTTTGCTCGTCATACATTCTTCCGTGTCTGGTAACCTTCCCCCTTCGAAGATATTATCGAGTGCTCGATCAAGGTGGGTTTGGTGCCACACGATGATGTATGATCGATACTGGGGCTGGGCAATTGATCGATTAACCTAGCGACTAATCAATTAATGCTTTAATCGCGACTAATTTTTTTTCACCTGTTAATCGGTAAAGTTTTGATGAACCAAAAGAAAGTAAAAATGAAAGGCTTCACCATGCAGACGTGGACGAGTACACCTGCATGAAGGGCAAACTTTAGGTAAACTTTTATTCTATACTAAACTGTAGGGGCGCGATTTGTAACTCCAGACAAGGTGCAGAAAGTTTCACGTATCCAGTGGCGTAGGCAGAGCAAAGGTTTGCGAAGTCAAACCCCACCCCCACCCCCGGGGGGTGGGGGGGGGGGGGGGGGGAGGGGGGGGGGGCGTTCGCTTTTCTGTTAACGCAGTTGATGCTGCACAGGGCGTGGAGCAAAGGGGGAGCGCGGACTATCTCCAACTTATATGCTTTCGAGATAGTGTTTGTGGGGTAGAAAATGCTCAGATAAATAAAATAGGCAATATTTCTTCATTCATGTTTATTTGATGGGATACGGAACTTGATCTCAGATATATAGAGAAGATATTTCGAAACATTTGTGGGGTGAAGGATGGCAATTTCAAGGTCAAGTATAACAAACTATCCTCACTAAAATGCACAATTCAATCCCACCAAAGCGAACATAATAAAACGAACACATAGTGATAATAAGAAACAATGTCAGTGATGTAAGCAATATTGAATGAATTGTAAAAACAATTGCACTGTAAGAAACGGGTGGTGCTGCGCTCAGGCACGCTTTGAGTACTGATCAGAATTACGTGCTTTCGACTATACTCGTTTTCACCTCAAGAAAAAAGGACGTTTTGCGCATTGTTCATACGCCGGGCGAAGTAGTTCTTAGAAGATTCAGTTGTCGGAGGAAGAAGCGATGCTTTTGGCGTTTGAATGGTATACGTCTTGATTAGACAACACATATCTAATCTAGAATTTACCTACATATATCTTAATTCTCCACATAAAGGGGAAAATTAGTAACGCTCCGCGAGGAGCCGGACTCTTTTTACTTCGGTTCTTGAGGTGAAAACGGGTATAGAAATTACCACGAATAATAAAGTCTCTGTGACTAGTTATTTTGGAAAGCAATTTACGGGCTCTCTTGATCATCTCGTTTATGCCAAGCGCCTACATATTAAGATGCAGCCGCCCGCCTTGACGGCAAAGAATATCCAAAATGTCCACCGCTTGAAATTCAATGTCGCGGTGAACATTCAGAAGCGCTAGACCAAGCAGTCGCTCGTTCGAAGTGAACGCTCTCAGGTATGTTTTCAACCATTGTAGTGAAGAGAACGAGAGTTCAGCTTCCGCCGTTATTACGGCCAGAGTTTCTATAGATCTTGAGGAGACTATGGACTTTTGGGAAAAGGGCCTCCGGTCAGAGGGCGACCGCCTGTAGCGCAGACGTGACGCGCGTTTCACGTTTCTCCCTCTTGCATTTGGCAGCCCATATGAGCAGCTCGCATCGCAGTTCAGGAACAGAAAGCAGGCCTGAATAGAGCTCCAAAAACTCTTCAGCGCCGGGAGCTGCCACGCTTTCCAAGATCTTCGCAGGCAGAAGCGAAGAAAGTAATTGCAACGTACTCCGATGCTTTTAATGCGATAGCATTGACTGACTCATGGAGCGAGCTGACGTCATCAGTTTGAAGCGCGAAAACGGCTCCTGGATTCCGCAATCCGCCTTCGGTTTTGTTGGCTGGCGTGCGTCGACGGGGCTCCCATTGGCCGCTGCGCCATGACCTCCGAGATCCCGAAGCGCGCGCGCGCAGGTACGCAGCAGACGACAAAGGGAGCGGACGAGCGGCTTGCATGCTTCCACATTCACAACTCATAAGAAGTGCTTAGGTGTACCTCGAGCTTTTTTTTTTTTTTTTTTTAAATCTCTTACCTAACTGCGTAATCAGGCAATCCACGCAAGGAAGGAACACGGAGCGCTTGAAATGCTCTTTCGTGCTTTAAGCGGGAATGTTAGAGCGCTGATGTTGCCGACTTAAATGTTACTCGCGGCATCGGAATTTCAGGGAGGCATCGGTGGCCGATGGAGAGGAGAGAGAGGCTGCCCTCTCTCTCCCCTCCTTTTTGCATTGTATTTAGAGCCCTTATGCCTTAGCATCCTGAAAACAAAATGCATTCGTGGGTACTCTGCGGCAAATGTTGAGGTAAAAGTCCTCGCAAACGCAGACGATGTTGGATTTTTTTTTTTGCGTTGAAAAGAAGAGTGTCGAGAAAGCGCTTGATCAAACAGCGCGTTACTGCGGAATCACAGGGGCTTCAGTGAATCCATCCAAATGCAACAGTTTCTGGTACGGTTCCTGGGCCACAAAACCACGTTTTTTTGCGGGGATAGCTTGGAATCAGGGTCCGATCACATATCTTGGAGCACCGCTCTCACAAATTCGTAGTAGCTCGACGTACTGGTCCTCCCTTGCGACCACACTGAAAAGGAAGGCTGATCCGTGGAAAGATAGACATTTCCCTTTTTTACTAGAGCAAGTGTCTAATATATTCCTAGCTTCAAAGCTTATGTACTGTACGTCCTTCAAGTGGTTCATTGCGCTCGAACAGACATCCAAAAATTCCATAGAATATTTGCCGTTTTGATATGGTGCTCAACGTGGGAACGTGTAAAAAGGGACAACCTTTTCCTCCCTCTCAAATCTGGTGGTTTAGGACTGTCATATTTTTGTCCGCCAGTTGGTATCAAGGTTCTCTTTCTTTAAAATTGCCAATCACAAGTTCCTATAGGGTCATACTCCAATCACGCCTTGCCGAGAGTTTAAGTTATCTTGTTGTTTCAACGGGTGAAACGTCGAAAAATAGGCCCTGGGGATTTAAAAAAAAAAAACAATTTTCTGAAAACACGGTTTTCCTTGGAATATTTCTTTAGCGTGTCAAGGAAAACACTTTCGAGGAATATTACGGAAAGCTTGTTTTCTCTACCACTTTATCGTACCCGTTTCACGCTAGAACCCATCAATGATGTTTTCAAAAGAGTAAAAAAATGGGCGTGCCTCCCTCAACCAAGACGTTCTTCTTCAGATTACATACATCAACCTATACCAGTAAACACTTACCTCCAGGAAAAAGGAATATTTGTACCGTGGACTGTTAATTGCAGACTCTGTAACAAGCCAGAAACCTTAGAGCACTGTTTTATTTCTTGCAACGACGCGTTTTTATTTTGGGGTGTTCTGCAACGCACGCTAAAAAAAAGATCTAATACTTAATGACTACAGTCTCGGCTTCCTCCCGTTCGCTGAGAACGAAACCGTCCCGTACGACATGTTTGCGCTGTTGGGACTACATAGCCTATGGAAATGTCGCATGATCGATAGACATGCAGAGAAACCCCGTACAACGAAATCGCTTTTTCTGGAACAGGTAGCGCAAGTGAGGATCGTATACGCTTCACCTCTCAGTCAACCAGAGTGGTTTGCCTTTTTCGATGCATGTCTTGGTCTCCCGAATTTCTGAAAAAAAGCTCTATAGACGATATATATATATATATATATTTTGTGACCATTGTATTACACTTGTCGATGAGATTTCTGTGTCTAAATTTATCACACCTATTGGTCACATGTACAAGATGCCAAATATAAGGTGCGTGTGCGACATTGGTATGTAAATACGGTGTGAAAGTGAATGTTTCGTAACTGCATATTCCCATAAGTATCAACATGTTATGTCACTTGTAAAAATTTCCATGCATTAAAGAAAGAAGAAAAAAAACATCGGTGGCCGAGTGGGCTAGCGCTGGCTAGCGCACACCAGTTCGGAGCACGTGGGGCGAAAGAGCTCGCGCTGCAGAACCCAGGGATCCTGGGTTCAATCCCCAGGATCCCTGGATTTTGATCTGGATAAGCATCGGCAGGACCCCTGCCCATTTCGATCTGGATGAGCATCGTAGCGGCGTGCGGTCGCGTATCACTACTGCGTTGTGCACCTAAAAGACCCCAGGCTATAGCGGTTGTAATGCACTGGCTAAATTGCTCATCTACAGCTGGCAGACAAGTCGCCCGTTGAGGCAGACTAACTTCTAGGCTGTATAAACATACACACAACCCATTTTTTTTTTTTATTCTGAATGTTAGTTTCCGCTGTTTCGGCCATTTTAATGTCGGTTTGGAATATTGCCTACTGTTTGTATGTGGACGCTCGCTCTAATTTTTTAACACGGCAGCTTGGGCTAGTTGGTTTTCCATAATTTGTAATTCACAGCGCATAAACGTCTCGCAGTAGCAAGCACTCACTCAAGCACAGACAGAAAAACATACACACAGCGCTGACTTTTTTTTGTATTTTGTCTTCGTTTTCGTCTACTTCGTATTAAAACAAAATCTGGAAAATTGTTTTGTCATTTTTTTCTTCTTATTTTAAAACGAATTTGTAAAATAGTCCGCAGTTATCCGATAAGGTGAGAGATGGGCTGCTCACACATCCATCGTCAAGCCTGGCAATATGCTTTGCTTCAATAATCTATCTTGTTAGCTGGTTGTTGCTTCGGTCAAGCACGGTACAGCACGGCCGGACTGGAAGCGCGCGCTCTCTTTCTCTTCTTACGGCCTTTGCAGTTGGGGCAATCGCCACCTCCCGCCGCAATTCGCGGGGGGCGCTGTCACCTCACCCCTGGGCTACCCTTTGCCGTTTGCACAGAGCGCGTCTGACAGTGGATCTCAGCGCTATCGCGACTTGCGGCCGAGATTTTTATAGCCTTTGACACCTGATCCTTACGTTTAGACCCTCAGCCACTACCTAATGCGCTTCTGATGAGCCCAAAACGGTGAATATTTGATGCACATCTCCGAGAGATTTGGGAGTAAAAAGTAGTAAGTAGAGACAGCGAATGCAATTGCGGAAAAACTATAGATACTCGTCTTTACCTCCAGGACTTCTGTTGCAACTCAAGAACAGGAGGAGACGGACCGCTTCTACGTGGAGGAACTTTAAATGATAAGTAATTCGTACGCAAGCAGGCCCAATCGATCTATTGCCGTGGTCTGCATCATTTCATAGGCCGCACATGAAGTCGGTTAGCTGCTCTAGACGAGGATAGTAGTCTGTACAATTTTCGCACAGAGCATATTACAGCCTAATGTGCTTCCTCGATGGCTTGCGCACAAATCCAGCTGATTTTTCGTTTCTGTTCGTGACCGTCTTTGCATGGTTAATCAGAAGTATTCTGAGGGACTTGTTGCAAATTAAACCAGCCAAGCGCTTTGAGTGACTGCTGTCAATGCCCTCTGGGCAACTTAGGAATGGCGCGTCTTCAAGATAGGGTGCAATGAGTAGTTGCAGAACTTCGTGTACATTTGTACGTGGAAGGTGCTTAACAGCCTTTAAAAAAAGCAACAATGTTGTCCAGAAGTGCGAGGAACCTAGGAGTTAGATAATGAAGTCCGCTTTTATCCTGGCCTTGCAATAGGACGAACAGAGGATCACCTCTGTTACTCGTAGTCAACAGCATAACACACGCGCCGCACCCAAACTCACTAATGAGTTCAATAAACCGTTGCCAAAACAACAACCTACGAAGCTCGAACACCAGCGCAAAGCAGCTCGAAGGAAGTCTCCGAGTGGGGTGAAGTGGGGTGAGGTGGTTGTGCCCCTGGCGGCATGCAAGTGAATTACATACGGAGAAAGAATGCCATTGACTCCCGGGCGATTGCAAAGGCCGTAAGAAGAGAAAGAGAGCGCGCGCTTCCAGTCCGGCCGTGGGTACGAGCGAAGCCAAAGCTAGAAGCACGAGACCAGCGCTTTTTGCGTTTCTCCAGCTCGCGCGCTCGAGCAAAGCCTGAACGCACGAAGCTTTCGTGCTCGCGCTTCCAGCTTTGCCTTCGCTCGCACATAAGGTGAAACGAAGTATAGTTTTGTCGCACACCGCGGACTATTTTACAAATTCGTTTTAATAGAAGAGAAAAATGACAAAACAATTTCCAGATTTTGTTTTAATACGAAGTAGACGAAAACGACGACAAAAAACAGAGTTGTGAGTCAGCGCTGTGTGTATGTTTGGGAGAAAGAAGAAGCTACCGACGAGTTCGGACGCGTTTTCTTGAGCTCCCGCTATTAGGCCTAGTACCTAATACCGATGACCTCGAATACCCCACCGACTTGCAGCTTCTCACCCGCCGCGGCCTTATCCGTGGACGGGAACCTTGAGATGGACACGCGCGCCCAGCAAGCCAGGCAAGTCCTGCCGCCGCCGCGACGGACCAGCTTCCCACTTCGCTGATCGCACCCGCAAAACGCACCGCGGAGGAGAAACCTTTTCTTGGGGAATTTTCCACAACTACCAATAACGTAGATTCGGCGGAAATCGCGCTGAAGGCTCTATTTGCGGCGATTCCGAAAGAACGCATCATTGACATCTTTAAGAACTTTCTTGAAGGGTCCAGTCCAAGCAAACCCAGCAAGGGCAAGAAGAAAAAATTGCACAAGACAAACCCGCCGACGGCGAATTTATCGCCGAACTCAGCAAGCGTTGCTATGTCCAAAGCAACAACGCCAACGCAAAAAACGCCGAGCACAGCGGCAAGTCGGCTCCAAGACGCCGATACAACTGCGCTGATGATATTTACAGCTGGCTGTGCGCAAGATGGCGCGGCCGCAACCGAGTGGCAAGGTCCATTGCCCTCAGACAACGAAAAATGGACACCAGTCACCTACAAGAAAAGAAAGCGGGTACGAGTAGACCCCTCACTCAAAGCCCACGGAACGGTACGGCCCCGACAGCGCCTGTTCGAGTACAAGGTTCGCCCTACGAACTCTCAAGTCTCGATAAAGCCTTGCCTTCAACCACTCAAGACGCAATGCACCATGCTGCGCACTACAGCATCGTTCTCGATGCACCTCATCGAGCAAGCCTACACCATTTCGGTCCGTACTGACACGGAGGAGCTGGCAAAAACGCTAAGTGAGATTATAGAAATCAAAGTGCAGGGACGCGAAGCACTTCCCGTACAAGTCTTCCGCACGTTTGGCACTTCATACACCAAAGGTATCATCTATGATATCTACCCTAAAGAGCAGGACCCGCACGACGAAGTCCTCAACCACGAACTCAAATCGGAGAAAATCGACATCGTGGCCGCCCGTCGGCTAGGCAAGTCGAATACGGCTGTCATCACGTTCGACGGAGAGAGACTACCGAGGTCGATCTTCTACGGCAAGCGCTCCATGAGGGTATTCCCACACAAGCCAAAGGCTGTTACGTGCCGTAACTGCCACAGGCTGGGCCACAAACCTGACATCTGCCCGAATCAGGCGGTGTGCCCGACCTGTAGAATTTCTCACCTAGTCGACACTGACCCCGCCAAGGGACCAGGATGTCCGGACTCTACTCCCTACTGCCAGGGGTGCAAGAAGAAAGGCCACCTGGGTACCGATCGAAAATGCCCAACGTGGTCGGCAACAAGCAAACGGATGCGGGAGGACATCCAGAAATTGAAAAAAACAACACCGACTCCAACGGCCGTCGGAGAACACAGAAAGAGTAAAAAATAATACGAAAACACAGAGCGGCACTTTATGGGCTGACAAGGTGAAGCAGAATATCCAAGCACCCCCACCGGCCCCCACTGGAGGGTCAGAAACACAATAGCTTCGCAACATGTGCAGCTACCTCAAAGCTGAACTCAACAGGCTAAAGCCACTGTCAGTCCCAGCAAGAGGAAATCAAGCAATACAGGGAAACTGCTAACCCGCAAAAGGCGCTAGCAGCCCAAATCCTCAACGAAAAATGATCAGAGTTCTCCAGTGGAACTGTCAAGGGCTCCGCAAACGGGCAGCGGAACTCCGAGTACGCCTTCTGAATAAGCCTGACGAACGCCCTGACGTACTGTTACTTCAGGAAACGAACACCACAGCCGTCAATCTTTATGGATACCTGGTATACTCCAGTCCCTCCATAACCATCAAACGCCCTGGAGAAATGACTTCTCCTCCAGGGAAGGCTCTTGTCTACGTGAGGGACGACTGGCCTCAGCACCAAGTCGACCTCACCCCGTACTCCAACGACGGGCAGGAAATTCTGGCGGTGCGGATCCAGGTCCAGCAGCACCACATTGTCCTAGCATCCATCTACTACAGACCGCTCAAGTCCGCGACACAGCAAAGAACCAACCTATATGGATCTCCCATATTCACGATCGTTACCTCAAAGAACAAAAGCTCTACGGAGGAGACTTTAATCTCCACCACCCTATGTGGGATACAATCATGAATCTCCGGGGGCGAAAGACTTATTGGGCGAGATGCATACCTTCCGCCTAAACCTGGTCAACAAGAAAGGAGTCAAAACAAGACTAGGAGGTTCCGGGCAGTCGGATACCACACCCGACCTCACTTGGACCACGAACCCATACATTCAACACCACATGTGGAAAAGCCTACCGGATACGTGGGGTAGCGACCACTTCCCCATCCGCTTCGAATTCTCGCCGACGATACGGGTAAAGGACAAGGTTAAAAAACGCACAGCCAACATCATACACTGGGACAAATTTAGGGAAGCCCTTAACAGCGAGGAACTCGAAGATGCTGACTTTGAATCGCGCCTCAGCAACGCCCTGAGGACTGCAACCATGAAAACGAACATCGGTGAAAATACTCCAACACCCGATGTCCACCTTCTCAAGCTGTGGGCCAAGCGGCTGCAAAAGATACAAAAGTACCGTAAAGGGCCCAAAAGCACCAAAGTCAGACGCAACATCACCAGGGCTAGGGTGGAAGCGAAGGTCTACGCACAAAAACTCGATGAACACCACTGGCTCGACTACAGCGCATCGCTCTCCGAGAAAACGTCGATATCGAAGCTGTGGGCCACGAATCGCGCGCCTCTTGGAAAGAAGAAATGCAAAGGGGTAACACTCACACTTGCCCTTAAGCTCAACAAGACTGAGAAACAACTCGCCGGAATGGCAGGGGACCTCTTTTTTCCCCAGCCCGACTTGACGAATTGTCCTTCGCCATACCACCACGAAGTCCTGGCTCCGGATTACGGCATGGACCGGCCCTTCACGTGGGGCGAGCTCGAAAGTGCTCTTCAACGCGGCAAAACCCACACAGCCCCCAGACCCGACAAGATCACCATGACAATGCTAAGAAACCTCCCAGATCTTACCAAATTCGAGCTTCTAGAGTGGATTCATAAGATCTGGGAGACTGGCAAGCTTCCCAAAAGCTGGAAACACTCCCTCGTCATCCCGATCCCCAAGTCGGGCAAGGACAAAGGTACCCTCACAAACTACATACCGATCTCCCTTACGTCTTGCACCTGCAAGATAATGGAGCGCATGGTACTTTCAAGAAGAGACTGGCTTCTCGAATTCAACAACTCTTTCCACCCGACCCAGACGGGGTTTCGACCCGGCGTCGGCACCCAAGAAAGCCTGGCTCTGATATCGGCGGATATTATCCGCAACATCAACCCTGACCGCTCCACGATCAGAACCATCATCACAGTTGATGTCAAAAAGGCTTTCGATTCTGTTCCACACTCAACAATCATAGAAGAATCTCAGCGCCTTGGCATCACTGGGAGACCCTTAAACTTCATCAAGACTTTCCACGAAGGCAGAACCTTTTCGGTCCGCTGCGGAGTCAACTGCAGTGAACCCAAGGCCAACCTCGTAGGTGTCCCGCAAGGCTCTGTCATCTCACCGATGCTTTTCAACATCGTTATGGCGGCCCTACCCTAGGAACTCGAAAAAATTAACAAGCTAGGGTTTACGATGTACGCCGACGACGTATCGATCTGGACCAAGAGCGAAGACATCGAGAGGCAACAAGCCACACTCCAAGCCGGCCTAGACATGATTGAAGCCCACCTTCACAAGGTAGGCCTCCAAGCCTCCCCAGACAAGACAAACTATGTCACCATAGCACCCAAACGATCGACAACGAGTAATGAAGATTGGCGACCAGCTCCATCTCGTGCTCGCAGGAAAGCGAATCCAGCCCTCTACGTCTGTCAAGATCCTGGGAATTACCGTGGAGGAGACAGGCAAAGGGGACATATGGCTTCAAGAAACGCTGAAGTACTGCAACTCTGCCCTTAATGCCATCAGAAGAATCTGTAACTCCAAGGGCGGTGCAACGGACGAGATCGCCAGAAGGATGGTAAAGACCATGGTAGTCTCCCGAGTCTGCTAAGGAGCCCAACACTACTGGCTCACCAAGAAACAGTGGCGAAAACTTGAGTCCCTGAACAACCAAGCTATGAGGATCATCACGGGCCTCCCTCGGTTCACCCTGCTCGGGAAACTAATGGAGCACGCACAGATCAACTCACTTCATGACACCGTCGTCGCGCACGGTTACACACGGCGAACGTCTTAAGCATTCTAAGCAAGGACGGGAAATCCTGAAACTTCTATGGCGCGCAACAGAAGGCCTCCCCGACCTTCCCGAGCAACTCCCTCCTTGGGAGGATCACATGAACATTGCCGAAAACAAGCCGACTGCTCGAAAAGGCGACTCCCAACAGCAAGCACGAATCGCAAAAGTGCACTCCAGAATGGTTGAGACATGTACCATCCCCACTCACATCATGGCCGCATATACTGACACCGCCGCAGAAGACTCTCCGGTTCCGCTGAAGACCGCGGCAGTCTACTTTCCAGCTCTCGGCTCCTCGGTTGCGAACGCACTTCCAATGCGCACCTCCATCAAAGGGGGTGAACTTGCGGCGATTTACCTCGCCCTCGAAACAGTCCTCAAGTCAAAACACCCGCTACCTCGCGCACTTCGAGTGTTTTCGGACTCGCAGAAAGCAATTTAAGAATGCCAGAAAGCAAGAAGCCCGAGCCGCATAGTTCGGGAAATCAAAAAGCTCGCCTCCCGACTCCTGCAGAAAGGAACGACCACCAAAATCTCCTGGATCCCTGCGCATGCAGGCATCGAGGGCAATGAAGAGGCTCATCAGCTAGCTCGCGCGTCCCTTTCCCTTCTCCGCGAAGCTGCTGACGTCCCTCCACATATACACGACCATGGCTATGCCCCCGCCTGTGATTAGGACACGGCTGGCCAAACAGATCAAGGATACAAGTTAACCCGGATGAAGAACGGGCCAAGATTAAAGAGCACTACCGGACCACACTGTGGGAGAAACTTCCTCCGAACGCAGATCCCCTTCCCCAGAGTTTCGGCAGAGGAGCCAGCGTTCTCCTCATGAAAATACGCACGGACACCACCTGCACGCCCGCCCGCATTGCATCATGGAGCAAAGGAACCAGGTCTGGAACCTGTTCAAGGTGCACCATGGGCAAGAAGGCCGACACTCACCACATCCTATGGGAGTGCCCCAAATAAAAAAAAAGCTAGGACAAAGCACCGACCCCCAGACATTAGCTCCCTGGAGGAATGAACCCACCCGCCTGGATCCCAGGACAACCATAGGAGAATCCTGAACGGCCTCCTAGATTTTATCTATGAGGCCAAGTTGGACATCTTCATTTAATCCCTTAATTCTCTATTAGTTCGTGCCAGCGTCCAGACCTCGTAGTTACCGACGCCCTCCCTCTCCTTTTCCCCCTAGATTATGGCCAATAAACGCATTATGAACTGAACTGTATGTTTTCTCTGTCTGTGCTTGAGTGAGTGCTTGCTATTGTGAGACGTTTATGCGCCGTGAAGTACAAACTAATTTTTCAGCGTCGCGATTTGTTTTTGTGTTGCTGTTTATTTGTTGTGACAGTATAGCCAGAGCCTGAGTATAGCTATCCTTTTGTTTTGTCTGGCCGGCACGTGTTGGTAATGCAGTGATACCTCAAAAAGCGGAGGGAGTTGTGTGCTGTAAGGAAGCTTTTAAAGTTGGTGGGCCGCAACTACGACGACAGTAGAACAGTGAGCCACCACGCCCGTATTCTGTAAGTGAAGCCTGCTCCGTTTTGAAAAATGACAATGAAGCTTTACCCCTGAAAGGAAAAAAAAAGTTTTTGAAGAGCCTGGTAGGGAGGCGTGTGTCAAGAAATAAATTTTACGCAAAAAAAAAAAATATAGCAGTTTTGACGGCGAGAAATTTCTTTGAAATTCTGCGCGCAAAGTCCATGACGTCACGGAATGGTTATTCACTCTTTCCACCTCAACGTGAAGGCGAAGCCGATACAGCTCTCTTCCATGCGCCCGAAATGCCGAGAGAGAAAACAAGGGGAAAGGAGGTGACTTCGGACTAAATCGCGTGCCGCGCAGTCATTATTGCTCTTTTTTTTTTCGCATAAAATTAATATTTTACAAGCGTGTCCCAATTAGACAAAAAAAATGTTCTCTTCATTTTAGGGGCTCTTCAACAGCGCCTCCCTAATCTTAGCGTGAGTGTCCGTACCGCCGATTTAACCCTGCTTCGTCATTGGGGGGGGGGGGGGGGGGGGGGGGGCGATTTTAATGCTATTGCCCCCCCCCCCCCCCCTACATCAAATCCTGGCTACGCCACTGCACGTGTCCCGGCCACTTCAATGCTGTGCGAGTGTCCGTTTAGTTTCGCAGAGACTTGCGAACAGTCAGGGAAGGTCGCTCTTGCCGGAGATTATCAACGAACCACTTTGCCCCATGCAACAAGTAATAATCTGTGAGTGGGAGTGTCTTTAAACTGTTCTCATCTACACATCGAGGTTGATTCATAATCAAAATTTTCTATTGCGCCGTTTATCACATATTCAGCAAAAAAAAAAAAAAAAAATATATATATATATATATATATATATATATATATATATATATATATATATATATATATATATATATATATATACATTTTTAAATATTATGCATAGAAATGAACGATGCCGATTAATCGATTAATTATTCGATTAAACGGTGGCAATTAATCGGGTTAAACATTTTAATCGTCACTCAGCCCTAATTAATACCCGAATGATTATTCTGGATTAAGACGAAGATAGAAACGTAGACTGGGCGAGAACTAAAAGAGGAGCGTACGTTCTCGTGGCACGATGCATGGGCTTGGGGCGGCAAGAAACAGCAAGACATGCACCAGTGAATCATAGAGTTCCTGTATAGGCTCCCTACGGGAGCCAGAGTTGCGCGTTTGATTCCACATGCCGCGTGCCGCCCTCGCCGCTATTCGCCGAGATCCGATCACGTGAGGAGCCGTATCAAGTGTCGTGCAGCAAAGTAGACGTTGCACGCGCCCCGGCGTACGTTCCCAGGCTTTTGAGCCCGCCGCGCGCCTCGAACGCGCGGCGCTGCTATTCGCCGAATTCAGTCACGTGAGGAGCTGGATCCACATGCCATGCGTGAACGCGCAACTCTGGCTCCCGTAGGGAGCCTATAGACCTTTCCAAAAAAGAGCGTGTGGCCGGTGCCATCTTGAGCGTTCGTGCGTATGGCGCGTGCTTTCCTCGCTTTACGAAGCGACGAACATGCACGTGCTGGGCTGTGAAGATCGCACGCTGGACTGTGATTTTGTAAACATTGGAAAGGTCTATAGACCTTTTCCGCTTACTCTCGCCCCCGAGTGCCAAGAAGGCATATCCGGTATGGGCGACGAAAAAATATTAAAACGTTTCAACCTGCGAATAGTAAAAGAATAGAGGGGAGACAAAACGAGAATGGGTGACGGTTACGCGTTTCTCCTAAATGCATTCTATTGGCGTGGCGACGGCAAAACAATGTTTTCGCCCATACTGGAAGTGACGACGATTCAAGATGGCGGCGCCCTTGAGAAAAAGGTCTATAGGAAGTATTCACTGGCGGCCATAGCTGTGTGCACGATTGCTGAGCGCGTGCTGATGGCGAGCTTCCACAGTTCATTTGTAACGTGCATTCCGCACCCTCAAGATTGCCGGTCTTAGCAGCCTATTAATGTGGGCTCGTTCAGAGCATGCGCTCTAGACATCACCCACAAATATGGCGCCCAGTGAATACTCCTTATACAGGAACTCTAGTCAATCAGAGAAAAAAGCGCCATCTGTCATACTCAATGGCAACCAGCGCCAGCCGCCATGCTGCAGGGTAGTGGTGCGTCGTTGGAATCCGGGGATCCTGGGTTCAATCCCCACTCCTGCCCGTTTCGATCTGGATGAGCATTGTACCGGCGTGCGGTCGTGTATCACTAGTGCGTGATGCACGTTAAAGACCCCAGGCACTGGCTTAATTTTTCCGTACTGCACTGGCTTAATTTCTCATCTACAGCTGGGAGAAAAGTAGCCCGTTGAGGCAGACTAAGTTCTAGGCTGTATAAACATACACACACACACACCAATTTTCGGTGCGTCGTTGCACACGCTGCATGGGCCGTAGACGCTAGTCTGACAGCGTCAGTTCCACGGCCCACGATGGCAACGTACTGCTGTGTATCCCCCATGTGAGCAGAGTGGGTATCTGGACAGTGTCTGGCATTAAGGTACAGAGCGCGAGACTGTTAGCGCGAACAAGCGATCGCCAGTTTTTCCAGTTTTTCTCTTTGAAACAAAGAGATGTCATCCAAGTTATTATTGCTACGGAAATAGCTTATTTAGTTCTATAATGTAAGCGATAAATGTTCGTGCTCGCTAATACTATTCAGAAGTAAAATGCAAAAATGCGCCGATGTCGTGTTCGCGGTAACAGTGTCGCAATGTGTACATATTCATAAATTCACTCGTTATCGGTTGACGGGCGACGGTCAGGTGGGAATATCCAGCGGCGTAACCGCGCAGACGTTTGCCTACTCAAGTGCGAGAACGGAACACGAGCCGTTCCCACCCAACGCGCCTCGGCTGTTTCAGTCAGGTGTTTTTATTCTCACTTTGTAGCGTTTGGAGGAAGAGTTTCTAAGTTTCAGCTCATTTGAAGAAATCAAAGCGTCAAATACAAATGGAATGATAATTGTGGTACCATGCTGCACCAATGCCTGGCGCTGAACAAATACGAACAACGCAGCGCGGAACAACGCTGCGCCAATGCCTGGCGCAGCGTTGTTCAGGAAGTCAGTAAGCTTGAACTTGCTCAGTGGATCAACTTTCTGGTTGTCAGTGGGGACGTACTGTACGGTGCTCCCGACTTGAAGGTTAATTCCGTCTTTGAAAGCTCGTGCTAGGCTCTGGCACGTCTTGCATCTCTTCTTTCCTTGAACAGTCACGTATTCACCGCCGTCGGATTTCATTCCGTCATCGTTGACGATGGATACGACCGTTGATGAGGAGCTGCTGACGGTTTCGGAAATAGTTGCCTTCAAAGGAATTTCGTATTCGTTTTTCACGAACGTGGCTGAACTTGCTTGTTTCATGCCTGGTTGTTTGTCCAATTCGAGGTCGATCGGTGGTTTCGATGCCGTGGTGGACATTTTTGAGAATGTCCTGGCCTCCCCGAAGGAAGCCCCTTTTCTGCGGAGATCGGATGCCTCTGTTGTTGTAGGTGTCCTCAGAATATCAGGTCGCAGGATCGTTATTTACCGGTATTTAGATATAAATCAAGAGACACCAATCGGCTGACCCTTAGGTATGTCGTCGTCGTCGTCGTCTTTTCGTGTCGCCTGCTCCTTTATCGGCGCGTATTCATACGCCGCGGAGTAAAGCTGTGCAGAGTGGCATTCGCGTCTGTGATTGGCTCACGAGAACTGCAGCTTCCATTCTACTGCACAGTTTTAGTGAGACAGAGTATAGAGATGAGTGAGTGGGGCGAGCTACAAGGCTCCGTTCATGCTTTTAGTTGAAGCTCAGAATGTGGAAAGTTGGCGTGGTGACGCTGCCATCGAAGTGGCTTGGTTCAAATGAATTTTCTGGATTTTCGTCGTAACGTCGTTGTTGTCGTTCGCCGTCGTGACTTCCCGTCGCGTCGAGGACGACGCCGTTACGCGACATCAAGTCGCCGTTGTAACGCGGTTAAGACGTCGCGCCGCGTCGAGGACGACGTCGACGTGGTCGTCGACGCCGATTTTGACGCCCCAAGCAACGTCAAACATCGCTATGACGTCACATTAACGTCGTCCTGACGTCGTCGACAACGTCAACATCGACGTCAATGCGACGTCACAACGATGCTTTGATGTTGTGTAGCGTCGTCGCCTTCGCCGACGATGACGTCGACGTCGTGAAGTTGTCGGGAAGTCGTCGTGACGTCAAGCTGCGTCATGTCGACAACGACGTCGACGACCTGACGCCAAGTGTCTTCATGACATCGCGTGGACGACAAGGACGCCGTCGTCTTGACGTCACGTGACGTCGTCGTCGTCATCGTCAACGTTGACATTGACGTCGTTGTCAACGCGATATGTCGTCAGAACGCAGTATTGATGTCGTGTAACACGCGTTGTCAACGTCAACGACGACGTTGACGTCAAGGCGTCGTCGTGCGCATGGCGTTGTGACGACACATCAGGTCGCGGTGACGTTATGTGTTGACGTGACACTTGACGTCTAAATTGTATAATAATATAGCCCGGGGCTCTATTGTTCCTATGACCTTGACCAGTGTGCCGGGACCTCTCCATTACAGGTGGAGCGCTCTACCAACTGAGCTAACCAGGGGTTAGACGTTAGTAGAGCAAACGTAATGGAGAGGTCCCGAGTTCGATACCCGGACCAGGCGGATTTTTTCGGTCGCGCACCAGTCACCTAGCTGTGTTTGGAGATTTCTGTTTGTCCTTCGTCCCTCTCGTTCCCCTTCTCCAGGGATTATTTTCGTCATTCTTGTCCAGCTCGCTTGCACCTTTGCATTTAATTGCATTATAATCATAACTTTAAATTGCAAGCTTCACCCTTATTGGTGTTAGACTGGTGGCAGCTGATAAAACCCGATTGCACTACTGACGTCTAACCCCTGGTTAGCTCAGTTGGTAGAGCGCTCCACCTGTAATGGAGAGGTCCCGGGTTCGATACCTGGACCAGGGGGATTTTTCGGTTGCGCACCAGTCACCTAGCTGTGTTTGGAGATTTGTGTTTGTCCTTTGTCCCTCTTGTTCCCCTTCTCCAGGGATTATTTTCGTCATACATTTTGTGTTCAAAATTATCTGCGCGTTTGGTCAAGAGCTTATATTGCAGCGCTCGTTTCCTCCTTGTTTATGCAACTCCAAGTCCCTTCGCTCGTAGCGCCCTCTAATAATTTTTACACATGCGGAGCTTCAGCAATAGCACTCCGGTGGCCCATCCTTTCTATAATTCACTGGTCTGGCAAGCTGCGCAAACGCCATGAGCCACGTCGCGCTGCCTGGCGTCGTCGCCGGCGTTTCTTGCAGCGTCTCACAATGAGCTCGTCACCATGACGGACGTCGATCGAGCTTCGGCGTGTTTGCCGGTGTTGGGCTGGCTCCCAGACCTACTACTGGCTCCGCACGCCCTGTCAATATGTGCGGAGCCCAAGTTGGTCCGCTTCTTGCACTCCGGTAGCATCAGAACGTAGAGCTCCGATTGACTTCGATTGGAAGAATAGCGGGTAGACCTCAAGGCGGCCATCACCATCCTTTCAATCGGAACCAATCAGAGCCCGGTTTCGTTCTGACGTCACTGCCACCTCTGCGCACGAAGCGGACCAATTTGCGCTCGGCATATCACCAGTTCGCCGCCTCCGTCACCGACCAGCGCAGAAACTTCAAACTCCAGTTCTCTTTTTTGTTTTCATTATTTCTTGTTTCTTTGCATTATATTTCGAGGGTGATGGCCAGGGATCATTTCCAGACATTTTGTATACAGTAAAAATATGTATCTCGGATTATCGCGAGTCCTCGAAGCTTAATCGTATCTCTTTTCCTCCCAACAGGGCAGCACAGAACCTCATCGCAGCACCGCGACAAGGTCGAAAACGTCGACGACAAAGTCTGGTGGACATTTTAAACGTTTTATCGACGTCCTTACAACGCCAGAGCGTACAAGTATTGGCGCGACGCTACGTCCACGAGACTACCTCTACAGCCTTCCAGAGGAACGACTTCGGCATAATATTAGAGTAGCTTCCTGGCCGACGCTTAACAAATTTCGGATGTCTTCCCTGGTTCATTACTTCACTTTTGAGAGCATCTTCAATGGCATCGTAATTGTTCATTTGAACTGAATAAACTACCCGGGTGGGTATGCCAAAAGAAAGGAAAAAACACTCGGTGGCTTCGACGCAAAGTGCCGGCCTGTGGAGAAAGTTCGTGATGCAAAGGAAGCCAACTTTAGGAAGATCTCAAACAACCTCAAGGTTCGGGAAACCTTCGACGGAATGAACTGGCGTAGGGTATCAGTTTATGTTTATGCGATCTACCGAGAACTCTATTAAAATGCGTAACGAGAAAAGTGCAGCGCGCAAATATTAATTCTGAAGATAGATCTTCGCGCTTTTGCAAAGGAAACCATTTCGGAACAAAAAGGAATTTCCAGAATCATGTTTCTCATTGTTCTAAAATGCTTTATTGCGTAAAGAACCCTCCACCTCTGAGCAAACCAGCACTATATAGTTTAAAGTGGCAGTGGAGTGAAAGTGGTCAGCGCAATCTCCTCGATTGGAAAGTTTGAAATCTGAGAAAGTGCATGTCAGGTATTCGAGTTCTCGTCCATGAGCAGGTGCTTGCAGATAGACCCTTCGTTCTGGTATACACCTTCCTCCTCTTACAAGGCTCCTCCTCCCCCTTCTCGCCTGTATCCTTCGTTGCACTAGTATTTAAGCGGTGTCGAAAGCCCTTTGAATCGGTGAACGATTCCCGAATGCAGGAAAAACGGTGCCCATTTATGCAAACCGCGAAGCTATACGGCGTGTACGTTTGTCCGCTCCCACCTCGTGCGTTTGTTTACCCGCCAAAAACGGCCAGAAAAACGCGCGTTCCCTGCGCGTTTTCAATACTTCCCCTTGGTTGGCGCGTCCTCCTTCCCACGCGACGAAGGCGAATTTTAAAACACCGTATAACCCCGCGGTTAAGCTTCGTACGATCGAAAGAAAGACTGCCGTCATTTCGAACGGCCGGCCCCGAGGACGTCCTCACCTTCTTCTTGTTCCTGACCACGATGGCGTCGCGCACGGTCTCCGGGTTGCCCGGAATGGTGGAGTCCTTGAGAAGCCTGCGGATCTTCTCGTAGACGTAGCAGATGACGAGGAGCGGCACGAAGTACTGGAGGCACACGAGCGCGTTGTTGTACAGCCTCCAGGCGGCGGGCGGCACGACCACATTGTGGCAGAAGGGCCTCGTCCGCTGGCCCGTCGCGGCGTCCTGCACCAGGGTGACACGGAGCGCGAGCGCGTACGGCACCGCAGTCAGCATGGACACGGCCCAGATGACGCTGATCAGGGCGCGGGCCGTGAGGCGCGAGTTGAGCCTCGCCTTGAGCGGGATGGTGATGGCGCGGTAGCGGTCCACCGCGATCGCCGTCAGCGTGAAGATGGACACATTCACGGACACCACCTGCACGAACGGGCAGAAGGCGCACATGAAGCGCGGCAGGAGCCAGCGCTGCAGCAGGGCCGCCTGGAAGTGGAACGGGATCGAGAAGAGCCCGATGACGATGTCGCTGATGGCCAGGTTGGCGATCAGGTAGTTGGTCTCGGTGCGCATCCGCCGCGACGTGGCCACGATCCAGAGCACGAACGCGTTGCCCACCACGGCCACCAGGGAGATGGTGCCGTAGCAGAAGGACAACAGCGCGATCACCTCCAGGGGCACCTCGTACAGCCGACCCGAGGTCGCCGGGGCTCGGGCCCAGCTGCCGTTGGGCTCGTCCGCTTCGTCGCTCACCACCAGCTCCATGGCGGACACCTCCACTAGCGGGGGTATCGCCTGCGTGACTGGGCGGGCGCTCGCATGCCGGCGCGCTATGCGGTTGGAGATGATCGGGAGGTCCGCGCGGAAAAGCGATCGCGCTGCGTGTGCCGGGCTCGAACAGCGAGCCTCGGAGCCCGAGCCCTGGTCGGGGCCACGTGACGACGCGCGGTGTCGGCGCTGCGGCGGCCCACGTGCGCTTCTTTTTCCGATGTCGACGGGGGGTTTTGGAGGACGCTTCTGATGACGTTTCTGAGCGCGGTCCGCCCGGGCCGTCCGAGGAGCGCGACGGTGCGCCGCACGGGTTGGGCACCTGTTGCCGCTACGCAGTTTCTCGCTGCTTATAAAAAACCCTTCGTGTTTCTCATTCCGCGGCATTGCTTTACAATGACGACATGCGTCGCGGTGCACGTTTTAAAAAGAAATTGGGGCCTAGTTCTTCACGCAGAATGCGCCTCTCTGTGCATTTGACGCAGTACCGAGAAACCTTTGTTTGCTCTTTAGTTTCAGGACAGGCTTTTGTAAGATGCGAATAAATAAAACGCAAGAAAGCGCTACGTGTCTGTGTGTTACCGCTTGTCCCTGTGCCTTTTTTGCTTTCTTTATTTTCACGATGTACCGACTCGCTCAACTACACACCTTGTTACAGGTTTGCGTAGGTATGGTTCTGCGAATTTGCGTGAATTACAATGCATTCAATAATCACTCGCCGATACATACGCTTACGATGCGGGCTTACCCAAAAAGGTGTGTTTTTTTTTTGTTTTTTTTTTTGGCGCTTGATTTCGGCCGATCCTCACGTGATCTCTAAGAATAATGCATGCTCTACAAAAGCATTCCCTGCACTCCCTTTATTTGTGGATGCAAGCCAATATGCAGAAAGAAAGATAAAAAAATGGTTATGATTGCTTTAAGAGACAGAAGCGGGTTCGACATTTCGATTAGCTCTGCTATTTTGAAGAGAATCGAAACAAAGCCGTACGCGACCAAAAGCGTCGCTGCGATCCGATTAGTGAAATGTAAACTGTCACATTTCCACGAATTTTAGCGATTATGACGCCTAAAGTCGCAACACTCGCAGGCAGAGCGCCCGAAAGCAATCGCCTCCAGCCTTCAATTTGATCTTAGCCACAAATTCGATCAGAGCGTCATCGACAGAAATAAGAGTATTTGGTTGTACATTCCGACGGTGTCGCGTTGAGTGGGCGATGAGAACAGGGCGTGCTGTAAACGCATCATTGAACCCGCTCTTAGCAACTCAAAATTACCTTCGTGACGTCAAGAGTAGTAACCACAGGAGAGCATTTATGCGAGTTATGTGCTAGAGGATGTATTATGCACGCAGCTCGCGCAAGATTCAAAAAAGCGAACTGCCAGGAACGGCGATTCTCTGAATGTGAATTCCGAACTTGCTTGTGCCATTATCTTGATTTTAGAATGATCGTATGTGGCCATGCAGTCCCAGAACCACAGTGTATCGAAGAAGAAAAAAAAAAGGCACCTTCGGTTTGACGAAAATAATCCCTGGAGAAGGGGAACAAGAGGGACAAAGGACAAACACAAATCTCCAAACACAGCCAGGTGACTGGTGAGTGACCGAAAAAATCCGCCTAGTCAAGGTATCGAACCCGGAACCTCTCCATTAGAGGCGGAGCGCTCTACCAACTGAGCTAACCAGGGGTTAGACGTCAGTAGAGCAAACGGGTTTTATCAGCTGCCACCAGTCTCACACCAACAAGGGTGAAGCTTGCAATTTAAGGTTATAATTATAATGCAATTCAATTAATTGCATTATAATTGAATTGCATTTTAATTATAACCTTCGGTTTACTACGCGCGGAAGCACGTATGCCATGCGTGGGAAGGTAATCCTGGCATTTCACGAACAGAGACGTGGTAGTGGCCAGATTCTTAGTGATATATGTTCACAAATAGAGCGCAACGGTAGCTCAGTGCTGCGGTGACCACGAGCCACCGCCACATTCGTGTCTCGTATCTCGTGTTCTAAATTGCTCTCTGAATGGGTTTTTAACTAGGGGTACCCCGGTTTGTAATATCGATTCAGCACTCATGCTGGTAGCGCTGCGCTGAATGTGTGACTCCATGTCTGTCTGCGGCAGGGTGGAGACATTCTTTGTTTACCCAGTGCCGCCGGCGCGTGCCGAAGAACACATAAATAAACCTTGGGTAAGGAAATGGCTTCAAAGCTCTGGCCAAAGCTGAGCGCTCGCGCCGGGAGACACCGGGGCGTGTGCACTTTTTAAAAACATAGAAAATGACCGGGAAGGAAATGGCCGAGATCTCATCACACCACCCCAGCGCGTGTGTATGAAGGCACTCTATGTGAGAATAGATTATAGAGTGCCTCAATGTCTATATGTGATTGTGAAGAGTTTGTGTGAAACGCTATCTAAGCTACTGGTGCAAGCGCATGGCCTCATCATAAGTTCCATGTGCTCACGTCAGTAGCTTTGACATAGCAAGCAGGACGTTGGGCTACCCGATTGCTATGCGCTGGTGTGGGTTGCCCCAGTGTCCCAACACGTCGCAGCTCGTGCACATGGAGCGAAAGCTCGCGCTGCACAACCCAGGGATCCTGGATTTAATCAGTGCTGTACGAAACGGCGTTCCTGGAACGCGTCCCTTCTAGGAGAAACGAAGGAACGTTGCAGTTCCATTTTGCATCGGTGGAACTGGAACGGAAACGCGTTACATTTTTACTGGAACGGAAAAAGGAACGGCGTTCCTTTTTCTTTCGTCCACCGCGGAAATTTTTATTTTATTTCTAAAAGGGATATTCTAAAAAGTATAAAAACAATATCGTTACGAAGAGCAGGATCTCGTTAACTTTTCGATTACTTATCTTCGGGTTTATTTTGGTAACAGTCGGCTGCAGGAGAGCTAGTGGACATCGATTCGTTCTTCAGTGCCCGAGACTGTGGTAGAAAAAGCAAAAAGTTTAGTCGAAGAAAAGACACAGAAAGAGGGACGTTTCCAACTCAGCTACTTTTTTTGCTTTTACGTATCCTCATGCACCCATAAATCTAAGGCCGACTACAACCATCACTGAACTTTCACGAAGAGACCTACAGTTACAACAAAAGAACAGGTTACCAAAACACCCTTGCATCCCGAACATTCATTATCCCCTGAACTGAACAACGACTCCAACCTTCACAAAAAAGGACTTGACTTGTAGTTTTCAAGACTGACCTTCCAAAAGCCCTACCCTCTTCTTCACTTGCTCGTCTTGCGGACAGCAACATCGAGAAACAACTGTTGTTACGTTCGAACAGGGAACTTTGTTAGATTGGAACGTGTGAGGTTGTAGTAAAATGCTAGTGCGATGTGGAGTAACAGTACATCTAGCTCGTCTGAATCGCCCACCACAAACATGAATATGGTTAAAAGCTGAGATTTTTAAAGGTGAATATATCAACAAATGAAACCCTGCTCCGGTTGTTTTCTCCTCCTGGTGCCCTTCGATCATGGTATTCAAATTCGTATGTTGCCATTTGATTGGATGAATTAAAAAGCTCTCCTTGATCTAATTAAATATGGTAATCGGCAAAATACAAGTGTAACATATGTGTAACGATACGTTCCATTTTTGTATCTGTAACGGGAACGAGTTCCTTTTTCACATGTGGAACTTGAAATGGGAACGCGTTCCAAAAATCAGAAGGAACGAGGAACGATTTTTCGTTCCTTTTTTTAAGGAACGTGTACAACACTGGATTTAATCTCCACCCCTGCTTGTTTCGATGTGCGTGAGCGTCATACATCATTAGACTCCGTTTCACCTTTAATTCGAGCTCAGCGAAAGCTACGAGCAATCCGAGCCAATCCAGCGTCGATGGAGTGTCATGTGATCTAAAGCTTCACGTGTCGCTCCGCCCAACCAGAAGATCACGTGATACTCTCGCAGCCCTGAACTGGCTGATAGCTTCCGAAGCCCCCGCGGAAATCAACGCGTCTTTTTGCGGCTATTAGCCCCGAGAAGTTCGCGTGGCGCCCCCTTACGGCGAACCGGGGTGACGTCACGGCGAGGAGAGAATTTTTCCCCGACTCGCCCGCTCGCCCTGTGGAGGCTGTGACGACGTTAGCTTTCGGCGCGCTCGTTTCTATTTAATTTTGTTTTTGCCGTGTTTTTCGTAGGAAGTGTAAATTTTTATATGGGGCTTTATTGAGGTATGGCCTGTAGCTGCAGGCGAAACTTCAACCAACATTTTAAGCATGGTTGACAGGGCAGGCAACGCATGAATCGCAGCTGGTATATGAAAATAAAGAAATATGGCCACAATTGCAGGAGCATCACTATAGATTTACATCTCACACAATAAATGCAGCTGATGGTCTGAATGAATTGGCAGGTTTTGTATACTATTTTTTTTTGTATCTCTGTTTTTAAACAAGATCGCCGAAGCAGAAAAGCTGCATGCTGCTCGAGCAACATGCTCAATACAGTCTGGGCCATGGGGAGAGAATCACAAGTAAGACAGCCCAAGTGCAGGGGCAAAGTAAAAAAACAAGGAACATTTATTATATACACTGCTCGCATTTGACCTTTGCTGGATTTGGATAGTATTTCAATGGACTACACGGGTGGTGTCTGTGGACTTGTTTATATCAACCCTCAAATAATGTATAACAAACGTAAGCGAAGGTGTCTAGCTTGTTATTAGTCCCTTAAGTCCTAAAATTGAGATTGTACTTAAATCGAATTGTCCTGAAGCTAAAATACCATAAGTTTTTCGCACGCAGACTGTCACCCTTCACAGGTTCCACATTTTCTGCTACTAGTGCTGCATCTACCACTGGACAGACGTTCGAATGCTTGCTTTTACTCCTGTTTTCCTCTGTTGTCAGAGTCCAGCTGTAGTGAGTTTGGAGGCTGAGGAAGCTTTTGGGAACCTGCAGCAGTGTCTCTTTTAATTAGAAATAAACGACAATTCAAACTAAACGGTGTATTTTCCGAATACCCAAGGCTGGAATAAAGTATGTCAGGAAAAAGTATAAAGATTACAAATTACGGTACTATAGCTGTGCATATTTTGGGCAGTTCAATACATATCATACAGGCAACGGGGGGCGATTCGGCCGTTTTTCCTGCTACCATACAAACTAACTTCCAGTAATTATGCATCTTCTAAGAAATCTGCATAGGTGTATAAACTATATAATTAATTCACGAATAAGCTACATTTATGTAAAACAACCCTGTTCCACGAGCACTTCAAAGATCATCAGACGCAGGGCCTTTAAAACATCTGCGAACCAGCCCATGCAGAGTAGCAGCGCAGAGTCGGGGTCGCGAGCTAATTTGCCGACCACCCAAAGGCCCATAATATAAATTCCACTTCGAATGCCTTGAAAGCGGGATGTAATATCGTCCTAAATCATGAACGTGCAAGGAACACAATTCCAGCGTCTGAAACACTTGCGCCACCGCTTCACCGACCCCTCGCAAAATTGCCTTCTGTCGTGTGGGGACGGGGAGGTTCATCGGCGGAATCACATCCGCCGATAGCTTTCGGGATTTGTAACCCAATTTTAAAGGTAAAAGGGACAAGCAGGCTTATAAAATGTACGGAAGCACGTCTATATCGGCCTAACTCAACGTCTTGTACACCGGGTAAACGCGGTCCAGCTCCTCGAAGTGCTTGCGGCACACAACGCCAAACCAGGAAACCGGTGCTGGGAAGCGAGCCGATGCGAGATCGCGGAGCGGAGTCCTCTTCCTGACGTCACGGTACACCTCAGCCAATCAGGGCGCGTCGATCGCAGCGACGCTTGTGTTCGCTCTCGTGTGACGTATTTCGTGACGTTTTTGCTGTTTCCGGCGCGCTTTCTGTTTCAGAACCCTGCGCTTTGGTTTGGACAATGCAGCTTCGGGCGAGCGCGCACGCGCGCACGCATGCACGAGCGCACTCTGGCTGTGAAGTGACGAGCAATCGAAATGGACCCCAAAGTAGCAGATGTCCTGCACTCGCTAAACCACACTCTTGCGACCGAGTAAGACCGAGAGAGACCAGACCGGTTTTTAAGCCTTTTGGGACTTCTTAGGACCGAATGCGCTGCAGCGGAGCTGGTCCTAAGAGATCGCGAGAGGCTTAAAAACCGGTCTGGTCTCTCTCGGCCTTACTCGGTCGCAAGAGTGTGAACGGGCCTTCACACAGCGTAAGTGCGGGGGGGAGGGAGGTTAGAGATTATGCATCACTTGAGTGGCAATCCAACATCGCGCTGCCTACTCCATCTAAACCACATTCTTCACGCGGCTCACGCAGAAGCTAAAAAAAAAAAAAGGTAAGGACCAATTAGGATGTACCGAAACTTGTCGGCTTTCTTTCTGTCTTTATTTCCGTGGTCGTTTATGTCCTCATATTCGAAGGTTCAAAACATAACGAATCACTGTATGAGCTCAAAGACTAAAGGCCCGCTCACACTCTTGCGACCGAGTACGACTGAGAGAGACGAGATCCCTTAAAACTTCTTAAATTTGTTTAGAACGAGGGAACACACTGGCATTGTGGCGCCATCTATGCGGTGACCCTGGAACTGCATTTCACAAGAGCGAAGGTTTCGCGGGATTTCTGAGGTCAAATGTGCGTACTACCCATAGAAAGGCTCGTTTATAACATTGACAACAGTTTTTCGAGCCAAGAAAGAAAGGATAATGCGCGAGAGAAAGAAAAAAATATGCCGGACCGCCGAGTTTAAACTGCTACCCAATAGATGGCGCCAGTGCGTCCTCTGGATGGCGGCCATAGCTGTGTGCACGGCTGCTGAGCGCGTGCTGATAGCGAGCTTCCACAGTTCTTTTGTAACGTGCATTTCGCACCCTCAAGATTGCCGGTCTTTGCAGCCTATTAATGTGGGCTCGTTCAGAGTATGCGCTCTAGACATCACCCACAAATATGGCGCCCAGTGAATACTCCTTATACTGAGAGAGTTTGGCCTTCTTAAGGAGATTTTGACAGCCTGACAACCACAGCAGCGTAGTCTGACAACCGGGGGATGACTACTTCCGTCCGCCATATTGTGGCTCTGACTCATAGGAACTCTACGCGATTTCTCAGGAATGAACAAGACAAAGAAGTAACGCCATATTGTGCGACCGCGAAATCCGCTTGTTCTAGCGGCCAACAAGCTCCGCCCATTGGCCAAACTCTCTCAGTATAAATGGCTCTGCTCTGGTTTAAGAAGTTTTAAGGAACCCAGGTTTAAAGGCCCGTTCACACTCTTGCGACCTCTTAAACCTGGGTTCCTTAAAACTTAAAACAAAAACAAATATGTGCAGAACATCTTTACGAAAAAAAAACATCAAATTTATTAGAACAGGCTTTGAATAGCTACCTCATAATTTTCCTTCAAATAATCTAGCGAAAGAAGATATGATGCGCACTGAGACTGTAAATAGCTAACAAAAATAATAAGTAATATTAAATAGTAAATAGCTAACAAAATTAATAATAATAATAATAATCTCCCAATATTTGTTTTTGTGTGTGCAAACTAGTATTTCCGTTCACTTTCGTGATCTTCGAGCTTTTCCAAAAGAAAAGAAAGAAAAAGGACAGGGCGTTGGAGATTGCGTCTGCGGCAGCCAATCGATTTGAGGTTTCTGTCGTGTGACCCCACTTAAGGTCACACGACAGTTGGCACAGAGAGCGTGATCACGTGGTCACCTTTTGCGTTTCACCTTCAGCCCGAGCGCAGCGGACGCTACGAGCCATCCCAGCCAATCCATCACCGGCAAGAGTGCCATGTGACCTTGAGCTCCGCGTGCCTCTCCCAACTATCTGCCCAACCAGACGGTCACGTGACACGCTCCCGGTGCTGGATTGGCTGGAATTGATCGCAACGTCCACCGCACCCGGTGTGCAGTTGAGACGGAGCTTTTGATGGTCAGTGCACTCATTTTGACAGCCGAGGTCACTCTTGGAAAGGCTTAGGATTATCTTTCCGCGGCGTCTTTCTTCTGCGTCCGCGCTTCCCAATAAAGAACGCGGAAACAGCGTTCCCCTCCTTCTCCCTCCCCCCACCCGTTGCTGTAAAAGAGAGGAGGAAAGAAAGAAGGTAGGAGAAGCTCCTCCCACAAGCGTGGTGCGCCGGTTTCAAATCCCTCCGCAATCGAAAGAAGAGTTCACTGGAAACGCTCCTTGTTCCACTTCAATGGATAGATAATGGCCACAGAGTGGTGCCAACTTGTCTCCGACCCCTACTTTTTAAGAAAGCGACCTTTGTATTCATCGGAGAAGGAACCGAGCCCCTGAAAGCAGCCTTTGTATCAATCGGAGGGGGACGCTAATCTCCGAAAGTCGTCTTTGTTTCCATCGGAGGAGGAAGACTCTAATCTCCCTCTCGTGGCTTCCACAATGTTAAGTCAAAGTCCAAAGATAAAGCAAATATGTACAGAAAGGCAAGACCCTCCTCGCGCGTTGGCCGCAACGTCACGGAAACGATGGGACGCTATTGGATGCGGAGGTGGCGGAGGGATATACGATTCCCTTTGAGGGGCATTTGCCGCTACCTTCTTGACTTGTAACCTACTATACCCCTGCAGAATGACCAGAAAAATTAATTGAGTTGCGCTGACTGTCCCACCGAGTGGTGTAGTGACCCAGGCCCTTGACGTTCTCCCTCTCCCTTTCCGGTGCGAGGAGTAGGGTGACTCACTGGCCGCCACCGGGAAAGTCTGACCCTTGTAGCAGCTGGAGGTTGTTGCCAGGCCTCGTTCTTGACCACTCCGACTGTTGCTGTTCAGGGGACTACGGGATAGGCGTACGTGGCGACTCAGTCGCCCTCGTGTGCCCCGGAGTTAGGGCGGTCATGTCCTTCTGGCTAGCCCGAGTGCATTTTTAAACAATTTTTTTCCGGTCCTCTTCCTAACAAAACGTAACAAGTGGTGGAGGTGCGGGGTAGCGAGTCAACCCGACAGATCACCCCGTTGACGGAGCACCACTGCGAAGGACGCCATGGCAGATCCCTGCGTGCTCAAGGTCGAGGATCCGACAACCATGCCGGTATCGCGGAGCCGTCCTAATCCCGGAAAACTCGTCCAGGCCTGATGGACACGAGATGACGACATGCCTGGGGGTGAACGGCTTCTCCTGACCGTCTTCCTGTGGGCGGCCATCCTCAACGTGATCTTCTCCGATGGCACGTTCGTCGCCAACGTTCGTCGCCAACAAGATCCCGGACCTTCAGACGCTGGCGTCCTCGCTTCCACACTGCTCCACCATTCTGCTATCCGAGACGTGGCTCGATGCGAGTGTCGCCGACAGCGAGCTTCTTCCTCTCGACGCTTACACGGTGTTCCGCAGGGACAAGGGCGGGCAAGATGAAGCACGACGACGCGACTGACACCGCCCGCCCGCGATGTCTGCGACTAGAGGTCTGCACAAGCCGATATTTAGAAGCCTGGCCCAGCCCGGCCCGTTGTCTCTTGGGCCCGGACTTACCCGCGGCCCGCTATCCATTTCCGACAGCCGGCCCGGCCCGGCCCGAAGCTAATTTTCACGGACCAGCTGCGCTTTATTTTAGCCCAGTATCCTTGCTCTGGGTAGCTCGCTTGCCACAGCTACACATAAGTTGATTACGGTACCCAATAGTAAATACGGTAAACATATATATATATATATATATATTTTTTTTTTGCTGTTATTAGTTGGATTAATCTGCAGGCCTAGGAAGCTTGGGAAGAAAAATCACCCCGTGATCTTTCTTTTCAGCGAACAAACCCGCGCGGAACGGACGAAAAAACAAAAAAATACAAGCAGCAGGAAACAAAACGACGTGCCACCGTTGAAAAGGAAGGGAAACGTCGCTACGGGTTTGGGCAAAAGACGGACAAAGTTCTAAATTGGCCACTCTCGCTGCGCACAACCGTAAAAAAAAAAAAATAATAAAATAAAATAAATAAATAAAAAAGAGTTTTTTTTTTTTTTGCGGTGGTTTGCGAGAAATAGTTCAGGAAAAGGACCCCTCAGGGGAACCTCTTCACCCATGTTGGGGGCCGGCTGGGGTGCGCTTTGTGTAGGCGCGTGTGTGCGTGTTGGTGGTGAGAAGCGATGGTATAATGGCAGCGCCGCCGGGAACGAAAGGGAACGCCGCCCCGCTTCAGCATCTGTTTATCCTCCACTGTGGTTCCTCTCCCTACCCCCGAACACGCTTTCAAAGAACATGCTGCTAAAAAGAAAAAAAAAATGACCGTGTTCCGCAGGGACAGGGCGGGAGAGGTGGCGGAGTTCTCATGGCGATCCCGTCGAGTTTCCGCGTCAATCGCCGCCCTATTGAAAAAAATACCTTTCAGCCCTGATGTGTTATGGGACCCTACTAGACCTTCAAGACTTCAGACTTCAGCCCTTCAAACTTTAGCCCTTCAGACTTCAGGACTTCAGACTTCAAGACTTCAAGACTTCAGACTTCAAGACTTCAGACTTCAAGACTTCAGATTTCAAGACATCAGACTTCAGCCCTTCGGCCTAACCGCTTAGCCAACATACCTTAGAAATGCAGATTTCCGGAAAGCCGCGACAAATCAAAATGTATGTAAAGCGTTTACTCAAACCCGCGCGCAAGCAGCTGCAGACAAGTGATAAAATCAAATAGGGACAACCGAGTTGTTTGTCGCAAAATATATATATATCTCGAGGTACTCACAATGCCAGTGGGTATATTCCTCAGACAAAAGGTAGTTCAGCTAATAAAACAGAACAGATGCACCGCTCGAGTGGAACTCAACGCCGACCTCGAGGGCCCGAAGCACAAAGAGCACTTCAAGGGATGGGCGCGATGCTACATGGACGAGTCCGCCGACCACGACGCACGCACAGTGACAGCCACAGCACGGTGTCGACAGACTTCGGAGCACGAGCAGCGGAGCGCCTTTTCATTGCACTCTCGGCGACAGCCGAGCTGGCGGCGCTTCGCCGGGCACTGTCCTTGACTGAAGCAGAGAGTACGCCCGACCGCCTGGCAATCCTGAGCGACTCGAAGGCGGCACTGACCCAGCACGCCAACCCGGAGCGTGCACCACCGCTCACCGGAGAGTCGGCGAGCGTGGCGATCATGTTGCAGCGCTAAGAATGGAGAAATGCCTTCCAGTGGCTGCCGGCGCACTGCGGCACTCGAGGGTATGAGGAGGCGGATCGCTTGGCGGCTTCAGCCCAGGGCGACGACGCTTGTCCGACCTCCAGCGTGGCTGCGTTCTCGGACGCACGACTCCTGGTGAGTTGGGCCATCCGTGTGCACCACCCAGATATCGAAAACAGCCCCATGCCGCCCAAACTCCCGAAGAACCTGCCGAGGAAAGTCGCCGCAGGAATGCATAGACTTCATTCGCGCAAACAGCGCCTTCGCACGAGCTCACCGAGCGTCAACAGCCAAGAGGAACAAAGACGTTCCCGCCGACCTACGACCGTTGCCGGCGGCAGCAAATTGACCAATCCGGACGCGGGGATGTCACGGCGACTCTGATTTCAAGGCGCCCCTCCCAGTCGCGCGCTGGTAAGACCAGGCTACTTTGCTTTCGGGGCACTCCACATTCCGGATGCCGTTGTCTGCGTCGTCACAAACCCCCTTTCCCAAAGTTAAGGAGAGATCTTCATAGTGCGGGGGTGCGGCCGAGATTCGCTTCGGCAGCCCGAAGACACATTTGGAAGCCGCGATCTTATGCCGGCAACATCTCAATAAATGCCATTTTCAACGTTTCGTTTCTGAAGCAACAATCACGCGCTTGAAATCGTAAATACTGAAACGCTGTATACACGCAGATGGTGCTAGGAAATGTAAGTAAAAATAAGCAATACGTTTAAGTCCGTCTGTTGTCCGTCGCATATGTCGCACATTTCGGACCGGCTTGGCTTGCTTAGTTGTTGGGCGGGCGGCTGGGCCGCTGGGTGGCCCACTCGCACCGCCGAATTCTTGAGCCGAGATTGTTTGATAAAGCTAGCTCGATAGACTTCTATCTGTTCTCAATGGGCGGCTATTTGTGGGCATCGTTTGCACTCAATGAGTCTCGATTAAAGCAATATTCGCTTCGTCTACACTATGAACCAGTATAAAGAGCGACACAACAGGTTTACGCACTCGCGTCACCGAAGTGGGCTGCCGATGATCACAGCACGTTTACGCACTACCGTCTTCGGATGAATTCTGCGAGGTCTTCCCGATAATGTCTGGTGGGTTTCACAGACCCTTTAGAACGGCCCTGAAAGGCCACACAGACCTTTTAAAACGACCCTGAACGAACGCACACCTCTCAGAAAGATATCTTGATGGGCCCCACAGACCTAGTAGGGGAGCCTGGTGGGCCCATCAGACATTTCAGGATATCCTAAAAGGCCTCTCAGGCCCTCACAGAAAATCCTAGTGGGCCTCACAGACATTGTTTCAATAGGGCGGTGCGACCTTGAGCACAAGGACCTTGAGGCACTCTTTGTTGAGTTCTTCCTTCCCCGTGGAACCATCCTCGTGAGTTGTGTTTACTGCCCGCCCTCTTCACGTGAACAAGCCTACAGACTACTCGACAGTTCCCTGGAGGCAGCTGCTTCAAAGCCTTGCGTGAACACCCTTGTCTTCGGCGATTTCAACTGCCACGTAGACTGGTGCTCCCATGAGGTTCCTGTCCCTCGTGACAACACGGACGATGTGCTCCTCGAGACCACGACTGCTGCGGGCCTGGTCCAGGTGTGTCAGCAGCCGGCGTATACGTCCCGCGAGGGTGTACCGAGTTTTCTCGACCTCGTCTTCACATCCGACGCAACACGCATAGTGCTTGTGGAGACTTCAGAAGGCCTCCACGGCAGCGACCATCTGGCCGTGGAGCTACGTTATGCAGTCTCCCTGCCCCGTACTGGGCATCACGCTCTTAGGTTGTGGAAGTTCCGGCAGCTGGACTTCGGGCACATGGCTCAGCTGGCCCACCTGGCGCCATGGTGCATGACCACCACCGGTTCAGACTGGTCATCGAATTACGATCTCTGGTGTGATTTCATGTTCGCAATCCAGAAGGAGTGTGTGCCCTGCTCCACACACTCATCGAGAAGAAAACGCCTGCCATGGATCACGCCCGACATCATAAAGGCAGCGCGAACCAAGCGGATATTGTTTCGGAGGGCACGCCGATCCCATTGCCCAGCCGCCCTACGATTGGCAAAGGAGCACCAGCGGACGCTGAAGGCTGCTATCTACGTCTCCCACCAGCAGTATGTTTGCGACATTGCAGAAAGAGCCAAGACCGATCCAAAGGTCTTCTGGACCTTCATTAGCCAACTGCGTTCTACGTCACAGCGACCGAGTTTTACCATCAGTGGTCGCGCAGCTAACTCCCCACAAGAAATAACCAACCTCTTTGCTGACCATTTTGCTTCTATTAACAATAACAGTCCGCCTCCGAGTTCCTCGGGATTCACAGCACCAAATGTATGTCAACCGGAACTATCTGCACCACAACCCCTGCCTGTGTATGCAGATGACGTTCGGCCAGAACGTTCCAGGGTGCTGTTTTCAGAGAAAACATTGCAGGAGGCACTCGCCAAAATCAAGAACTCTTGCAGTCCTGGGCCAGATGGGGTCGCTCCCATCTGGTTTAAGCTGTTCTGCTCACATGTTCTTCCAACCACATCCAAGTTACTTCAGGGTCTACTAGACAGTGGGGCCGCCCCAGAAGCGTGGCAAGACGCGCTGGTCACTCCACTCCACAAGGGAAAGGGGAAGCCAGTGGACGAGCCAAGGCACTACCGTCCGGTTTCAATCACCTCAATTGTTTGCCGGACATTTGAGAGGGTTGTTAACGCCCAACTTCTAAGCTACCTCGAAGAATCACAATACCTCTCGGACAGTCAACACGGCTTTCGTAAGGGCCGCAGCTGTGAAACCGCCCTCTCAACCATAACACATTTTATTAGCGACAACATGGACAACCAAGGCACTTCGGACTTAATACGTATTAACTCGACCTTAGCAACGCATTCGACACCCTGAACATTCAACTCCTGCTGGAGAAGCTCGCCCATGCTGGGGTACAGGGCTCCTTATTTACCTGGGTCTCTGGCTTCCTGCGTAATCGCAGTCAACGGGTTCTGTACCACGGCACACACTCTGCACGGACACCCATCTCGTCTGGTGTTCCGCAGGGTTCGGTCCTTGGTCCGACGCTGTTCCTGCTCTATGTGAACGACATGCCACGCAGTGAGAAGTGTCTTCTGGTGCAGTACGCGGACGATACGTCAATTGTGGCGTCAGTGTCATCACAATCTGATGCAGATCACCTCCAACTGTATCTTGCTGAGGTTGAGGACTGGACCACAGCGCAACACCTTCGTCTCAGTACCTCCAAGAGTTGTGGTGCGCTTCACGAACAGTAAAAAACGCGACAAACCCTCTTACACTGCCGGAGGTGCTCCTCTTGCGATTTCGGACCACCTGACTATTCTGGGTGTCACCTTCTCGCGGAACTTGGACTTTTCCGCACACATTGCAACTGTTGTTGCAACTGCCCGGAGGACTCTGGGTTTGGTTTCTCGAGTGACAAGGCCGAGTGGACCGGCGGCACTGCGCACACTTTATACTGCCCTGGTCCTACCCTCGTTAGAATACTGCTGCGCAGTGTGGTCGCCTCCTCAACACCACCTCCTCGACCGCCTAGAAAGTGTGCAGCGTCGTGCATCACGCATCATCTCTGCTCGGATCCCAGGCCATGCTGATTTATCGTACCCCGCGAGGTTGAAGGTCCTTGGCTGGCGTCCTCTCGACCAGAGGCGAAGAATTTCGCGGGTCCGAGTGCTGTGCCATCTGCTCGACGGGTCACTTCCTGGCAACAGACTGTCCGCCCTCGTACGTGTCAGCAAAAGGACCGGGCAGCCTCAACCACTCCGCGGCAGGACTCTGCGACACAGCGAATCACTGTTGCCTGCGGCTATCAGGGACTTCTTAACCATGCCATTGGCTGCCCGTAGTCCTCTGCCCAAGGAGCCTGAGGAGTCCCAGGCTCTCTGTAGAGTCTTCGCAGGACAATTGTCTTCGAGCCAGGGTTAGGCGCCGCTGACACACTTGCAGTGGAGTGGGACGGGGGGGGGGGGGGGGGGGGGGGGGGGGGGCGGGGCCGGGCTTTTTGGGCCTCTTGCGACGTCTTGGGACCGGATGCACTGCTGCAGAGCTGGTCCTAGGTCCTAGAACGTCGCGGGGGGCTTGGGGGCCGGTCTTGCCTCTCTCCGTCCTACTCGGTTGCGGGTGTGATCTGCGCTCTAATCTAAACTGGCTCAAACTTTCAGCTTTCTCACCCTGTATTTAGCTTCATTGTCATCATTTTATTTCCTTGTCACATCTTATTTTAGTTTTGTGGACGTCATTTTGTGACTCTTATGTACACGGCGGCTGGCAAGCAGGCGCACAGGCGTAAGGGTTTTAACCTCTCTGCTTCGCCTTGCACGCTGCCGTGTACGTGCCTGATCTGTGCAAAATAAATCAAATTAAATCAAATCAAAATCAAATCTGCGACCGGACAAGTAAGCGACTTCGCTCCTCGACACCGCAGCGGCATGCGGTATGCCGTGAAACATCGTGCCCGGTTTAAGATCAGCAGAGAACCTGATCGCTTGCCGTGTACATCGACCTCAGGAACGGAACACCGGACCGGGATCTCCGTCCCTGATCAATACTACGTGTGGATTTGATTGAGCTTGTCAAGGCACCTCAAGTCAGCTGCTTCACCGTCCAAAACTGTTCGTATGATGTCCAAACGTTTGCACGAATGAGTTACCGCGTCAGCCAGCCCGGAATTTCGGCAGCCGGAGTCACGGAGTAGACCCTGCCAGATGACCGACGGTGAATTTCCCGTGCGAATTTCTCCAGCTCAACTGGCTCACTTGGTGATGAAAAGATCCAGTCATGATTTTACGGCGGACCCCTCCAACCTTCGAGCGCATGCGAGGGGAGTTTGCGACAGATGGAGCGGCCAGAATGGACCCTAACGCGCCGTAACAACTCGCATTTGTCAAAATGAACCAATCATGCGAGATACCTGAAAACTTAGGGTAAGATTAGCTTTTGTGTGCAGTTTCTATTCAGTATTATTTTGTTTGCGCAAGCTCCGAACGGTAGGAGTTGCCCAACGATGAATGCTTTTTTTCTGCTGTCTGGATTGGTGTGAACACAGAATGGATAGCCAAAATCTGGTTGTGGCATAATAGCCCACCACAAGGTGGGTCAGGTTCGTTTGCTACCTTTTTGGCTGTAAGTGTTGTACTTCTAAATTGCATTGTGCGGTGCTTCCACGTTTTTTTAGAAAAACAAATTAAGACTGATTTCGAAAAAGTTGTTTTATTTCAAGTTATGCATACCGAGAATCGCTGCTCTTTTTTAGTGATTGTCCTGATCTTTTGAAGCACATTTGTGCTCAAAACATGTCGTCGCAATAACATTTGTAACCAACAAAGTCCACCGAGCAAAAAATGTATTAAATACGGCCGCCGCAAGGCAGTGCGGAGGTCCCGATTGAGATAGACCAACGGATACCGCTACGGAGCGAATGCTCAGGGAGATTCCAACGTATGGAACACTTCAAGTCTCATGCCCTGTAACCTTACACTCTTAAGTTAGCGTTCAATTGGGTGAATATAAATTATGAAGCAAATCAGGAAACAAATCGAAAAACGCTTTTTCGTGCCGCTCTTCTCCAGCTCTCTTTACCTTTTTTAGACACTCTTTTCGGGGGCTGCTTTTTTTTTTTTTTTTCGAAAAGACATAAAATCCGATGCCTTTTTGACTGGTGCTGTTATTGTAGCACCTTGGCACAGAACGGGTGAAGCCACCCATTAAAAACCGTGAGTAAACGCTCGATTAAAAGACTCGTGCTCACTCGAAAATTTCCAAACGCCGGGTGTACAACGCGCTCTGAGACGGCCAGAAAACGAGAGAACTACAGGCACCAAAATGCACCGCGGCAGCGGTGGCGTCGCGCAACTCCTGGTGAGATCGGTCTGTTCGGTGCACTGTTCTTCACGTTTCTTTTGCGTTCACTTAATACGTCGTTGATACATCGTGATGTTTGTGCTACATACTTAAACCCGCACTCCAGTGGTATCTCATACACAACACTATTCTCGCAATTTACCGATATTTCCCAACGACGAAAATACTCCCTGGAGAAGGGGAACATAAGGGACAAAGGACACACACAAAACTCCAAACACAGTTAGGTGACTAGTGCGCGCCAGAAGAAAATCCGCCTGGTCCGGGTATCGAACCCGGGACCTCACCATTTCCAATGGAGCGCTCTACCAACTGAGCTAACCAGGGGTTAGACGTAGCAGTAGAGCAAACAGGTTTTACCAGCTGCCACCAGTCTAACACCAACAAGGGTGAAAGGCTTGCATTTGAAGGTTATGATTAAATTGCAATTAAATGCAAAGGTGCAAGCGAGCTGGACAAAAATGACGTCATTCGTCATTTTTGTTCAACTCGTTTGCACCTTTGCATTTAATTGCAATTTAATCATAATTTTCCCGATGTTTTTTTTTTTTTTTTTTTTTTTTTGCATTTATTCGCACCTGTTTGAAATCGCGTCAGTCTACTGAGTTTACAATCCGAGCTAAAGACTGTGTTTTTTTCTTGGGAACCTAATAGAATAGGTACTGATACTTTTTTTTTTTATTTTGGGGGAGATTGTAGGGTTGTCTTTGTTAATCGGCAAGAAGACCGTCCATTGTACTACTTTCTGTTTTGGAAGCTTTGGCGTTTGGACTGTTTAGAGATGGTCCCTTTGTGTTGGTGGTGGCTGATTGCGTGCTAAATAGGGAGGCGGATTAAATAAACCTGGTAGCTGAGTTTGAGACGTCCTCCTGTCCTTTTCTGTTCCTTCGACTTATATGTTCATTTCTGTTCCAGTCTCAGGTTTTTTCAACATGGTTAACATTCACCAGCTCCGCCTGCACCCTTACTATATTATCACAGCTCTGCCGTCTAGAACTGTATAGAGGTGTAGTGTAAAACCCTCTGGAACAGTTGTTTGTTTTGGTATCTTTGTACAGACTAAGGACGTAAATAAAGGTTTCTATATTTACTATTTGGTGTAAATATTTGTTGTGGAAAGGACTAAGGCTAGAGGTTTTTGCGTAGACTTTTATTCGCATATGTGTGATGTAAAACTTTGGGTGTAAATAATGTAAAGGTTGTATTCGTAAATTTTGAAAATATTCAATATACATGTAAGTAGTGAACTGTGTATGCATCTGTTATTGTATAAGTGATTTATTTCTTTCCCTAAAAAAATATGAGCGAGGACGCTCATGTTTTGAACCGGGGAGGAATGTTACAAGAAAATAAATTGAGTTGCGCTGACGGTCCGACAGAAGGGCGTAGTGACCCACGCCCTTGACGTTCTCCCTCTCCCCTCCCGGTGCGAGGAGTAGGATGATTATAATGATTAAAAAGCGCAACAAGACGCAGGGGCGGATCCAAGGGGGGGAGGGGGGGGGGGGGGCGACGGGGGCGGCCGCCCCCCTCCCCTCCCCCTTTCTCGAGGGGGGGGCAATTTGTCATGGGTGGATCTCCCGGTGCACAAGAAAGAATGGGAGAATAGTATCCTTACAAATTTTACGCCCCCCCCCCCCCCATAACGGAGTTCTGGATCCGCCCCTGACAAGACGACAGACACAGAAGACAGACACAGCGCTACTTACAACTGAACTTTATTTCCGTTGCAGCTGGGTATATATTACCGGTAACAACACAAACAAGTTAGGAAAGATATACAGATACACATCGTAAAAATCACAAAAAGGCTAAAAGTCCTGCATCACTCATCGGCACCCACCCCAAACTACTCATCTTTGGTCAAGAAACCGCAATTCTTTATCGGGCAAAGATAAAGACGGTGCGCTGACACATTGCAGCCCTAATCTAGCAATTTCTCGAGCGTCGAGTATTTCCCGTGTGGTTTTGTTTAGTACAGTACAGTCTGTGAAAATTGGAGTACAACATCTGTTCGCGCGCTTCGGGATCTCGGAGGCCATAACGAGATCATGGCCTCCGAGATCCCGAAGCGCGCGATCGCTTCTCCGTCCGTCCCATTCGTGCGGAAAGGGCGTAATCCGGCGTAATCGGAAAAAAAAAAAAAAAGAAGGCGGCGTCTCTCCGCGGGAAGGCGCTGCAAACCCAGTCATCGACAGCATGGCGCGAGGCAGAAGAGTTCAAGAAAAAGTCTTGTTACATCGGGTTACTGCAACTTCTACTCACCAATTTTTGTGTATTGTGGTAGAATGATGAACAGCTGCACTGGGGACGTAGATAAACAAGTTGGGATGCTAATATAATTATTTAATTCGAGATTATCATCTGGACATGTTGCGACTATCGCTACAAGCGCGCCTTTTGAATATATTTGACTGCAATCTGCAGCACGTATAAAACTTCAGAAAAAAGATTAGCTCCGTACATAAAAAGTTCGAATTTCTCTTAAAAAAGAAAATCATGCTGCAATTTTTTTTTTATTTTTTTTTTCGCACGTTGTTTGGCATAGCTTTTTGAGCCTGAGCACGAGGTTTAATACTATATAGTGAAATCCGTGTTGTACTTCTTTTAATATTTTTAATATTATGCATTTTTTGCGGGCCGTATTGCGGTGTTTGCTTCTACTATACTCCGCTTCACCTTATGTTGTACCGCAGAGAAGGCTAGAAGCGCGTGCTCATAGCGTTGGGAGCTGCTCTTGACGCGCGAGAGCTTGTGCCGCCGAGATGTGCCCTAGAGCAAGGAGCTCGCGCTTGTAGCCTTTCCTGCGGTACATCATAAGGTGAAACAGAGTATAGAAGTACATTTAAGCCGAGGCCACACTGTTTATACATTATACAAAAGACAGTCTGCAGATATCAGCCACCGTGATATCCGGGATTCAAATGCCGCGCCCCAAGTGTCTCGACCACGGTGTAAGATAATACTCTTGAGGTGAGGACACGGCGGGGCTGAACGCGCGGCGCGAGGAATTAGATAGTGTTCGTTCGACGGGCATCCTAAAGGCTGCATTATTCCTCGGCCACCGTGCCCGCGGCTGACAGTGTCGCCGGCGGCCAAACGGCGAAACTGTGTGAGAGCGAAAAACATTATCTCGTTGCCATGACACCCCGGTACACCGTGGTCTTTCTGCACGAACGACAACCTCGCTGGAGCTCTGCGCGTGTCGAGCATGAGGCGGCACGAGCCGTCTTTGCCGTACCCACGGGTCATCTGCCGGCGGTCGGCGCCGCTTGAAACCATAATGAGAGAGAGAAAGAGAGAGAGGGAAAAGCGAACTTTATCTGCACTGCGCGGGGAGCGCGCTGTCCTCACCTGAAGAGCAGAGCCGTTTATTGAGAGAGTTTGGCCATACATTGGTTTGAATAGGCGAGCATCTCGGGCCAACCACAGGCCGCGAAACAGCCCCTAGCGGTGGTCGCGTGCTCTAAATTTGTGCCACGACTATACTTCGTTTCACCTTATGTGCGAGCGAAGGCAAAACTGGAAGCGCGAGCACGGAAGCTCCGTGCGTTCAGGCTTTGCTCGAGCGCGCGAGCTGGGGAGAAATGCAAAAAGCGCTGGTCTCGCGCTTCTAGCTTTGGCTTCGCTCGCAGGTAAAGTGAAACGAAGTATAATTTGAGCCGTGCCGAGCGGAACTCCGCGTCTCAAGACGCTCGCGCACCCCACCCTTTGCACTGCTTTCTTTCAGCCAGTCTCAGGACGCTGTTCTAGCAGTGCAGACAAAGGCATGGGCACGAACGCGTGGCTTTGGAAAGTGCCTCCTATGCACGAGGTCTCGTACAAACAAAAGCGTTTCGCTGAGCTAGGCTCACGCGCCTGTGCCTTTGTCTTCACTGTCGACATTTGTGAAATGGAGTAGAGGTCTCCTCATTGGTCGACGCTGTGTCACAAATTTAGTTTACGCTCTAAGCGTGGGGCGGCGCTGGCGGCGGCCTTTGCTCCGCCTATTGTCCAAACTCTCCTAATATACGGCTCTGCTGAAGAGTATGTATTATCTTCCACCGTGGTCTCGACTCTCCTCGAACTCGTTGCCGTGCGGCATTCGAAGCTCAGATCTCGTGGTGACTCGCGTTTGAATCTGTTTGCAGACTGACTTTTGTATGATGTATAAGCAGTGTGACCCCGGCTTTGGGGAAAACCTTATGGCGGTGAGGCACGGCCACCTCGCAATGATTTCGCCATTTTTTTTTTTTTTAACTTCGTGATAATTGTAGCTACCGATTGAAAAGGTGGGGCGTTATCTTGTAAACGTCTAGTGTTTTGGCACATGTAGCACGGACCATCGTATCCCGTTATGCACTTTGTAATATAACTTGATATGCAAACAAACAATGGGATCTCAAGAAAAAGAACTCCGGTTTATTTATAAATTCCAGCCTTGTTCTATCCTGGTTTATTCGGTATTCCAAACTGGTATATTTACAGATTTCAAGCATTGAGTTTTCAGGTTAGACGCGAAGTACTTTGCGATGCAATGGCTTCAAGCAGTTTATTTTGATACGCTACCCTGTCTGTCATATAGACCAGTGTCCGCGCCAATTCCAGGGCGCCGCCATGTTTATCTACGCTCGCGCCACCACGCGGAAAGAACTGGCAGGCAGGAGGGGGGGGGCTGCGTTGGCGGCGTTGCTTTGCGGAGCTGGATGCGGCAGGCTGTCCGAATGCACCGACACATCGTGAAAGATGCCTTCACCAGAAGCCTCCGCGGCCCGTTCTTCAACAGGGAAGATGTCGTGAACATTCGAGAACCCATCTCGATCAAGAAAACAAGGGAAAACCTTTCTTGTCTTAGATGTTCTCGGTGTCTGCTGACCCTTGACATCCGCGTTTCATTGATACCGAAACCGAAACGAAGGTACCATTCGTAGCTAGCGTACGTACACGACGTAAACGACCTGCCGACTGATCACGGAGAAGTGACCACCTCTGTTGTATCCATCACGCACGCCAAACGTACGCATAGAAAAAAAAATTGTTGCTACACTGGCACTCACCCTTGAGTTCTTGCTCGGAGTGAAGTTTTTTCTTCTGAGTGCGGCTGTACATTCTTGCCGAGAACCTGCATGTGACGGAAACTTGTGGAAGCCGTAGACGTCGCATCTGCACTCGCTTCTTAGGCAATTGTGTGACGGGCAGTGGGTGTCCAAAAGAACCCTGCGTTTCCTCTGGTTGTTCGTACAACCAACAACGGCACAGTGCCGTCCGGACGAATTGCTCTGATACATTACACGGCGCTAAACAAGACCGACGCCGGCAACGTGCCAGTACTGCTAGACAGTGCTAGTACTGGGAAAGGTCGCAGTCTATCGCCCCCCCCCCCCCCCCCCACACACACACACACACACACGCTGCGAGCTTCTGGGTTCGAAACTATTAATTGCCAGTTCTAACGGATGGTACTTACTTGAAGTGGGAGCTGGAATTGTACGAGGTACCAGGAGACACTTACTATCGGGCAACGAAGCAGGGTGCCTGTGGGGGCGGAGTTTAGGAACCCTAATATTGTGACAGGCGATCAGTTATAATAAAAGACGAAACTTCGACTCGTTTGTTCAGAAGTTCGCGGTGATATTTTATTAGCCCTCGTTACAGCACACCAAAGATCCTAGGCAGTGAAATTCACATCACGCAGGCTCGTGCGTCGTAGTCAAATGAGCGCAGTCGACGACGAGGTGTAATGAGCTACTAAGCTTCACAAGGAAAATGCGTGTGAGAAAGTGTTTTGAGGCAGTCCAAAACACCGATTCAGCAGACGCACGTACGTACGTTTACTCCGGACTCCATGAACCCGACGGCGCAAGATCAAAGCGATCAAAGAGCACCGCCGCCATCGCCACCCGGTTTTCTCTGCACTTTACGCGACAACGGCACTGCAACGGAGGGCACTCGCCTCGGCGCTAACAATCCGCGAAATAGATTAATTTGCCACTCTTGAAGCCATTCCAAATCATAAATAAAATACCTCGGCGTTGTAGAACATCTGACAACACAACGGTGCCGAGCGCCTGCTCGGCATCGTCGTTGCTCGTGAAGGCCTGCTTATTTGTAGTTGAGACTATGATTCCACAGCTTTCGTGCCACTCGTGGTGCTTGCAATAACTTCGAAGGGCAGGAGAATCTTCTCACGAGGACGTTGAAGACACGCAACACCGGAGCCACCAAAGCAATCCTAGAAACCGTCGCCATGTTTGCTTTTTCTTCGTCACTCGCGGCGCGGTCAACTCGTCGCAAGCAGAGCCGTATATTAGGAGAGTTTGGACAATAGGCGGAGCAAAGGCCGCCGCCAGCGCCGAATATTCCCCCCACGCTGAGAGCGTAAACTAAATTTGTGACACAGCGTCGACCAATCAAGAGACCTCTACTCCATCTCAGAAATGTCGACAGTGAAGACAGAGGCACAGGCGCGTGAGCCTAGCTCAGCGAAACGCTATTGTTTGTACGAGACCTCGTGCATAGGAGGCACTTTCCAAAGCCACGCGCTCGTGCCCATGCCTTTGTCTGCACTGCTAGAACAGCGTCCTGAGACTGGCTGAAAGAAAGCAGTGCAAAGGGTGGGGTGCGCGAGCGTCTTGAGACGCGGAGTTCCGCTCGGCACGGCTCAAATTATAAAAAAAAACTTCGTTTCACTTTACCTGCGAGCGAAGCCAAAGCTAGAAGCGCGAGACCAGCGCTTTTTGCATTTCTCCCCAGCTCGCGCGCTCGAGCAAAGCCTGAACGCACGGAGCTTCCGTGCTCGCGCTTCCAGTTTTGCCTTCGCTCGCACATAAGGTGAAACGAAGTATAGTCGTGGCACAAATTTAGAGCACGCGACCACCGCTAGGGGCTGTTTCGCGGCCTGTGGTTGGCCCGAGATGCTCGCCTATTCAAACCAATGTATGGCCAAACTCTCTCAATAAACGGCTCTGGTCGCAAGATGTTTTCTGGCTCGGCTTGATTAGGGGTGTCGCGAACTTTTGTCGAACCAGATTTTTAGGTCGAACTTTCGGGGTTCGACTGTGTCGAACCGGTTCGACGAACCTTCGAACTTTTCACCAGATTCGACCGGTTCGACTTTGTGGACAGTGTGGCCAGACCTTGATACAAGCATGTCTAGGTTTGGCGAATTTTTTTTCATGAAAAGGGTTATCTTATTTTATAAACAGTTGTAATTAAAAGAAACTAATTCTAATCATCGAAGAAGTTAATAACTTAATTTTTTTTTGTACTGTATTAACTGAAATAACCAATCAGCGCTGCCCTTAATTCATCCCTTAGCCATTACCATCCAATCCGAAGCCAACTGGCCAGCCTGTCGCGCATGCGCACACGAGTCGAACCTCAATACAAGGTTCGTCGAATTTTCCACTAAAAGTTCGAAAAAGTCGAACCTGGTCGAACTCGAACCTCGGCCGGTTCGCGACACCCCTAGGCTTGATGGAAACCAACAGCGGCAAAGTGGCGTATGGACAAACGGCTCTCACATTACGGGCACTATACCCACATACCGCGGTAAACAGGACCGATGCCGGCGAAACGGCAGTCGGCACACCAGCGAAGAAGCCTTCGGCGGGTAGCAGCGGCGCAGGCCAACGCAGCCCCCCCCTCCCGTGAGCGCCTGGGTTCGAGATTATTGTTCACTTCCGGAAGAGCACTTCCGGACAAAGGTCTATAGACGCTTTCAGGCAGCTGTGCATGGGCGCCGCCATAACCGACCTTCAGTTTTTGTTTCTTCTTATTCCGTTCGCTCCACTGCATCATTACCACAGTAGGTCAGGTCATTGCCATTTTAGATTCTGCCACGTCCTTCTAGCCATCATAGGCCCTTGTGGAGACTCGTCAACGCCCGCTTCAGTGGCTCGGCATCTCGGTAAGACAAGAGAAGGTCGGCTATGGCGGCTCAATTTGGCGCGCGCTGAAAGCGTCTATAGTCATGCCTATGTTGACCAGGAATGACCGTACAAACTTCTCTATTACAATCCTAGAATTATTTGTCTCATGGTCATTTCTTGTAGAGCAAATAAAACTCCAACAAAAATTTAGCTTTGTACAGAAAAAGTATACATATATATATTTCCCTAAATAAAAACAACCATGCTGTACTTTTTTTTTTTTTTTTTCTTCGCCGGTGAGCCCGGGTGAACGCAAGATGAAACACGACGACGCGACTGACACCGCCCGCCCGCGATGTCTGCGACTAGAGGTCTGCACAAGCCGATATTTAGAAGCCTGGCCCAGCCCGGCCCGTTGTCTCTTGGGCCCGGACTTACCCGCGGCCCGCTATCCATTTCCGACAGCCGGCCCGGCCCGGCCCGAAGCTAATTTTCACGGACCAGCTGCGCTTTATTTTAGCCCAGTATGAATATAGCTTCAGAGCCTTGCTCTGGGTAGCTCGCTTGCCACAGCTACACATAAGTTGATTACGGTACCCAATAGTAAATACGGTAAACATATATATATATATATTTTTTTTTTGCTGTTATTAGTTGGATTAATCTGCAGGCCTAGGAAGCTTGGGAAGAAAAATCACCCCGTGAACTTTCTTTTCAGCGAACAAACCCGCGCGGAACGGACGAAAAAACAAAAAAAAAATACAAGCAGCAGGAAACAAAACGACGTGCCACCGTTGAAAAGGAAGGGAAACGTCGCTACGGGTTTGGACAAAAGACGGACAAAGTTCTAAATTGGCCACTCTCGCTGCGCACAACCGTAAAAAAATTAAATAAAATAAAAAAGAGTTTTTTTTTTTTTTTGCGGTGGTTTGCGAGAAATAGTTCAGGAAAAGGACCCCTCAGGGGAACCTCTTCACCCATGTTGGGGGCCGGCGGGGGTGCGCTTTGTGTAGGCGCGTGTGTGCGTGTTGGTGGTGAGAAGCGATGGTATAATGGCAGCGCCGCCGGGAACGAAAGGGAACGCCGCCCCGCTTCAGCATCTGTTTATCCTCCACTGTGGTTCCTCTCCCTACCCCCAACACGCTTTCAAAAAACATGCTGCTAAAAAAAAAAAAAAAAAAAAAATGACCGCATCTCTACGTGGTGAATGATGTTGATTGGGGTGATCTGGTAGTGCTGATGATACTGATTTTATTGTTCATAGGTAGTGCTGATGATGCTGATTTTGTTTTTTTATTGCTCATAGGTAGTGCTGAGTTCCAGGTTGCGTTTCGACTTCATCATTACTGCTTTATGGTCGGTGAAATGCAGAGCCATGCATGCAAAGTTTAACGCGATTATATACGCATTTGACCGCAGCGCCCTCTCCTGTATAGACGTTGAGCGGCTACATGCAACGTTTCATCTATGACATCCCCAGCTCTTGAGTTACTACCACATCTCAGAGCCCCCTACTCGTCCCGCAGTCGTGGCCGAGGGGTTGAGGCGATGGACTAGAAATCCATTGGGGTCTCCCCGCACAGGTTCGAATCCTGTCGACTGCGCAAACATTTTTTTTTCTTCTTTTTTTGTGAGCACGGACGCCGGACGGACGGACGGACAAGGCTAGACCCTACGGAGCTTCGCCCCTAAAATGAATGGTTGGCTTGGTTTGCTTTGGACCCACTTGTAGACTTGAATGCAAGGCCCGTACCCGACCCGGGCCCTTTATGAATGTAGCCGTGAAGCCTGAGCCCGGCCCGCGGGCCGGGCCGGCCCATGGCCCAGGGCAGATCTCTACCTGCGACGCTGCGGGCTTGCCCCACTGTTAGGACTGGACAGACGTCGCTCCTCGCGGCGAGCGACGGAGTTAGCGAAATTACACTCGTACTGCTAGGGAGCGACTCGAATGGGACGGCTGAACTCTAGGCTGAAGAAGCCTTCGTGCCCTTCGCGCGCGCTTCGGGGTCTCGGAGGCCATGACAAGATAATCATACTTTTGGTGTCTAGGCCAGGTGGCGCAAGCTACCGCCCATTATAAAGGTTACTGCCATTAGCTTTTATTATCCACTCATTTTGACGCCTATTTCTAGATCCAACTCAATCCAATCTAAATCCGAACCCATCCGATACAACTCCACGTGCTTGTTTGTGTGTGGAGTGTCAATCATGGGTGCAAAAAAACGGAAGGTAACCCAGAATTCTTTATTCTTGGCATTTGTTTTGTCGCGAATATTTGAGCGGCTCATTGATGTCCTTTTGTGTCATTCGCGTGGTGTCTAGTGGGATAACGACAACTTCACGCAACCGAGTGTTTCGATTGTAGCATTGATTGCTGTTAGAATATTTTAGGACATAGTCATACGGCCTATTCGCCTCGAGATTCTATCGACACGGCTTATGTGGTGAAAAGCAGAACCACGCTTTGTTTTACTCTTAATTGGAGCGAGACGTTGTTGTTGTTGGTGTTGTTGAATTATGTTTATTGATGAGATGAGATGAGATGAGCGAGACGAATGCTGTGCACGCGAGGCCGAAGCCATGAGATGCGCCAATGCAGCGCTTGTGCACTGGAGTCAACTGCCAAGAGCTCGTGCTCTGTACCCTTGCCCGTGCTCTGTGCCGTTAAGCCCGGTTCACACAGTTGCGTTTGACTGCGTTTGACTGCGTTGCGGCAGCGAGACACCAGGACATCCCTGCTGCTTATATCGCGTGCCAAGAAGATTCCTTGAATTGGATTCCACGCTTCATACGAAGCACAGATGTGCCGGTGAATCACCACGTGCCTCATAGAGAAACATGGGTAAACAAGAGCACGCTTCACCTAAATTCAGTCTGGGTCTCGAGGCCAAGAAAGGCCAACACTAGCGATTATTCTAGCTTCAGGCCCGCGTGAACGTTACCAACGTGAGGCTATGCAAGTCGGCTGCACTTGGAGTAGTACCGCTCTGCCGCGACAAGTGGTGATTAAACGTAAGCAGTAAGCAGGAATAAGCATCAGCACTGATAAATACACTACGCATGTAAGACGTGTGTTTGGGTGATCGTCGGCGAGCAGCGATCTTTCGACCGACGAATGCCGTCCCTAGACAGAGTCCTCGATTCGGCCGTTTCTGGTGACCGCAGGGACGAGCTGTGAGAGCCGCGCAGAAGGGGAGCGTGTCCTCGGAGCCGGAGGAGCTCTCCCAAGCACCGCACACCTTCGTCATTTCTCGGGGCAAGCTGGGCAAGAACACGACCGAGCTCATGCTCAACTTCCGGAAGGTCATGGAGCCTTACACGGCGTCCAGGCTCAAGGTGCGTACCCAGGAACGGCTGGCACGGATGCCACTTGTCTGTCATTGTGAGGGCCTGCCTGTCGTGGAAAGAGATATAGGCAGTTAGTATGAATAGCCGGCACTGATGTCGCTGGCTTGTCCTTTGGCGTTGCTTCCTCCGCGGGTGGGGCCGCCGCGAAGCGGCATGTATGGGTGGGCACGGTGGGTTAACATTTTTGTAATGAGCCACTGTTGACTGTCGCCGCGAAGCAGTGAGAATGGGTGGGCCGTGTAAGTTACCACGTGCCCCAGTGATACACGCGCAATGTAGAGTCACTATGTCACGCGTGTTAACCTACCTGGTCCACCCGTTCACGCCGCTTTGCGGCAACAGTCTCCGGCGGGTCATTATAAAAATGTCAACTCGCCTGGCCCTCCCGTACACGTTGCTTCATGACGTTTCCGCCGGCAGCCCAAGCCACGCCCACGGAGGAGGCTCCGCCTTAAGACAGGCCAGCCACATAATACCTGAATGGCCTTCAAGACTGTGGAGCGACGTAGGATATAGCCATAGATTCATGTGACAGGCTGATGTCGTGCTGAGCATGCAATAGACTCTGAGAGAGGGGAGGAAAGGGAAAGGGGCCATTTTTGCGGGCTATCTCGTCCGCTTAGTCGCTCAGACTTCCCGCTATTCTCACGCCCGCTGGTTTGGCTTCCCGCTGGTTTGGCTTGACTCCCCGCTATTCTCACGGCTTGGCTTCATAGTCGTCATGCCTCACCGCTGCGCAGCTTTTTAGTTGCACAAATAGCAAAAAAAAAAAAGAATTTATTCAGGTGCAGGATTTTATGGAGTTCCAACAGCCTTTTTCAGGTGGTGTACAAAAGCACTCAATGCCAAAGACCCCACTCCCTCCTTCAGAAGCCTATGATGCGAATCCCCCGTGTCAAGTGGTCGGGTCCTCAGCGTGGTGGCAGGACATTCTGCTTTTGACTAAAAGACAGTAACTGCGCACACGAGCTTGTGTAGCGTAATCATGCCGTACCCGGTACTCAAGCAAAGAATAACTGGATAAAGCTTTCCGTTCTTCAGGCGTGCACTATACATATTCACATCTTGCAACGTTGAAAGTGAAAACAAGCAAGAAATATCAATCACTGGCAAAACATTTAAAGCGTGCAAAATGGATTCAAGCCCTACGGCGACAGAACCCTGACGGAATGCCTTGGCAACCAACCGTGAACTCTCCTGTTTGCAGTGCCCGCTTCGTCAAAGGTTTGTAAATGTGCTGAATTCAAAGAAAAAAGTTTTCTAACGTATCAATCCTTACTTTTTGACAGTGCGGGCGAGTCTTCGTGAGATGAAGACCGCCCGGATTTCACCTCATCCGAGTTTGTTTACACAACCCGGGTACGGCGACACCCCGTACGCTCGCGCGGTACATCAGGATGGTGAAGTGACAGAACGCAAAGCTGTTGTCTCGCAATGAGCTTGACTAACTTAGGCGCTCAAGGAGAGCGAAATTTGCTGTTTGTAGTGGCCGGGGCTCATGAACGGAGCGCACAAGCCCCGCACAAGGTGGCTAGTTGGGTTGGGATCGAAACTGGTCACCATTACTTTCCTTACACAAGACTCTGCCTTGAAAGCCAACCCCTTTTTCAGTTGCTTGCGTGACGCGGCACCTGACTTCGAGTCGACGGTAGATATTGATGCGGCGTCGGCGGTCTCTCCATCTTGGATGGTATGCGGAGCGCAGGTTGTGCTTCTTTTGCAGGGGTTGCAGTGACGTCAAAACGCCGAGCTTTGGTTCTGAATGAAGGGTAGTGGGTAGACTCACTATCCTTCGATCACAGCCAATCACAGCTCGGCATTTTTCTGTTGTCACTGCAACTCCCGCGCAAGAAGCAGACGACTTGATCTTTGGATAAAGACAAACGAGGTTGTCCGTATTGTAGACAGTGGCCTTCGTTAATCCTCGCCCTCAGCCATTTGAAAGCTACGCAAAGCGACGACAAAAAGTTAATGTGCAGAATGGTGAAAGACGGAAAAACGCCACCAGAGAACAGACGTAAACACACAGACCGAGAGACACGCGCATGCTGGCATGGACGACGGAGCGACAATTCCAGAGCCCCCAATAGTGTTTCGAGCAATTCCCGCGAGGGCGCACCACGATGGTGGCCAAGTTCTGAAAAAGGCCCAATGCTCCAGTCAAGTTAAGATCGATTTGAGTTTCACAGTTTGTGCAGTCTTGGTATTTTACGGTTCTGTTCGGACGATTCAAGTAAGCTTTTAGTTTATTTTTGATTAGATGCCATTCACTGTCTGGCGTTGAATACAAGAGTCCCACGATTCAGAAAACGGCAGACGCTCCTCCCACCTTCCGCAGCGTAACGGCCAGAGGACAGAACTATTCGAGAAAGGGGGGAGAGCAAGAGTTTTCCTCCCTTGCCCATATTGTTTACCTAAATGTTTTTTTTCATTTCTGGGGGTTGCATTGCCTCTTCTACCCCTTGTTCAATGCCACTACCATAGGCTACCCTCTGAACATTGCCTCGCGTCCCCCACCCTGCGTGCCTCTGGTCTGCACTGTTTGCATTGGACTCGCTTTCTACGCAGTGTCAGTTCATTTTGTACCGACCCACGTCTTGCGCGTCATGGACCGTACCAGTGTAAAAAATGGTGACCCGATTTGGCAGTCGGGGTGCATACGCTGACAGTCCGCTGGGCGGCTTTCGTTGCAGGTGCAGAAAAAGAATGTGGTGAAGGACTTTGTGTCGGTGGCCGGCCTGCTGCACGTGACGCACATGGTGGTGTTCACTAAGACTGAGCAAGCCATCTACCTGCGCATGGCCCGGCTTCCACGCGGACCCACGCTGACGTTTCGCGTGGAGGACTACGTCCTGGCCAAGGACGTGCTCTCGAGCCTCAAGAAGAAGATCACCTATAGCCACCAGTACAGCTCCCACCCGCTGCTGGTGCTGAACAACTTCAGCGGCGAGGGCATGCACCTCAAGCTCATGACATCCATGTTCCAGAACATGTTCCCTTCCATCAACGTCAACACGGTCAGGGCTGCTCTTGGGCTTGTGCGGGGTTCAGGCAGCTTTCTCAGCCGCCTCTTTGTGAAGCCCCCTGGAGTCGTTCGACAGTGCGCATTGTAGCTCTGCTATCCGGAGGAGTGCATGTTTTTGCTTGTTTTTTAAAGAAGACGATTTCGACGTGTTTACATGGCGGGAGGGCTTTCAGCCTTGGAGCTAACCTCGGTTTACTCCCATCCAAACAGAAATTATTGTGTCTGTCCTATTCTCACAAAATTTATTATCGTAGCAGTGACATCAGGGCCCAAAGAGATCATGCTATGTTTATAGCACAATTAACCGACTACAGTCAAAACTCATTAATTCAAACTTGCGGATGATTCGAGCTAACATGCAGGTCCCATCCTATGCGTCTCCATGGGAGGAAACTCCCGGTAATTCAAACTTTGTTTTCTTCAAACAAATTTTTGATCTCCCTCGAGTTTGAATTAACGAGATTCGACTGTATTTGCAGTTGCACTGGTAGCGTAAGCATTGATTGACGTCTACTTTCCAAAAAATAGGTTTTCTTTTGTTGTTCTAGTTTTTAAAACAAAGTTTGCGTTTTTGAACAGCAAGGTTTCATTTCTAGTTTTTGCTTTTATATAATGATGCTCTGCTACCCTTATGGGTCCTCAAATATAGTAAATGAATATTGTGATGATAATGACTACGATATATGTGTCTCCACTGCACAGGGGCAGTATAGCCAGTGCAGTGCAACTGCTTACCTCGGCCGATTTGCTGATTGTAGCAAATACAGCAGGTAAAATAATGCAAATATTGCAGGTAAAAGGTGATCCATCCCAGAAGTGATGCGTCTACTTGCGTCAGAACGCACGAAATGTCTATGACATCTTCCGGTCATTGAATACAAAGCCAAATGATGCACTTGGCATTAGACATCCACCCGGTTTATTCTGGAATATGGAGGAAGGAAGGTCGCTACAGCACTGGCTTTGGCCAGCTGCACCTTGCATCGGTGCATGCGAAGACCATGTTCCCCCCTCTCCACCAAGGAGGGTGGAGAGGGGGGAACCGCACTCTGTAATTGGCTGTGCCCAATCACAGAGTGCAGTTACGTCACAATACGGAATAATACGGAACTGAAAAAGGCAAACACATTGAGCTCTGAATCCGACCTTCATTTCCTTGCAAAAGGTGTTTTCAGGTCACGTAACTGCTTTTGCGGAGAGAAAGTACCTACCACTGCTGATGTCTCCACCACAACATGCGCTGTGCTGTGGTAACTGCAGCCGAGCACATCAGTCTGATGTCGTTCACTGTCAGATCCAGCAGGGTAACATGTAACATGCCAGCATGTTTTAACTCGACGCTCGGGTGCAGCATTTTCGACCTACAAACATTCATTTATTAGTCGTCAATGGGTCACTTGAGCCCTCTATCATTTTATCTGCTGCAGGTCAAGCTCAACACCATCAGAAGGTGCCTCCTCCTGAACTTCAATCAAGAGGATAGCACGATCGACTTCCGGCATTAGTGAGTTTTCGTGGTACTCTTAAGGCCCAAACTCTGTAGCCAAGCTTTACTAAGAGCCCAGCACAGCTGGGTGAACATTCGCCCACCTCTGACAGGTGGCTCTTTAACGCATCCACGCTCGCCCACACAGAGCGTTGCGCCGTTTTTGCGCTGTATAGTGTCACTTCTTGTTTGCACTATTTACAATTTGTTTCGACAGCTACGGCTCCAGCGAGTCAATCAGCGTCGGAGCGAGGTACAGAACCACATACTGTCACACTTGTCCTGCGTAGAGCTGTCATGTGCTTTGCTCCGTCTCTCTACTTGGCTCGTTGGGGTTGTAATGTTTGCCCTAGCGATGCAAGTTGACTATACCGTTTCGTGTACTTTTGTGCGCAGGCGCATATACTATGTGTCCCACTTTGTTATTGCTGATATAATATTTCGGAGAATCATTTCTGTAAAGATAGTGTGGCATATTCATTTTTATGCGCACAGAAGAAATGAAGGGTGAACTTTTACAGAAGCCTCGCTTCTGAATCTGTGCCGCTTACTCTATTTACTCAAATGCACCATAAAAACCAGAACATGCACCGATGTTTGTTTGCAAATGAGCTCGCTACCACCCCCTGTCAGCAGACCTCTGCGCACTTTCTGTCTTCCTCTTCTTTTCCACTTGTCTCGCATCTTTTTGTTATTTGTACAGTGCAATCTACTTTTAACGATACCACATATAACGATGTCCCACTTATAATGACCGGTTTCCAGTCCAGATACAACGATAATCGGTTATATACAGGGTGAAACAAGGAGACGGCAGGCCCTTTAAATCGACCGGAAAATTCGGTTTCTTAACCTATCGCGCTACGACTTTGTGCAGCGTTGCCCACAGATGGTGCATTTTTTTTTGTAAAATTTGCAAAGAGCGAACTTACCTGAGGAAAAGGTAAAGAAAGAAAAGGCTTAGCGCCTATGGAAACGCAGCGATGCCACCGGTCTTCAAAGAGCACGGCGCCGTTTCGCACGGGACACAAGAGATGGCGCAACGAACGCCGCCAACGAACGAGCATATGGCGCTGAGAGCCAGTGTCTTTAGCAGACAATCTTTTCGACTCAAAAGCGGCGCGCGTTCCGCAGGCGGCGACAGTCGCAGAAACAAAAACAGGCGCGGTAACAACAAGCAACTGCAGTTCCTTGTCTGCTAAATACGCCGGCTCTCGGCGTCGTCTGCTCGTTCGTTGGCGGTAGTTGGCGTCGCGACCGCTTGCGCCATCTCTTGTCTCCCGTGCGAAACGGCGCCGTGTTGTTTGCAGACCGGTGGCGTCGCTGCGTTTCCATAGGCGCTAAGCCTTTTTCTTTCTTTACTTTTTCCTCAGGTAAGTTTGCTCTTTGCAAATTTTACAAAAAAAAATGCACCATCTGTGGGCAACGCTGCACAAAGTCGTAGCGCGATAGGTTAAGAAACCGAATTTTCCGGTCGATTTAAAGAGCCTGCCGTCTCCTTGTTTCACCCTGTAGATTGAAATTTCGGGTTTTCTCGTTATCGTTATACAGTAAACTCTAAATTGGGCGAACTTGAAGGGACCCAAGGAAACAGTTCACTTAACTGAAAGTTCAATAAACTGAATATATTCGCTAGAATATGGAACAGCATAGGGCACAGCATACGTCGAGTCAAAAGTGTGAAATGCAATTTATGGAGTCATATTCATCGATATATACAAAGTGCATAACAGTTACGTTGCTGCCTTTGTCATTTTGGAGAAAAAAAAAGAAAATCTAATGTTTGATTTGCACCAACGCTCTTAAAGCGTATGAAGTAACAAAGCTGTCCAGAGAGTGTTTTTTGCACTTCCTCGGGCGCAGCTTGTTGCTGTGACTAAGCCATACCGGAACGGCATCGTCCACTGGCTCGAAATATCTCAAGCAGAGTCGTTTCCTGTTGGGATCGAACACAGTTTCTCCTTCATGCTCCGACTTTGGCTTCACTACCGTTGACAACGTCGACTGTGGAATCTCATAGTCTTTCGCAACGTTCACTTGCCTTTGACCGTTGTCCAAATGCTGAAGGATTTTGAGCTTGTCTGATAGAGAAAACCGCTTTCGTTTCGTCATACTCATTACGAAAGGGAGCGCACAAACTGCCGTCCTCCCATTGTTACCCAAAACTAAGATGGCCGAACGGAACCGATGACAAAGAAAAAACAGACTCGCCCTGTGGTTCGTTTTCGTCTACTGCACCGCTGCTTTGCCTCGGCGGCGCTGTAGACGCCAGCGATGATACGCCGCCGCTACAGAGGGGCATCATCGCAGTGGAAGATAACACAGAAAGGGTACGCTGCATGCATCGGAAAAATTAAGTGGAAACTTTCAAGAGGGGCCAGAAAATGCGAATGCAAAACTGCAAAACATAGGTAGAGAATCGCGCTGAGGAGGTTCCCACAGTCCAAGAGAGTGGCAGAAAATTTCTAGCTGACAGGGGGCACGAGAGTCGCATCAGCAACATGGCGGCCTAGGAATGTTTTTTTTTTGGAAAGGTGTACATAAGATGAAAACCAGCTTTTTTTAATGCATTTCTGAGAAAAGAAAAAAGAATTCGACTTAAATTTTGGTCTATACAGTTAATCTGTTTGTTTTTTTTGGCATTTTTTTTTTTTTTTAATTGGTATTTCACCTATAATGGTGATAAACTAGGTAAACCCGTAGTAGTGACTGAAATTTCAAAACCCATTGTGCTAACCGAGAAGCTCGCCCATGTCGGCCGCTTCTCCGAAGAGACCGTTACAAGACGCGAGAGCTCTGGTGTGAAACAGTAAATCTTGCCACAAGTGGCGAAGCATGAGTAGTTCAAGCTCGGACGATGACGTAGCCCGCGCAGTTGACGAGCTAAATTTAGCTGGAGTGACTAGGAACGTCGTGAAATTAATGTTTGTAAAAAACTGTACTCCCTTGTGCTTCTTTCAGAATTGAGGTCAAGTTATTTTCGAATAGGTACATTTATTGTTTTGGTTACTCTCGGCGAGTTTACTATGTCTCGCCCTAGTCCGATCGCGGCGGATACTGCAAGCCATCGGTGCCAATCCAAGGCCGTGAGAGTTTCCCGTAAGCTTAGAGAGGAAGCGCCGTGACGCGCGGAAAGCGTAGTCGCATGCTACATTCAAAGAGCTGGGATGGCTTGTGGTGTCCGCTGCTACCAATAGTTAGGAGAAACGCAGTGTAGTACGCGGTTCTATTAATGGCGGCAACAACCGGCTGCAGCACGATCAAGGTGGCGCCGTGCGGCATCAACCGGGCGGTGAAGAAGTTGGTGCAGAGCCGGGTACCGGACCTGAGCCGTCTGCACGACGTCAGCGAGTTCCTGGAGCAGCCGGGGGCCTCGGAGAGCGAGGCGGAGCTCGAGGGAACTTCCAACCAGGTGCTGCTGCCCCAGAGGATCGCCAGCCGGGGGAACGCCCTCAACCAGCAGAGCTCTGTCAGGTAGCTCACCGTGTGGCACTAGTCGCCGCCCGATTCAAAGGGTTCAGTCGTACGCCTCCATTCGCCCATCCAGGCGAGCCACGGGGCGCCCCCGTCGGGCTCTCGAAAAACGGGGCCCACGGACGCACGAATCCCGGAGCGTTTCGTACCGCGGGTGCTCAATGCGGTGTTTTTAGAAGACGCCGATGGGTCTAGCAACCGTGAGCCTGGCATGTGGGCTTGAATTTCAGGATTCGCCGTGTGGCGTATGCCAAGGCGAGATAATAGAACATTTTAGAGTGGTCCAGCGATCCCGGAAAGAGGCAACAGATTTGGTCTCAGAAAGGGCAACAGTACGGAGGGCAAAAAGATAGCCGTCATTGGGAGCAGGTTAGAAGATTGGTGGCAAAAGGTGAAGTGCGAAATTCGTGCAGTACTGATGGTATGGGACAGAATTTAGGACAATCTTTAGGTACAAATACATGAAAGGATAAAACATAGAGGACGGGGACGTAAACAGGAGTTTAGGGTCGTTCTAAAGCCAGTATCGTCAATCCATCCACACACCCACCGCATCGTCGGCCTCCCTCCGATTGCATCTTCATACAAGATTAACTCTGAAGACAGCGAGGCCTTGTTGCAAAATTTAATCCATTTAGCAGCTTCTTAAAAGTCTGGCACTTTGGTACTGGAGAACCTACACCTATACAGCATTTCCTTATTTGTGCTGTCATGCAGCATGACGCGCCAGAGTAACTCAGATCTGCCCAAGCAAAACGTGGCACTCGGCTCGAGTGGTTTTGTCGAGGCACAGTTGCTACATGGTGTTTCAATGAGGCGATTCTAGGCCGAAGTTGCGTCTACTTTGCTTTAGCGAAAAAGTACCGCTAGCATTGTTCTTGTCACGTGTCCATGAGCAGACGTGCAACCCACTTTCGTTCGTTAGGGTGGTCGAACTCGGGCCCCGGCTGACCCTGAAGCTGGTGAAGGTGGAAGAAGGCCTGATGGGAGGAGAGGTCATGTTTCACGCCTTCGTCGAGAGGTCACCCGAGGAAGTCGAAAGGCTTCGGGCACGCCGGCTGCAACTCAAGTGAGTCTGCCCTCGGGACGTTCAAGCGGATGTATGCAAACTGGTTTGCCAAGCTGAGCGTTTGAGCTTTTTATAACTATGTACGAGGAAATCTAAGCCATCATTAGTGTTTCCCAGTATTGATTCTTCACAATGTCATAAGGGGAGTGTGCACTACCTAAAGCGGGCGCTCTGCTCCACCTTGGAAGCAAATTGGCAGCCGCCAACGGCTCGCATGAGTATTACTTTGCGTGCAAATGCGCCATCTGCTCTTCCACGTTCCAGCGCAAGTTCTGAGTCTGTATCTTCCTGCCACTGCATTCCTTGATCTAACGCCAAAGTAAAAATATTGTGCCTCGATATTCGAAAACGTACTTGTGTTCAGCGTTTCTGTGTCCTCGTGTGATACGACCCACAGGACTGGCTCAAAGCTCGGATTCAGCCGTGTCCTGTAAGCGGCAACGACGGTAGCTCGGCGTCTCTATTTTTTGTGTCTGTTCGACGACGGCCTGGCATCTACTATGGAACGACACACACCAGTGTCGGCAATTGATCAAATCAATGTGACGAGTGTTTTTCGTTGCTCATTTCATCAGATCTCGCTGGCGAATCAAGCTCATACTGGGAATGAGATGATTGCAGCTGTTTTTGCGAGCGCATGGGATCTAGGTTCTCAATTTCCATCTCTAGTGTAAGAAAAGCTAACCGTGACTGTGACCCCAAACGCTCGTGTAGTACGACGCTTGGGTCAGCACAGATTGATTAGAAACAATAGACACAATGCTTGCCGTTTGCTGGCGCAATGTGCGTGCAGAAAGGCTGCTAGGAGCTGCGACGCCTCTGTCTCGTTGCGCGCTTCCAATAGGACTTGTCTGTTGAGTTTAAATTTTCGGTGTTAGCTTCGGATTTTGCCATACCCCGTAGTTCCCCAGATGGAGCCAGAAAGGAGCACTGGCACTGTCGGACTCTCGTTTGCAGCATCTCTGTGTGTGCAGTCTCGCGTTCCATGCTTTCAAGGGGAGAAAATGCTGCTCGTCGAATTTCTGACAGCCTTCCTGCACGCTTGCTCACAGATTCTTTAATGTTGCACGGTTTTATGAGTGGAAGAAACTTGGCTGCAGTTACGAGTATGAAGTTCTTGGCCATTTCTTCTGGCTTTTTGGATCGTAGCGAATGTGTCGAGTGTAACTAGCCTCAGTTGTTGAGAGTTGTGCTGGCAGACTGAGAAATCTCCCGGTTGGAGAATCTGATCGCGAAACTGCACGAAATGTTGTGAGCACATCCACCTTTGGATTGTTGCCTTCATGCGACGCAACAGTAGGGATAACTTCGGGGAGTGTGGGGTGGCTATCGGGAATCACTTCCGCTTTGGGTTATTGGAGGGCCGCGAAACCTCTACAGATAATCTTAGGTTGGCATAAACGTAACGTCTTCCAAGTGGGATTACTGGTCAGAAGCCCGACCAGAGCTTGCTCTATACCACGGTTCTCAAACTCGTTCAAATGTGGGTGCCAGGTAGCCCACCCCCAAAAGGTTGCGGGCCAACGTGGGGGATCTATATGCTGTTATTTTGGAACAAAAAACAGCAAAAAAAGAGCAACAGTGTTTTTTGTTGTGAAGCCGCCGACTCTCCCAGTGACTAGATATTTTCTGGAGAAGAGACCTCGTGCTTTCTGCTTTTGTATGTTCGTCGTTTTGCCAGTAACACCTTGAAGGGTAACTGCAAAGAAAAAAAAGTGTTTTTTTAAACAGCCTAGTTGGGACAAGCATGTCACAAAACAAATCTTCCGCGAAAACAAAAAATTTTTTTAGCAATATTTACGCCACAGGACTAATTTAGTCGGATTCACAACCTCTCCACATTTGAAACTCCTGCTGTTTCGACCCGCGCGCAGGAGAACTACGCCCCGCCCCTCCCTCTTGGATTCTCTTGGATTGACTTGGCTGCGGAGTATGCAGCATCTTGACTCCCGGTTGCGGATAGGCGGGAGGGGGGGGGGGGGGGAGAGATGGGAGGGGAATGGGAAGTGGGGAAGGTGCCGTCCATGTACGCTGGAAGCTAGAGCCGGTTTGCTTTCGTTGTTTTTGTCTGGTCGGGGAAAATGTGGCAACAACGCACGTTCAACACGGCGCCGGTATTGTTTTGGTTTTGTTTGACAGGACGCGATAAGCTCCGGGTTTTGCGAGCACATGTCGCGAAGATGTAACCTGAGAAGTGCCTTGGTGCGAATCTCGAAGGCCTCCGGAGTGAAATGACGAGAACATACCTGGACTCGTTTGTCGCTACGCGAACGCCCGATTGCCTGCACCCAAATAGCATTTAGCTTGTGATCTTTCGGGGCGACATGGCTGCGGGAAGACTCGCTGTCGCGATCACTCATCTCGCAGCACCAGTGATGTGATTGCTGCGCCAATTGCGCCAAACTGCGCCAAGTGGCTAACCCTGCTACATCCTGCTACATTTTGCCAAAATATGGGTAATCTGCGCCAAGCCTGCGCCAGAACACCAATTTCGGTTGCCTTTGAAAACTGAAACTAAACTGAGTACCGTAATTGAGCATGCGTGTGTTATGTTATTGCATGATTTTCTTGCTGTCTCACGTTTCCCGCTCTCGTCGTCTCGTGGATCTCATCTCGCGTTTTTTTTTTTTTAACGATAGATGCGGGTGTGTGCGGACGCTCTGACGCTAGCACGCCGGATGCGTACCAGCCATGCCGTCATGCTGTGAAACGAAACCACGTTTTTGCGCGGCGGGAGTTACTTTGTGAACTGAAGCACTCGCTCCTGAAAGCAACAGCCTTGGGAAAACTATATTTGGTCCCTGCCTTCCAGTCACCGTGGTCGCGCGACGTCGGGTGTTGCCGTCCCCACGTCGCTGTAGATATGGCGCTTTTTAAAATGAAACTAAGTACCACCGCATGTTCATCAACATTCCTGTTGTTGTTTAAATTGTACGTTACTATAAAAATCCCTCTTCAACTCAGAGACTGCTGTGTCGGAGTATTGATCACCTAGGTTTCGCTAGGTGGGCTTTCTTTCGAGAGAGAAAACAAGAAAAATCTGCCGCGAAAGAATGTTGGTGAAGAGAAGTGAGCTAAAACAAAGAAGGCAATGTATATACATTGCCTTTGTTGACCTGAACCCGCACACCGCGCTTGTTTGTCTCGAGTTCAGTCGTTACACAAAGCGCTCCAAGAACTTTTTGACCTTGGCTTGCGATGTCTTGCATCGATGCGCGCGGGTTCTTTTTTTTTGTGTGTGTGTGTGTGTGTCTGTCTGTCTGTCTGTGTGTGTGTGTGTGTGTACCTTGTTTGCCGGCCTGGCAGGCACGCGCCGCTGGACTTTTTTGTCGTATGCTTGACAGTTACATTTTGCATACAATTTTGGGAATCAGTTGGCGACGGAGCGGAATGGCACGTTTTCAGTTTTGATAGAACAGCCGTTGTCTCGGTTCGCGCGACGAAGCACGCGCGACTGCAAGCCTGCATGCCGACATTGCCCTCACGTGCATGCGAACATGATTGCACGACAGAGGCACCAGCCTGACGCTTGCAATCCGTTGTTTTACGTTTGCTTACTTTTGACGAAAATCTGGCACGTCGGGAACCAGTAAGACAGTGGCAAGCGGTTTTTTCGGAATTGCTCGGCAATGCCTACAGTAATGCGCTGTACACTTGTGGGATGTCTCAGCAGTAAAACCACAAGCAGTGAGTTCCGTCCCAACAAGTCACATCAGAGCACAACACTACACGAAGTGCCCTTCGTTTGTAGAGCACTTAAAACTAATATTTTTATTCCTCTAAGAACATCTGCTCCAAAAGCCACTTTTGTTGCTCCGAAACATTGTGTTGGCTGCTCCAAAAGCCACTGTTGCTGCTCCAATACACTGTTTTGGTTGCTCCAAAGGTCACATTTGCTGCTCCAAAACACTATTTTAACTGCTCCGAAAGGTGCTCCAAAATGGCTTAGGCCAATCACATCACTGCAGCACTTTACAGAGCAACGGCGCTGCTTACAGGAGCTGACATCTAAAAAAGGTCGGCATTTGCACGCGCAAGCAAGGAAAAAAAAAAGCACGCTAAGAAAGCAAAGAGGACAACGAAAGAACCGTGCTATGAAAGCCAAAACCCCGCGTCACTTCCTATCACTAACACTGGCGACAGCTGCTAATCACACACTACTTCACTTCAGGAAGTCTCACTCAAGCACCTGGGTCAACACGAAACACTGATCACTTCGGCGAAACGACTAGTCGAGGAAGGCGAGACAGGCGGGAGCAGAGACTTCGGCGGCCATGAAAGAATGGCGAAGCTTTTGTTTGTTTTGGTAGGAATCCAAACGGAAGTACCCGTCTTGTAAACCATTTGTAAAAAATAATAACTCTCATTACATGGGTTATTCTTTAAACGTAAAAATATGCCGCTCAAAAGGAAATTACAACATAGAACAGAGGTTTAACAACCAAGATCTAAGCTGTCAATCAAACTCTTAGCCAATAGCAGCCGATTGGGATCAACGTCACGGAATCCCAACTTTGTGGTGCGCGATTTAAAACGGACGAAATAGCCGCAAACTAAAATCAGTCTCACGCAATAAATATTGTTGAAAAAAAAATTGTTTCCTCGCAGAAAAATTGTTTTTTGACATGCTTGTCCCAATTAGGCTGTTTAAAAAAAAACTTTTTTTTCTTTGCAGTTACCCTTTAAAAGACACGAACCGCATGTAAGCGATTTAGTAAGCGGAGAGACGAGCGAAGAAACAAGCGACATCTACAGCAACGAGAGTCAGCGACGAGCGACGGCGATTTCTCGCTGTTGCTCGTCGTGTCGCTCGGTTTTTTGGATTTCTAGAAAACGTCGCTCAGCGCCTTGGTTGCTTGCTCCCGTCACTTTCGTGCGGTTTGCCACGACTGACCGAGCGACAGCGAAGCGGGTCGCCATCGCTTGTCTTGTCGCTCGCCAAATCGCTTACATGCGGTTTACACTGTCTTGATTTGCATATACGACTACTTTAGACCCGTGCCTGGTGTGATAACAAAATTTTAAGTGCCAACGCATTGGCAGTTTTTAATAGTAGAACAAGAGCAAGCATACTGTCATTGCCCCGTCCCACAATTTACTTCGCCCGACAGGCATAGAAAATAATGTCTCTTCAACAGCAGTTTCTCCTTTCCTGATGATTTTTATAGCAACATTATAATAAAATACTCATATTTTATAGGAATTTTCCAGCGGCCAGGAGCCCAAGCTCATCGCTGTATCTTTGGCAGTCACTCTGCTGAGCGAGAGTTGGTGCAACCGAGGTGCCTCCTTGAGTAAAGAGCTCACGCTTGTAGCCTCCTCAAGTAGTCACCTCAAGAACCGTAGTCAAAAAAGTCTGGCTCCTCGCGGAGCATTACTAATGTTCTCCTTTATGTGGATAATGAAGACATATGTAGGTGAAGTTTAGATTAGATATATGTTATCTTATCAAGACGTACAGATTTCAAATGCCAAAAGCATTGCTTTTTTCTCGGACAACCAAATCTCATAAGAACTACTTCGCGCCGCATATAAATAATGCGCAAAACTTGCTTTTTTTTTTTTTTTTTTTAGGTGAAAAGCGGGTATAGTAGTGGTATTGTCGTTCCAGCTGATTTACTCGAGAAAGGACTGAGAAGCAAATATTTAAACGTAGCAATACTCTGTTCAAAAGAAAAGAGAATAGTGCAAAATTTGTGAACACTTTATATGAGCAGAGCTTCTTTTCAAGCAGCAATGAATCGACGATATGAACTATAATGTTTTTGGTGCATCTAGCGCTCGAGGCATAGGAACGGGGCTCGCAGCCACAGGATGCTTGCGGGCCACATCCCAGAGAGTCGCGGCTGCATGCAGCCCGTGTTTGAGACCCCTGCTCTGTACTGTTGGAGCCTGCTGGGAGAGGAGGGTAACCCTTACTTAGAAAGCAGAAATGTTCGGTTTTTCTCGCAAAAATAAAATAAAAGGAAACATTGCGGCGGCTTAGCTCGGCTATGCCAGGATATACATAGCGTGAGCTGATGCGCACAAAATGAGAGGCGCTATCAAGCGGCTCCGGTGCAGCGTCAGACTGGGCAACTGCGCAACGGAGGCGCACAGCTGGGCACGCGGCGGCGCCAGTGCGTCTGTCGCGGCTATGATGTCACTCCTGTGGAATGCGCAGACCGGCGAGGTGCGCGCGGCAGCGGCGGCTCCGGCGCACCAGCTGTGCACTGTGTGACGTCACTGCTCCTCGCACATGCGCAGCACGGCTCTTTGGAAGCCACGCGAAACTGCTCAACCTCGGCCAGTGTAGCTCATGCTACAAAAAGTTTCAGGGAATGGCCGTTTTGCGCTCATGTGGCGGCTTTAGCCCTTAGAATCCCAATTACTCTTCTTTCCCTCTCTTTCAGCTTTGGCGACCGGTTCTGGCATTAATCCCGCGGGCTTTCTTTGTATAGAGGAGGCTACGGTGTGACACGTGCCCTTTGCTCACTGGCATTTCCGTGACATTAGTCGCAACGCGACTTGTGGCAGGAGGGCTTCTGTTGAGTTAGTCGACAGGTTTTTAAAAAGTATGACCGAATGCTGAGCACATACGCCGAATATTTTACGAGAAGCTTTTGCTAGCAAACTCTGAGCTACCGACTTTAATATGGTTTTTCATTTTCTTCCTGTTTTTTCTTCTTTCAGGAAAGAGAAGGAAAAGCGTAAGCGTCAGCAGGAAGAGAACAGGCGGCGCAAAGAGCAGGCTGAGAGGGAAGAGGCCGCGGACGAAGAAGGCAGCGAGAAAGAAGGGGAGGACGAGGACCGCCAGTGGTACCGGGAGGAGGTGGGGGAGGAACCAGAAGACGGTACGTGGGCATTCGTACCGGTGGCAACACGTGGCCCCTGCGGTTCGATTTTGGTCACCGCGAGATCTAATTTGCCTCGCCGAGCGAGTAAAGACAACGTTGGTAGACGGTTTGTCTGCTAACGCGCCCTTTGCAGATGAAAGTCAAACAAGAAAAACAGTTTATCATCTACGAACTGAGCGCCGCGCTGAAATTGGGATTGTCTGCCATTTCACGTTGAAAGCCATTGACAACCTGTGCTTTGTTTTCAAATCTCAGATTCTTCTAAGAGAAAATTGGCTTGGTGGGCTTGGTGGCTAGCTAAGTTGGACGCAATTTGAGACTCGCGGAGCCGAAAATTGGAGGTGCGTTCATTACACGAGGGGAAAAAAAAAAAAAAAAAGTCCAAATATTGGTATTTGTTGTGGGCGGTGCATTAATTATGCGAGTAAATACGGTATTACCGAGCTGTGAACTTGCGAACGAGTCAAAACTACCTCATTGCTTGATTACGTGCAAGCTGTAGTGCCACGATAGATCAACAACCGAGGGAGCTTTCGCTCGGTTGTTGATCTATAGCGAGACTGTCAAATCGTAAGGCCTACCTTGTCCTGTGGTTTGTTAGTCCGTTTCTCGCTAAGTATATGTACTTTCCTAATTCACTTAGTTCCCCTGGAAGTCGGTCTTTGATCCAGACAGGCTCGTATACCATACCTGCAAACTCTTCCGAATTTTTCATAAAATGTATGAATTGGGACTCATTTTACGATTTTACGAATCTTGCTTCAAATTTTACGAAAAAAATTATAGTTATTTTTTTAATTTTTTTTTTTACATTTTTTTTTTGGTAAAATCGTTGTTGGCGGTAGTTTGGATCACCATAAGAGGGCGATAGGTACCGTCGAAGGCAGCGTCGTGGTTTTTACTATTCGTCTATCCGGAGGCCACGGATCCAAAACCAATCCAAAGCCCTTGTTCATGTACAGTGGCTTGTTCATGTGTTCGGCGGCGCACGTTAGTTTGGCGTGTTGGGCCTCGCTGTTTCGGCCAGTTTCGTGGCAAGGAGAGCGGTGTCTGTGTTTGTTGCACGTATAATCATAGCATTTCCCTAGTCGCGGTGGCTTCGCGGCGCAATGGCAAACTCCAAACCTCAAAAGAGGTACTTTGAGGTGTTCCTGAAATCCTACACGTTAAAATTCCCGTGCTTCATCCCATCCAAGAAGGGAGAAAAGTTTAGATTCTGTCGCACGTGCACGTGTGATGTAAGCGTTTCGCACGGTGGTAAGGCTGCACATCGCTTCGCGTAAACACCAGTGATGAGTGCCTGCCTCTTACTATCCCCCCCCCCCGCGGCCGCCGGAGTTTTACGAATTTGAAAGTCCACAGGTTTGCAGGTATGGTATACTTTGTGCGGTGCTTTTCTGGGAGCTAGAGCGACGTCACTTGGCAAGATCACACTCTGACGACGCCCTAGTTTCTAAAAATGTTTCTCAGTGTGTGCGTGCAAGAAGTTCATGGAGAGACTCGAAATGGTGGCCATCCTTTCAACTGATGGAACAGGAAAAGGCCAATCGTCGAATATGTGCAGAATGGAACATAGTAGGCCTGTACACTGCCAGATTTTAAGTTTTTCTCTAGTAACTGAAAAGCTGTCTCAAATGCTTTGTGTAGGGCAATGTGATCGTGTCCAGCATATGGTAGGTAACTTTTGGTGTTCGTCACCCAGGCGTACAGTAACAAAGTGCCAATGTTGTTTTCGGGCTAATCGGTGTTGCGCATTGTGCACCGATGGAAGCAAAAGAAAATGCTTTGGAACACTTAAAACATAGATCCACATTTATGTTGCAGGAACCGGTTTTCAGTTCACAAGAAAGATTCCTTTTATTATTTTTTAAAGAAATATTGTGGATAATTTTGTTTGTTTTACATATATCTGCCTACCGAGTTGTTAAGACGAATATGGCGCTAAGTATATTTTAAGTTCCCCAATGAAATGTCGGCAGCTGTTGCGAGGTTCTGCAGGGAGGTTCCCGGTTAGCCCTTCGCAGCCTTGGCCCTGCCTCGTCTACACTAGAATCACCGAATGTTCCCAGGATGCCAGATTCCATAGCATCTGTTGAAACTGGAGAATCGAGCCATCAGGCTTTATGATTGGCTGATGTCAGCTGTCTTGAAGCTACGGCTATAAGAGATCTGCACAAGACTTGTGTGAGCGCCTCGGATGAACTGCCAGCTTTGTCTGCCCCGGTTCGGTTAGATTGCACGGAGTCTCTATTTTGAAGCCCCCGAGTGCAATGCCGCAATGCATTCTCGAAACAAATCTTTGAAGTGTGGGAACGTTCAGTGATCATTGCCCAGAGTGGTAAAAACTGGAGCAGGGCACGGCAACTTTAAGCGCTGTCATCGGAGGTCCAGAAGAAACAACGAGAGAGAGAGAGAGCGGCAGAAAAGCGGAGAAGGAAAGCAAACGCAAGGTTCGGTACATTTATTTCGCTGCGACCAGTCCAAGTTGTTCTAGCACTTGTCAACTTCTTTTTATACAATGCACAATGCCGGTATATTTGTGCAAAATACAGCTAGAAAGAAACAACAACTAGGTACCAACCTCTGAAGCGAAGTTTTGCCGCTTCTTTCTGTCTATAAAGCGGCACTGCAACGCGGGCCCACTGAGACCACCGATGTCCGCGCTTGTACCGGGCCTTTCCGAGGCGGCCGAAATGTTTGAGGAAGATAATGGATCTTCTCTAGATTTATACACCCTTTCCAAAATTCAGTGCCATCTTGTGGCTTAAATAGCATCTTAACCTTTGCCGTATTTAAGGCAGCAATGAGCTTGTAGTTCGTTTACGGGGCACCGTCGCTTTCGAAAGTAAACGACGGACAAGAATGTCACTGTATAGTTTTTTCTCAATGACCTTGCATATCCACGATGACAAAGATACAACCAGCGAAAATGGAGCACTGACCCCCATGGATGCCTCAATGAGATTCTGTGCAACAAGTGGCTTCGGAGCCAATTGTGCGCCGCCAACAGATTAACCGAGCCGAATTTTGAAATGAACACCTATGCAGCTGTTGTACTCAATTCCTGCTTTGCGTCGTAATTGTGTCTTGAATGTATAGGCCTCGCGTGATCTGTTTAGGAGCACCTTCCACTTCCTTCACCAGAGCCACACCGCGAAGGGTAAGAGACAGGACAGAACCCTTTGCAAGGCAAAAGATTGAATCTTATATCTGCTCTTGTGCACCCCGGATACCACTTCATCGTCCAGTGCATTGGCACAACACCGGCACATCTGTTAGCAACAGCTTTTTACCAATGCTACACGGCACATATGCCGTTCCTCAGATGATGGTAGCGATCAAAGTGACCAGACCGAATTTCGAAAAGGGTCTATTGCATGGGCGTCCGGGGGGAATGTTGGCGATGTTGGCTATTTTCAGCACATTTCCACTTTACTCTCTACCTGCTTTCACGGGGCTACAAACCACTGATCTCTGTGACAATTGCTAAATCGCGCTTCCCGCTCCGCGAGTGAAGCCACCGGACGGCCATCTTGCATGTCGAAAAATCGCGTTTTTGGAGCGTTGCGGAGGCTGGCGGCAGCGTGCTGAAGACACATTTTCTACTCGTTCGTTTTCATTCGCCGAAGAAGTTCTTTAAAACCATCTGTAAGCCGTGATACTTGCCATTGAGAACACATGCAAATTTTTACGGAAGCACAGTGTCGCAGAAAGAAGGCACAACACGTCGAAAGTAAGTTTCGCCGGTCTCGCGACAAAATCAAAACTTCCTTGCACTTTTTTTTTTTCTTGCTTTTAAATTTGCCGTTTTCTCAATAGCCATTTTCAATTTCCAGATACTAAATAGCATGTTGGGAACAGTAATCCATACCTGCCAACTCTCCCGAATTGTCCGGGAGCCTCCCGAATTTTGATCACATCTCCCGATTGTATGGACGCGACCTCAAATCTCCCGAAAAGTATCCGCTGTAGGTTTTTTTTTGTTTTTGTTTTTTTTATGACGTCTTATTGCTATAATCATCACGCGTGTGTCATTGCGAGTTACTCGAGAGTAGGTTTAGTAGGTTACTCGGGTGGGTTACCTCGTGACAACTCAGAGCAGTAGCGTAAAACGAGGGTAGATTTTCAAACGCCAAGGTACGAAACCTCTACTCCTGAAGTTAGAGCGCATTTTGGAACACGGCTTATATGACCATGGGTGCGCTAGGCTTCAGTTGGCTTTGTCAGGTCGTCGAGTGAGGTGCGGAACGCCGAACTACTCTTCGTGTTTCCCCGAGTTTAGTTGGAACCACTGATCTGTTGGAACGATTGATGGCACTTTCAAAAGCCAAAAAGAAGTACTTGCAAGTATTTCTGAGATCATGATAACGTGTATCTCTCAGAGAATATGACGGCATTAAACAGACAGTTGTTTTACGACGTCAGAATGAAGGCCAAACTCCTCGGCTATAAGTTTGCTTGGCACAAAGAAGGGTCTTGGTGCGGACTATATATCATGTATGACGTGCTTTCATTTAAATGTTAGGTCGGCAAAAAACAAAGCTGTCGAACTCGAGTTGCTTTTTGACGAATTTGGTTTTAATTTTGAAGTAATAATGCTTACTGAAACATGGTACACCGTAGAGACTGATATATTAAGACTGCCTTCGTACCGTTCTTCTATATATAAATCGTACTGACAAACGCGGTGGTGGTTTAGCAATACTGACAAAGGATGTGCTTTGTGAATTAGAAAGTGATTACAGTGTTATCACTCCTGATTATGAAATGCTGTGTATACGTAATAATAAGCATATTTTTGCAGCGGTGTACAGACCACCAAACGGAAACGTTGAGTCGTTTTTTGAATTTTTTTAATCTTTTTTGGTTTTTGTTAATAAAGAAAAGTGCATTGTAATATGTGGTGGGGATTTTAACATTGATATGTGTGCTGATACCGCTGTTAAAAGGACTTTAGAATCGCTAATCAGTGCAAATGGTAGTGCAAATCTTATCAATAGACCTACACGTGTTACGCTTTTATCGGAAACGCTAATAGATTTGTTCATTTCGAATAGCCCTGTTGAATATATAAAGGCTGGTGTCATTGGTTGTGATCTGAGTGACCACCTCCCTATATTTATTTCTCTTAAAAACGTCCCGAAAAAGGTTTGCAAAACAAAGCGGACACTGATACAAAAAATAACATTAGATCGACTAGACGCCTTCGAGATCGCTGTCTCAAAGACAAATTGGAATAGTATATTTTGCGAACTTAGTGCTGATGGCGCTTACAACACTTTTATTGAATTATTCCTAAATTTGTATAAGACATACTTTCCCTTCACACTTATAAAAACAAATAAACACATAAGAAAACCTTGGATAACTCCAGAGCTACTTTGTAAAATTAACACAAAAAACGTCTTATATGGTAAATTCGCAAAGTCAAGAGACCAGAATGATCTGTCAATATTCAAAAACTATCGCAACAACTTAACAAAAGAACTACGGCGTGCGAGACAGCGTTATCATTTCAATATGTTCAAAGCCGCACAGGGTCGTGCGGACGTCATGTGGAAGCAGCTAAACTCTCTTTATCATCGGGATCGCCCATCCAGTTCTATTGAAAAAAATTTGCATAACGGCACTGAACTTACTGGTTGCTCATTGGCAAATGCTTTCAACGAACATTTTGTAAATGTAGCGAGTATGTTTGCAACAAATAATGCTTCTATTTTTAGCGATAAAAGAAACAGTGACACGATATATTTAGACCCTGTGGTAGAACCAGAAGTGTTAAGTGTATTTTTTCAGCTTAAAAATAGTGGAAGCTGTGACGTAGATGGTATTCAAATAAGGCTTGTAAAGCATGTGATTCATTTGTTAGTACCTGTGATAACTTACATATTCAATATTTCACTAGCCACAGGAGTATTTCCTAAGCGAATGCAGATTGCTAAGGTTTCAGTATTGCATAAAAAAGGAAGCGTAAATGAAATGGGAAATTACAGACCCATCTCAATATTGCCAGTGTTTTCCAAGACGCTCGAAAAAGTCATTCATACCCGATTAAACAACTTTTCTAACAAGTATGACTTGATAACAGCGTCGCAGTACGGTTTTAGAAAGCACAAATCTACGGAATCTGCCCTACTCGTTCAAAAAGAATTTATTTTGCAAAGCTTTGAAAATAAAATGATGGCCCTTGGAATATTCATAGACTTTACTAAAGCTTTCGACTGTCTCAATCATCAAATTCTACTTTCTAAATTAGATAATTATGGAATTCGAAGGCACGCTTTAGAGTTAATACGGTCGTATCTGGGGCATCGGATGCAATATGTCAGTATTAATGAAAACTCCTCCACCATAAAACCTATTCTTTCTGGCGTACCACAGGGTAGTATTTTGGGTCCTTTCCTTTTTAATATATATGTTAATGATATCACCAATATTAATCCAAATGCAAAATTTGTCAACTATGCTGACGACACAAGTATACTCTTTACTTCAAATAATGCTGATACCATAATTGATATGGGAAGCCTGACTTTGTCTAGATTAGAAATATGGAGTGAGAACAACGCGTTGCAAATAAATGTGAAGAAAACAAAAGCCGTGCTTTTTCGTCCTAAAAATAAACTTGTAAACATCACAAAAGACCTAATTCTAAATTCTAGTAAAATTGAAATGGTAAACTCCTTTAAGCTTTTAGGTGTTACTTTCTCTGAGAACATGTCGTGGGAAAATCATATAAACCACCTTATTCCAAAGCTATCCCGGGCTGTGGGCATGTTAAATCGTCATCGTTATATTTTACCAGAAAAAGTAAAATTAATATTATATAATTCTCTATTCCACTCCCACTTAAATTACTGCCACTTAGTTTGGGGTACAACGACTTTTACTAATCTAGAAAAGCTGCATGTGTTGCAAAAGAAAGCACTTAGAGCTATAGGAGATGTCCCGTTTGACTTTCATACAGCTAGCTAATTCAAAAAATTTCATGTCATAAATGTCCACAGATTATATGAATACAGGCTTGCTACTAGCCTAAAAGTGGAGCAAATTGGAAATATGAATTTTTTTATAAATCTTGCACAAATCTCGAAACACATTCATAGTTACCCTACCCGCGGAGCTGAATGTTGGGAGGTGGTCACACCGAGAACAAACTATGGCACACAAACGCTGAAATACGCTGTTCCTAAATTATTTAATATGTTTTTAGCTAAAGGTATAGATTGGGACAAGTTATTGTCGAGTGAAGTGAGGTCACCCTTTTTCACTGATGATTAGTGTAGTTGCTCTCCTTACTCTGTGTTTTGTTCTTAATACTATGAGCTTGTTCTTGTTTTTGTTTGCCCGTCATGCCCTATATGTCAACATTGTGATAATCTAAGATATTGTGCTTAACATGTTGTGATGGCGATCATTTTCTGTACATTTGTGTTTCTTTTTAATTGATGTATTATTTCCCCACTCTGTCGCTGCTGCTGTAGGCGGTCAGGAACCCGTCAAGCTGTACCTCGCAGCTTTTTTTCCTGATCGCCACCATCATCTTGTGATGGAAATAAACACTATTATTATTATTATTATACGCGACTGAGTTTCCGTGCTTTGTCGCTTCGCAGAAAGCTGACAAGTATGGATTCTGTACCATGTGTGCCTGTGATGTGTGAGCGTTTCGCACGGTGGCAAGCTTGACATCAAGATGCACATCGCTTCACGAAAGCATCAGAACCATGTTCGTGCCGTAGAAGGACAGGGCACCACAGGCAGTTTACTCCAAAACAACTGCGAAGACAGTGTGATTCGCGCAGAGTGCCTCTTCACAAGGTTTCTTGTCAAACTAAAAAAAAAAAAAAAAAATAAGAATAATGTTTTAACTTATACGCCCCCGCCCCCCCGCGGCGGTCTCCTGAATTTTTATGTTGCTAGGTTGGCAGGTATGGTAATCCATAGTATTCAGAAAATGTAGTTGGTTTGGGTAGCTAAAAAACCGCCGGAGTACCCTTTAACTGGTGCGGGTGCAGCTCCCCCCCCCTCTTGCACCCTTCTCAAAATTCCAAGGGGGGGCAACTTCTCCCCCTTGCACCCCTCTGCGGACGCCCATGGTCTATTGTGTGAGCTCTATCGTATGACCTATACTTCTCTCGAGTAACCCGCGTATTGACCCTCTTGCAGACCTGCCTCCCAAGGCAAAAAAGCCGAGGACGACCGGCATGGCACGGGACAAGGCGGGCAAGATGGTCACTGGGAAGATGGCTGCCCAGAAGACGAGGGCTGACAAGCCGGTCGCCGGGCTGTCTGGGCAGAAGGGGAAGAAGCAGGAGAGTGCCGGCAAGCGGGAGCTGTCAGACTTCGAGGTGATGATGCAGCGCCGCAAGAAGCGCAAGAAGCTCAAGGAGAAGGTGAAACAGCAAAAGCTCCTCACCAAGAAGGTGTCCAAGCTGAGGGCGGCGCAGAACCAGGTGCCGGCCAAGAAAAAGAAGAACCGGAGGACGCGGTAGGCAGTTGGGGATTGGCACAAGGGGCCTTGAATAAAGTGCACTTTGTCAAACGCTTCATCCGAGGTTGTTAAGGGATGAAATGGTGCTGTGTATACTTGTTTTAGACGTTGTGACATCTGTGAGCACAGTAAAAGGCATGAGAAATCTCTAGGTCAGGGGTCTCAAAACTGATTGGAGTGTGAGGGACAATGTGAGGATGGAGGTTCAAGAGATTTCATAGAGAAGGGACCTCATGCTTTCTGCTTTTTGTGAACTCAGTTTTGCCAGCGACCTCTTTTGCTTTGATTTGTTTATAGGACTACTTTAGGCCCTTACCTGATGTGATATCAAGAATTAAAATGGCACCGCCCCGCCAATGTGCTGACATTTTTTAAGAGAGCAAGCACATTGTCGTTCCCGTTGCTCAATTTACTCTGGAATTAACCCAGCTCAACGTGCCGAAAGAACAAAAAAAAATATCTTCATATGACAGTTTGTGTTTTTCTCACAATATTTACAGCAGCAGTCTGAGAAAATACACATATTTTATTGGTGACATTTTCTGAAGGCAAGAACCCTGAGCTCATTGGTTTATCTTTGGCAATTGCTCCCACTGAGTGACAGTCTGTGCAGCCAAGGTGCGTCCTTGAGCAAAGAGCATACGCTTGCAGTGTGGAATTGTCCAACAGGTGACTAACATGACAAAAAGCTGGGAAGCACAAATTAAAACGGTGCACAAGGCAAGTAAAAAACGGAATTGTATAAACTAAATATAATTTTAATTTCAAAAATGTTTTTTGGTCAAAAATGTATAGTATATTATAGTATATATATCATTGCACATGCTGAAATCATTTTTTTTCTTTCAATGAAGCCGGATTTCTGTCGTCTGCATCATCGTTCTAGAAATAGCCTGAGCAAATAAAATGGCTGTGCAGACCTTTGACACAACTGTGTTAAAATTAGAGATTGGAAATCTTTTTGCTGAATATGAACGATGTCACACAAAACAAAGGTAGAACTAATAAAAAAACTTTCAGCCTTTCCACTCTGGTGAAGAAGGAAGACCAGTGAAGCTGTACTATAGTGGGAATAAAGTAATGGCCAGCCGCAAGTCAGCAAGCCAGAGTGGAAAGGCTGGAAAGGTTGCCGCGATTTATGAGCAACAGCGGCAAGCGGACAACTGGCAAACACAACACTCTGGACAGCTACCGCCATCTACGAGCGACGGCGGCAACCAGAGTGTTGTGTCCACATTTGTTTGGTACTGGACACAATCCTCGGGAACATCGCCTTTAACAGCTCCGCTGTAAAAAAAAAGTGAGTTAGGCCTTCTAGCTCTTTCCTTTGAACTCAATTATTGCGCTTAAACTTGGCAGAAATATAAACATAAATCACTTTTATTTTAGAAAAACGCTTGCCTCCAGTAATGCTGCCAGTCTCTCTGCCACCCATTACTTGTTGCGGGCGTCGTGATGTCATCATTGGCATCTCGGACCCAGCTTGGAGGCGGGTGACGCTCGTCTGGTACCGCTAATAATGCCACTTTCGCTAGCTTTTCCTTCTGCTCTCCTGTCCAGCTGCGGGGAGAGCTTAGATCTCTAGGCACATCCCGTTAACAATGATGGAGCCCCGCAATTCCCTCCGCCGCACCGATTGAACGTGAGCCCCATCCCGAATGCCTGTTGAGGCGTTGATTTTCCCGAGCCCGAGTCAAGTGCTCACGCAACCACTCGTGTCCAATCCACGAGCCACACTTGACAATCGTCGCCCCGCGAACCACCTCAGGACTGTGTCAAGATTGTGATCGCGACCACGTCTGTGGTCGTTGCTCATTCCAAGTGTGTAACATTCGAACCTAATATCATAGTATAGCCCCTTTAAAGGGAAGCGATAGAGGTCCTTTTATCTGAACAAAAAGACAGTAAATGTTTTAATCCTTAAAAATTATGTCTTAAGTTATCTTTTTATCTTAGTAGGAGTGTCATAATCGCCAATAAAAAGTTTCGACGTAGCGCTGCCTCGGCGGAGTCAGACGGCCTTTGTTCGTCACTAAGCCGGCTCGGGGACATGAACGACGACATAGCAACGCTCTGGACGGGTAACGGGCGACAAAGAGGCTCGCCGAATGCCCTGCGGCAATGGCCGCGCATATTTCTCAAAATAAATGTGGTTTACATTTATTTCTGCCCAAGCTGGGAGTGATAAATGAAATAACGGGACAAAAAGTCGTAGAAGTCCACTTCTAACTCTTCAAAAGTGCTTCAGATTCTCTTTAAGATGCAACAGAGCGCAAGACGTTCCCGCCACGCTTGTAGCCGAACCTTCTTCCAAGACTTCCAACTTGAGTTGGACGCCTTCGCCAACATGGAAATTAGAATGCTGGTAAACTCGGCATTGGATGACGGCAGAAAGGTACCCTCGCCCTTGAACCCCCCTGAGGTGCTGTAAGTTGAGCGAGTTGGTACGATGACGTAGTGAACAGAACTGTGCACAAAAAGACAAGGACAGGGAGAAGGAACACAAAAGGAAGAAATGGATGCGCTGAAAGTCGCGCAGTGCACACAGTGCGTGTCACACGCGACACCAACACCATTTAACTACAATGTCTTTGCCCCATAGTCTGATCTAAAAACGAGGTTTGTTTGAAGCAGTGTCACTGATGGGTGGCTAATGCAGCAGTCCCCCAAGCTGCTAATGCAATGCGCTTCCAAGATTTCGCGAGTCGTCTTGTCTCGATAATGTCCAATTATCGTTGCGCCTTTAAGGATCGGAGAACACGAGCAGGAATTGCAATGTATGAGAAGATGCCGTAGATTGCATCTTCCCATACACGGTGGTGGGGGCCTTGGTATGCAAGACCTAAGGGAGTCAGTGAAAGAAACCTATACTTCGTTTCACCTTATGTGCGAGCGAAGGCAAAACTGGAAGCGCGAGCACGGAAGCTCCGTGCGTTCAGGCTTTGCTCGAGCGCGCGAGCTGGGGAGAAACGCAAAAGGCGCTGGTCTCGCGCTTCTAGCTTTGGCTTCGCTCGCAGATAAACTGAAACGAGGTATAGAGATCACCAAAAACGAAAGGTAGGTGCCCATGCACAAAACGTCGCACAATTTAAAAAGAGCAGCCGAAAGGTATGATGTGCCTGTAGTGTTTTCAGCTTTCAAAAAAATGGCGCAAATCTTTTCCAAGGTTCGCTCATTTCCAAGGTTCGTCATGTGCCAGAAAGGCCACAGCCACCCTCGTGCGTCGTGTTCCATTGGCGTTGTGTACAAAATCCCACTAATGTGTGGTAGAAGCTATGTGGGCCAAACTGGACGGTGCCTGAACGATTGCCTTCACGAGCATGATCGTTCACTGAAATCTACGGTGGGCGGTCATCTTCCCGTACATTGCAATTCCTGCTTGTGTTCTCCAATCCTTAAAGGGGCGGTGCAACAATATTCGTTTTGAGCGTTTTTCTTTTTGTATGAGCTTACTGGTACTAGTGGGACCCAAGTACACTCGCACGCAACGCCGCTGACCAAGATACCTCTTTGTTGCGGTGTAATTTCAAGGAGAAAACCGAGCGTTTTCTTTCAATCTCTCCTTCGCAAATTTTGATGACGTACCCTGGTGGTAGCAGCATCCTCCAGGGACGATATTTGAATGCGGCTCATAGATTGGACCCGAGCATTGCGTGAGCACTCGATTTGGGCTCGTGATAATTGATAGCTCGAGAAGCATTCGGGTAGTGTCCCGTATCCAATCACTGCGATGACGACAATAGCCGAGGCATACAATGTCTGGAACTCGGCGCGTGTCCTGTGGCTTGCCAACCCCTGCGCGTGGCTACGATTAACATTGGCGGCTCCAGATGAGGTGGCCGCTTGTTCTGGCTGCGAGTTGAGGAGGTGAACGCTGCTCGTTTTTCTTTAATTTTTTCTGCGACTGATACTGCGCGTGGTGAAAAACGATCGCGTGTTGCATAGTTCATTGGCGTCAGGGATTCGTCCTGAGCGGTATTTGCGCAAAGTACAAAAATCGTTGCATTGCCCCTTTAAAGGCACAACAATAATTGGACATTATCGAGACAAGACGACTCGCGAAATCACGGAAGTGCATTGCATTAATAGCTTGGGGACTTCTGCATTAGCCACCCATCAGTGACACTGCTTCATACAGAAGCCTTGTTTCCAGATCAGACTATGGGGCAAAGACATTGTAGTTAAATGGTGTTGTGTCGCATGTGACACGCACTGCGTGACTTTCAGCATGTCCTCTTCTTGCTATTGTGTATAAACTCAGTTGCGAGTCAGCGCTTGTCTGTTGTGCATGTTCCTTCTCTCTGTCCTTGTCTTTTTGTGCGCTGTTCTGTTCACCCTGGGGTAGTTTCTATTCATTTGGGTTGCACTCTTTTTTATGGTCTGTGATGAAGATATATATTGTGCGGGGCTTTGTACATAATGAGGTCAGTCTGCCAAGAGATTCACAATGGATGAATGGTCTGGTAGTCCCCCACTCGTAAGTCGACGACGATATCAGGATTGATGAAATATTAGGTCCTCGCGAAGAACGACGTAATCGTCTTTTGGTTGGGAAGCAGCTGCCTGGAACTTGCGGTCTTGGGAGTCTTTTTCCTCTTGGCCGAACCGTTGATTTCCGGCATGAGGCTCCGCTTGGTTTTACTCGCCAGTTTCTTGGGGTGCTCCTCGGAAGCTGCGTGACCAGACGCGAGCCTCGCGTTCTTCGTCTCTGCGTTGAGCAGAGCCAGGGCCCGGCTCCCTCTCTGAGTCGGCGGGACGGCATCGTCGGGCGCACGCCGGGGGCAGCTCGACTCCGCGCCGAGCTTATTGGAGATGCGCTTGGAGAGTGGTTCACAGTACTCGTCCACTTCCTCCGGGGACTCGGGCGTTTTGAAGTAGTCAAGCATCCGCGGCACGTTGAGAGGTGTCCCCTGACTGTCCATGTTGTACAGCACGAACGTCGGGTTGTAGGAGAGCCTCCGCGTCGACAGGACGTCTGCCATGCTCCTCAGCACTCGCAGCGTACCCCCTCCTGACCTCCACTCCGACTCCCCTTCGGCCTCGCAGCCCGACAACTCACTCTCGGCAAGGCTGAGCAGGTCCGCCTTGAGCTCGAGCACGCGGTCCCAGGCGAGTTCGTGGCCTCCCGCGCTCCGCACTCGAGACACTAGGAGTCCCACGGCTTTCCTGACGGCCGTCGTCGCGTCCTCTTCCTCGGCGAACGTCTGCAGCCGGTGCAGGACGTCGACGAACTCGGACAGCTTGCAGAGGAAGGGTGTGAGCGCGCACTCCTGGGCGCCCAGGCGGGCCCTGAGCACGTACGACACGACCGTCTGGCACATGGGCATCCCGCTCTCCAGGGAGAGGCGCTTGAGCTCCGTGAAGGCGTCGTGCGGGAGGCGGACGACGGGAGACGCCATCGCGGTGGCCAGTGCCACTTCGTCCCGGCTGTTCACCAAGACGCGCAGGAAGGCGAGAACCACGTGCGTCATGAAGTCGGTCGCCGCCTCGCCTTCGACCCGCGTCGGGCTCGACTCCGGCACGGGTCCGAGCAGCGTTTCCGAGCTCACGCTGACGTCAGACAAGTCGCAGCCCCCGTTCAGGCTCACGTCGAGCGGCATCTCCGCCGTCAAGAGCTGCACCCGCCGGCCCTCGAACAGGGCGGCCAGGCACTCACGGACGAACTTGGATCTCACTGGCCCGTGCACAAAGAAGACGCACCTGGCGAGGCGCGCCCCGACGTCCTCGCCGGAGGCGACGATCGCCCTGAACTTGGCGAGGACCTGCCAGTGGTTGGCCGTGTTGCTGTGCGCCAGGAAATCCACGTACTTCTGCACGGACTCGGAAGCCGGGTATTCGTCGGGCGCCGCAAGGTGCTGCTGGTACTGCAAGTCGTTGAAGAGCACCTCGCCGCCCGTAGCGTCGAAGGGCCCGGTCTCCTGCTTGACGCGGGCGACGCACAGCTGCAAGGCCAGGTAGTGCTCTGGCACCGTGAGCACGGTTGTGGCACCGTTCGGGAAGCTCCCGGCACGCCTCAGAGTCTCGACGAGGAAGCCCAGCAGCGTGCGGCTGCGGACGTCTCCGGGGATGGACTCTGTGCCGAGGACGACGAAGTCGTCGTTCGGCTGGCACTTGGACCTGGCGTAGCCTAGCACGGCCTCCCTAGCGTTCGCGTCGTGATCTGTCCATAAGAAGCAGTCGCCCATTTCACTTTGCTCGCTCATGGCTTCCCAAAGTTCTGATGCTTCCGATGTCCCGTTGTCGGCGCCGTTTGCCCACTTGTTGGAATTTTGCAACTCGGAATTTTGAATCGCTTCGCGCACAGCCGGCACAGCTTCGCGAACTTCGCGGAACCGTCGAACAGTAGCCAGACACGACAGCCACAAAGCCGACAAAGCAGCCAGAATTAGAACCATCAGAGTAGGGTAAATAAAAATTCAATAAAAATTTATAAAAGTATTGCAATTATTTAAAATTTAACTACTTTCTCTCATTTAATCTTTCATGTTGTTTCCATTGTATATAATTCTTTGTTAGCAAAAAATCAATAAAATCCTGTAGAGGAAGCTGAGCCAAGACAAGTCAGAATGTTGCGCCATCTGTTAGACGTAAAGTGAATGAGCGGCTGTCACAACGTTGAGGCGTTGCCGTTGCGTTGAGACGACCTCTTTTTTTCCTACTTGTTTTTCGTTCCCTACATTCCTTCCGTGCTCTAGTGGACGTGAGCTCGGACCGTACTCCAGGCCGCAGGATTACGGCAACGTCGAGGGATTCCAGCCCCTTCCAGGCACCGTGGACCTCACCTGATCCAGGTTAGTGGACTCCAGCTCTCTCCGCTCTTTCTGACTGCCAAGTGTACGACTTCGGCAAAAAGTCGGGCGCGAGCGTAAGCCTGCCCGTCACCTCCGGATCGCCAAAGAGGCGGCGATCTGCGTGGAGCGTGGAGCACTGTGGTTTTGCGATCGGCCTCACAGTACACGCGCCCATTTGTTTGAAAACCACGGACGAATAACCCGATTGCTCGTCGTAGTGTAAGGAACCGTTCGGAGGTTCGCCGCTCCGAGCCGTCCTGTCAAATAATATGCATCCCTTCGGGAAACAGTTGGAGCTCTCCTCAAAGAAAACTAATACGTGCAACGCAACTCCGATTTCGGCCCGCGAGCTTGACCGACATTTTCACCACGTCGGGTCGGTTTCAATGTTCAAAGCGCGTTTCACAGCAAATGCGCTAGAGGCCTGCCCTCGCGGCGGGGGTCGATGAAACGGACCAACTCATTAGTTCAACCGGTGTTGCGAGCGTCGCAATTTCGTTTTGAATGAATGACGATAATCGGTCGGGCCACATGGTTCCGCCTGGACGGTATTCCACGAGATGCGTAGTACGGGGCAATCGCGGTGATCCTGCTTCCGTTAGCACTCCGTTCTCCTTACTCTATGGAGGGTGACACATTTCTGTGGCCGCTGGGTCAGGCCAGCACGCCTTGACGGGGATCGCTCAACATTACGCTGTCCGGAGAGGCGTGGCAAAGTGCCTGTCGTTGGCACATCGCTCGTCCTACGGAGCAACAACCCGCTTTCGGAGGACAGGCAGGCACGATCAGACTCTACCTAAAACAAGAATAGGAAAACGCGCATAGTGCATAAACGAGCCAAGTGGCCCTTGCTGACAGCGACGCATCCTCAGAAGTTGAGGAGCGTCGCTAGCGTCTTTGCATTTTCGGCTCTTGTCTGCGGGGTTGACCGTTTGGTCAACCCCGCAGACAAGCGTACGCGGCGCAGTCTTCAGTTTCACGATGATACGATGTAGGAAGCGACGGGCCTCGTTGTTTCGCCGGAGCGAGCGCCGTTGCCGAGGTCGCTGATGCGGAAAAGCGCGTCTGTCGGAGAGCTCGAAAGCCTGCAGGCAGACGGGTCGTTGGCTTCTCGACTGCCAGGTCACGTGCGCGCTGCCCGCCTCCCGTCAAATACAACGACGACTTGGCGATCTGGGAAAAAGACGTCGAGGCGAGCGTATTTGGCCCGGCACAAGCTAAGCTAATCGGCCTGCAGGAGACGTCTTTGCCAAACGGCGGCTGTCACCCTCAGGCGGTCAGGAGGTCCCCTTTCAAGTGAATGGTTCTCATCGCCCACCAGATACATCATACAAGTACCCGGTTATGACAGCACTGGTCTGACTCTGTTTACTCGTCTGCATATTTAGACTATGCAAGCTTCTCGCGTCAGACCTAGGAATACCAACCTGGATGCCCGTTGACACAGTGTCGATAATAAACCGGAGGGAATGATTTATTTCAGACGTGTACATAGTTCAACTACTCTACTCAATGTAATGTAGTTAATTACTTTTCTGAGTAGTTTAGTAACTTTCAATTATATTTTTATTTTGGTAATTAGTAGGGCTGGGCGATTGATCCATTAACTTACTGATTTATCGATTAATGCTTTAATCGCGATTAATTTTTTTACAGGTTAATCGTAAAAATAAAGTAAAAATAAACTAAAAATTCAACGCTTTCACCGCGCAGATCTTGACGAGTACACCCGTATGAAGGGCAAATTTTAGGTGAATTTTGTCCTAAAGTAAACTATAGGAACGACATTTGTAACTCCAAACAATTGAAGAAACACGTGGCTCGGCGACTTCAACGCCGTTCCAGTGTACTTAAAGTACTTTAAGTGCATGGTACTTAAAGTACTTCAAGTAGGTTCAGAAAACTTGTATATTATTAGAAGTACTTACATTCTCTGAGCATGCACTTGCACTTTGCTTAAGTATTTTTTCTGGTACTTTCCGAGGAAAGTAAGACTCCCGAATTCCAAGTACATTCCCCGAATTTTAAAACTAGAAATGGCGTATCGTCATGTAAAAACGCGCAATCGTCTTTCGAGACGTCATCTGGTCATTTCTCTGAGTGAGGTAACGGCGGCTATAAGAACCGCAAAAATAAGTGTGTTATAAGTTGATTGTGTTAGATAGTTCGCAAGCAAGAGTAAGACAATTACTCTGTAGAGATATGACTTTGCCCAACGTTTGCCGCCATTTCCGAAAAAAAAAACAAAAAAAACTGATACACCTCCGACGACCCCTAAGGCAATGCATACCAGTAAAAAAAAAGTATAGGGGATGACAGGGCATCATGAAAGGTTATGCTAAAAAGTACTTGTACCTTATGTTGAAACTGCATTGTGTTTATTGTACTTCACTTCTAGTACACCCGGCGTACTTACTGCTTTACTTGAAGTACATAACCTCTCATTTAGTTTGTACTTCGAATACTTTTTAGATGTACTTTGCGTACAGTGTAAACAAGCAAACACTGTCTGCAAAATTGAACTCGGGCAGTACTAAATCTCAAAGTAGAAATAAAACATCCAAAATACATCATTGACAAAAAAAAAGAAAAAAAAAAGTGCAAAACAATTAGGCACGGAAGAGCAGAATCAGCTATTAAATCATTTCTGCGAAAACACAAGTCGCTTTATATTTAGCTAACAGAATTTTGCTAACGGATCAAAACCTACGTAACACTTCCTCGTTACGATATAAAAAAAAAATATTTATAGAAGAACTTCAAAACTAATTCGCTACATTTTACGGTAGTTAGTAATTTACTGAATTCCTTTCCGCTCGAGCAATTTCTACTCTACTCAAATTACTTTTGAGGGAAATAACTTACCTCGATTCCTTCTTTTGAGTAGCTCGTACATGTGCTCCTCGCTCGGTTCGCAGCTGTGTTTCCCCTCGGAAAAGGTAGGATTGTCAGGTAAATTCACTGTATCAAGTACTGTTGAGGGTGGACTTTTCAACAGCCTTCCCCTACTTCCACCCGTAACGACAGTGGCAAGGGTACCTCAAGGCCGTCCACAAGTCCCCTTCTACACTCTATAGGAGCCGATCGGACCAATCAGACTGCGTGAAAAGCCCACCATCATGGTGTTTGTCATGTTTCTGTAGGAGGCAGTGAGAGGCGGGCCTATGAGCCTACGATTGCCTCGATTTCTTTTTCCATACATCGCTAACAACATGCTAACAGCATGGCGTCACCACTACACGCCCAAACTGAAGTGGACATGCTCGAATGAATGAAGCGAACCAACTCCTCAAACCCAGCTATCTCGTTGCCACGGTGATTTCCAGGACCAAAATAGATATTCCCGTTACTATATCGTTATTCCGGCAACTCTGCCTGCTGAAGCTGTCTTGTTAGGCTAGGTGGCGCAAGCTACCGCCCGTTACAAAGGGTATAGCCATCACCATTCATCCATCCATCCACTCGTACGGTGGCTCTAACCTTCGTTACGACCACGTGACCCAGATATATTGCGCGTGGACGTCACTGCGGTGCAGGATTTCGGTTGCCATGTGTACTTGGTGTCGGGGGTTCTCCTATGCTTCTATCATTCACCGAGGGGCACAAGACAGAACCGCGGAATCCTCGGCGGATACAGCGGGTCGGGAACGGACGGCGTCCCGAAATGTTAGGCGGTTGAACAGTGGAGATAATGATAATAAGAATAGCAAAAACTATATTTCCATCGATGAAGAAAGATTCGAAGTGATCCGGAAATGTAACTATAGACCAGCACGCGGCCCTGACGTCACGCAGCTGCGGTGGCGCTGTCGACGGCACTGAGCATGCGCAGACGCTTCACTTCACGCGAATTCGGTTTCTGCGCACGCACAGTGCCCACACCTGGTGTGGGCAAAAGCGGGTTTGTTTGTAAACAGCGTGTCGGTCAATAAAGATCTAACACAAACACCTGCGCTGCCCATTTTGACGGCGGGCTACGCATCTTTGATTAGAATGTGTAGGCAATAGCAATATTGTGAGGGAGAAAAGGATCCGAAGAAGAGGACGACGAAGGGGTGTGCTCGAGCAGTGATTTAGTATCGACTGCAACACCCTCAATCCTATCATTTACCTAACACTGTAAAAAAAAAAAAAAAAAAAAAAAAAAAAAAATTGCAATAATAAAAAAAGCAAATACGTGATTGAGTTTTAGGTAGTTTTAGTAATCATAAAACACTCGCGCCTCGACGTCAGCCGGGGCTTAGAACGGTCTCCGGAAGGTTTAATTTTATTACCGTGCCTCAGTACGTAGCTCGAATGTCCCAGCCCTTGTTAGATAGGCGGAAGGGAAAATCATACAAAGAGAAAAAAAAAAAAAAAGAAATAGACGCAGGATAAAAAGGAGGAGGCATGCCTGGAGGTTTTCGTCACTTCCCCTCGCCGACCTCTATAAGTCTACGTGCCAGTTGAGCCAAAACGACGTCTGAGGAAAACCTCATTTGCGCCCAGTCGGAAGTTGCTTTTTCCCTCCTCTGTCGAGCCGCTTTTTTTTTTCTTCTTTTTTTTGCGTTTATTATACTTTTTTGAATTTGGGATTGGAATACCGAGCCTTAGTAAATCGTTGTGCACTTCCGATATTCTTGTTCTTTTCTTTTTTTTATGTACTCCAAACCCTGCGGCGCCGCAAGGCATAATGCATGAGTGGTACACGAAACATTCGCGTACGATGAACACATTTCCAGAAATACGCGCACGAAATTCGACATTGAAAAATGCGCGTTCACTGTAGAATGGTACTCTATGGTAAGCACGGCGTCATCGGCAACGGAAATAGGTTCTTCCGGTATTGAAGTCCACTCCCGGATATCATTAAAATGTGATAAACAGTCGGTGTAATTACGAAATTATGCCTCTTTAGAATAGTCCAGCCTCGAAGATACATGGACGTGGTTCCAGAACGTGAAGATCTCTGTCAATGCTTGTCTATTCGTAATATTGTCACGGACGGAGACGAACAATGAACTGAAATCAAGGTTGAATCGGCGAACTTGTGCCAGAAACAAAAGGAAGAACAAATGTAGAGAAAGCAGCAGCGAGCGACGGTGCGTCGGCGTGACAGCTGCCTAGCGCGAGAGCGAATGTGTCGGCAACACCGCGCTCGGCTCCTTATCTATTTGGTATCTCGAACATTCGACCTAGAAAGTTCGGGAGTGAGCGGCGAGACTGACTGCAAGATCATTCGAAGATCCGTATCTCTTACACTCTGGGCAAGAAGGAACACGAATCTTCTAGATGTACGGAGAAGCGTTCCTTCTCGGTCAGGCACGCGGCAATATTTATTTTAAAAGAAAAGAAAAATACCGTATCAGTTTTCGTCCCGTTTTCGTGTTTATTCTTTCCGGCTGTTTAAGTATATTTACCAACACCGCTCGTTTTTAATGTTAATCAGGTTTTAAATTTCGGTACAACTTGCATATGGGCTGTAGAGTCGCTTGTCACAAACCCCTGATATTTAATAACTTATCTGCGTTATGCGTTATATGCTTCTAGGTGGTATTCACTGGACGCCATATTTGAGGTAACTGCTCACAGCGCATGCTCGGGAGGAGTTTCCCGTCGGCGCAATCACAAGAGGAGAAGGGAAGGGGAAACTCTTCTCACCGGGACTTTACCTTTGTATGTCCCAGGCTTCCTCAGACGTCGCTATTCTCCCACTAGAAGATTCTAGAAGATTAACTTTCACTCAAAATTCGTACAAAAGCAGCTTTCTCCTCTCTCTCTTCCCCGGTGGTCTCTCTCTTCCCCGATCGCGCCGGAGCCGGCTGGTGTGGGCAAAAAGGGCACACGTTTCGTATGGGCGTCATAGCATTTCAGCATGCCGCCAAGCTGTTTTGCCGTTAATTGCACCGAAATGTACAAGAAAAGTAGCGGAGTGAGCTTCCACAAGTTCCCGGCAGACTCTGAAAGGCATATAGAAGCAGGGGCGGATGCAGGAATTTCCTGAGGGGGGGGGGGGGGTCAGGTGTTGGTCAGCGTACCATATGTTTAGGAACCCCCTCCCCCACTCCTTCGTTTTACGCCCCAAATTTTACACATGTAGAAATCAAGAGGGGGGTCAGGACATCCGGACCCCCCCTCTAAATATATCCGTGGGTCGAAAAGAATGGTCGCCTCGCGCGGACGACCGTTTTTGCGGCGAGCACTTTCTTGAAGATTAGTGTGGCTTCCGTTTCAATCTCCGTCCCGAGGCTTGCTTATGTGCAGGGAAACCGCCGTCTGATCGAGACCACCCGGATTTTGTTCCCATGGTGTTCGCGCACAAAGCACCGGCCAAGCTCTCTTCGGTATGGCTCGCTACGCCCATGCTATCAAGCGGAAGGAGATCGCGACAGAACGGACAAAGCGTTACCTTTTGGCGTGCCTTGTGGTCACGAGGGTAAGAAAAATGTCATACCTTGACTGAAAGATGCACTGTCTGCATTTAATCAAGTAATAAATACACGTCCGCAGACCCACAGTTTGCTGATCCCAACGGCAGCACGGAAACCGGCTCGAAGTAATCGTAGGCCTCGAGAGATGTACGCCTGCGCCGTGTAAGCCGTGAACTGGCTTGGCGAGAAAACTAAATAAACGACGGCGTGAGCCATCGACGCAGAGTTTGTCTCGATACCGCTGCCGTTCAGGCTCGGGTAGCGAGCTCAAATAATCGGGCATAACGTACGACATACGTTGGCAGAAAATACGACGCACAAATAAAGCTAGAATCGTCTCTACAACGTCACCAGCGAGCGCACGCCACACAACTCAATGGCGAAAACACGGGGAGCCTGGCCGCTTCCACCCACATAGCTTCTGCGCATGCGCGGCCTTCCGGCCGTGTTGGTAAACAGAGCTGCGGGTCCCAGACCTGTCAAAAAATAAAAAAAAAAATAAAAATCCGAGGACACCTAAGCACTCCTTATGAGCTGTGAATGCGAAAGTATGAATGCCGTTCTTCCGCTTCCTTAGTTCGTCTGCGGCGTACTGGCGCGGACGGCCACGTTTCGCTACTGCCGAGGTAGCAGCCGACGGCCGAGCGCACGTTCTCGTGAAGTGGCCGCGCCGCGCTGAGCTCGGCCGTGCAGCCTCTCCGGAGTTCGCCCGTGCGGGCTCTGCGGCCAGGCTGGCCAGGCGCTTTCTCTTGCCGGCGGCCGGGCCGCTGCGCGTACGCTGCGCCGCCATGGAGAGGGCTTCTCTGGAGGCGTTCCTTGGAACTACGCCGCGCGGCAGCCAATGGGAGCCTCGTTCCTTGAAACTATGACGCGCGCCAGCCAATGGGAGCCTATCCATCATGTCGCTGCTACAGACGACAATGCTCCATTGGTTTTTAGGTGCCGTTTGGCGCTTCTTCAAAAGCTGATGACGTCGGTTCGCTCCATGGGACAGTTAATGCTTTCGTATTAATAAAACAATTAAAATGTTTACCCTTCGCAATGTATTTTAATGATTTCTCCGGATAAAGGAAAAAGTTTTACCAGCCTTATTTACGGGATTAGTATTTTATGATTCTAGCTGATGTTATTGGTGAATTTTTGTTTTTTTTTTAAGAGGCCCCCAGAGTTTCTCTCGAGAGTATTACGCAACCGGTGACGTTATTGTAAAGTTATCGAAGCGATTCGGAATGCCCTTTGAGTGGATCGCTTCGAAGACAAATCTGCCAATAGGACTATAGCGCTCCCTGCTGGTGGCATCTTAGTTCTCCGAGCAAACGTTTCGCACCGTGTTGAAAGTTACTATATCCGAGAAAAAACAATTGTGTTCCGTCGTTTCTGAAATATGTAACTTGCAGTCAGCCGAGGGAAGACGATTGGTAGCTCCCGGTATCACGAATACGGGCAGAGTCGATCCCGCGCAATCAGGATGGGGACGCCGCGCATGCGGGGCGAACATCTCTTTGTCTCCGATATTTTGCTTGGTTTATGAATTCTTGCTTTCGCCAAGATACCGCGAGCTCTCCAAGTGTGCTTTTCATGCCAATCTGTAGTGTTCCTAAATATACACAGTCAAGGACCCTTTAAGCGCTTGGAGAGTATTTATTCTCGACTTTCGCGCGTGTTGGGTGTCTGCAGTGCTCCAACTTCGTTCGCGCTTTCTTCTCTGTTTCAAACTCCCAAACTTAATTAGAGCCATGGTCTTCGATGGCGACAGTCCCTCGGTCATCGAGACACCATTGCTCGGTCATGGGGTGCACGAATAACGACCGAAAGCGTCGAATACTGTCCGAGGACCTATGTAGCTTGCATAGAATCCGGCAAGGCGAGTGCGGCTGCAATGTTTTTAAGCTCCATCGCTTCCCGCATGACTGGAAATGATGAATCATTTATCAATTTTCGCTCGCAATGGGCCTATTTCAGTGTAGCCGTTTTTAGTAATAAACAAGCGATACACGACATGGCAACCTCAATTAACTTTTGTAAACACCCGGAGCTGCTACAGATCGTTTTGCTGCGCTGCTTTTATCTTGCGTGTCCTTGTTCTTATATTTCCTTGTGGATTTACGACGAAAACGTTCTAGATGTACTTGTATCGAACTGCAGAAGGCCTTAAAGCAGCTACGAAGTATTTTACTATTTGATGCAATATTTTGAGTACTCCAATTTCTATCGCTGGCACGTTCGCTGCCGCTGTTCCCCCCGTCGCCGCACTGGCGGATGCCATGACTGGAACAAAGAAACGTGCACACTGGGCTCGAAAACGCAGATCGCAACACACGAGACGTTCCCTGCAGCGACTATCCAGCGCTTCAAAGCGCCCCATCAACGGAAACAACCCACCAGCGGCACTCCAAGGAGCGCTTTTGCCGGCTCTCTGGTATCGCGCAGGAGATCGCGATTCAGGAAAACCGATAGAACTAACTTTTCAACAATTGCCAGCCTCACCCGGTGGCGGAAATGAGCCTTCAACTAAGTGTTGTAGATGATGAAATCGAGTCAGTCACCACTGCAAATTATCAATATTAAGATAAATTCAGTTACATAATTTTACAATCTAAAAAGCAATTATCACGAGACAACTTGCACGCACCTTGCGAGTGTACCAATGTTCATCGGCGGTACAGCGTTCGGTGCGCGCTCCATTCACAAAATCTTCCGAGCACAGTCGAGAGGATGGCGTTAGGGAAACGTGTTTTCGGTTTACGGACGCAATCCACTGCCGCCGGAGACCGGGGTCATGCGGAAAGCGACGGAGCTTTAGCAGCCGCTCTCGCCATGCCGGATTCCTTGCAAGCTACATCGGTCCTCGGACAGTATTCGACGCTTTCTGTCGTTATTCGTGCACCCTATGAGTGAGCAATGGTGTCCCGATGACCGAGGGACTGTCGCTATCGGAGCCCGTGGGTCTAATTAAGTCTGCGAATTTAAAACAGAAAAGCGCAACCGGAGTTCGGGCATTGCAGACACCCAACACCGGCCAAGCCTTTCATCCCGGGAGTTTCACTCTTTCTACACAACCAGCAAGGGGGAACCCTTACAAAAATGATTTCAGACTTTCTGATGAAAATGTGTTGACTTCTTGTCGACTCTGGTTACTTCCTTTTGACTTTGACTTTCTGTTGACATTGTCAACAGGAAGTCAACACACCTCTTGAAGTCTTCGTGGTGAAAATTTCTGTTGACTTCCTGTAGACATATTTATCAGAAAGGCTGCAGACCCTCTGCTGCCTGCATGTTGAAAAATATATGTTGACTTCTTGCAAACCATTTCAACATAAAGTCTGCAGACTTTCTGGTGCTTCCATGTTAAGTCTTTTTGTTGACTCCCTGCAGCCATATTTATCACAAAGGCTGCAGACTTTCTGCTGCCTGCATGTTGAAAAATATATGTTGACTTCTTGCAACCCAGTTCAATATAAAGTCTGCAGACTTTCTGGTGCTTCCATGTTAAGTCTTTTTGTTGACTTCCTGCAGCCATATTTATCACAAAGGCTGCAGACTTTCTGCTACCTGCATGTTGAAAAATATATGTTGACTTCTTGCAACCCAGTTCAACATAAAGTCTGCAGACTTTCTGGTGCTTCCATGTTAAGTCTTTTTGTTGACTTCCTGCAGCCATATTTATCAGAAAGGCTGCAGAGTCTCTGCTGCCTGCATGTTGAAAAATATATGTTGACTTCTTGCAACCCAGTTCAACATAAAGTCTGCAGACTTTATGCTGAACTGGGTGGTTGTTGTTTTAGCGACTGTCCCGAATTATTATTAGATGTACTAATGCTTTCTTGTAAGAGATATCGTCCACGACCTTCAAAACACTGTTTTCCCTTTGATGGATTCCCGAGGAGAAGATCAAATACTTAAAACCTTAATAAGTGCTGAGGTGGTCACCGGCCAAATGAATTCCTTCAATATTTAGGCTATATAAGGCTCTGGAGCAGTCAATGGGACTGTGTTTCAGGTGTTCAGTGCTTCATGGTGTTTGTGTTTGTGTTCGTTTGTAATGTGTAGTTCTCGGATGTATGTAGTTGTAGCGCCTTCAAATAACACAGCGACACCATTTACTAACAAAACTACGAAAAGAAAATCGCGTGTTTTTTTTTTTTTTTCTTTTTACGGAATTTTGCTGCAGCCAATTTGGAGGAGGCTCTGGCGACACAGAGACTACAAATGGTCTGGTGCCAATGAATCGCCTTGGAGTCACAAAATTGTCTTATGCTAGAGGTTTAGCTTTTCAGTGGAGTGTCAACAAAAAGTTGACACCTAGGCGCCAAGAAGTCTACTGCCATTCTAATGAACTTTGGGCCAAACGGCTCCTGGACGTCAAGTCAAAAGCTAAATACAATCTGCAGAAAGTATGATGGAAAGCTGTTGACATTTAATACCTGTGTTTACTTTTTGCAGCAGACTTTCCACAAAAAAGAATTACACTTTTTTGTAAAAGCGCCGGTAGCCCTTTCCCCTTTTCTCTCTCGCACTTTGAGTAAAACGGTTTTTACAGCTAAGAGACCGGTCACCCGTGGAGGCGTACCAACATCAAGGATGTCTAAACATACAAGCAACGCAATTCTTTTTCTTCACTGAAGGGATTAACCGGCCGCCCTTTCTTTGAGCTATGGACTCGGACCAACAACACATTCGTCCCCACTGAGGGCGCCACAAGTTGATGAGTTGCGCGAGCGACTCCGACGGCGACGCGCACTAATGGAGTTTCGAGACCTCGACGGACAAGCTGCTTTCCAAGACGAATGGGGCACTGTCCGTCCGTGGCGTGTGGACGGGCCTTTCTCCGGGCAATTAACGGCAGCCGCTCCTAAGTCCGCCGGAACCAGAGCTCCGCGATTACCGCGCCGTGCGCACAAAAAAGGCGACCTCCCGGTTACTCCCAGAGGCTTAATGGAGCCGATTTCTGGCGCTAAAACTTGATCCGTGCCGAGGCTTACTGCCATCCATTGATCAATTGAACGAGTAAAAATAGAAGACGTAGCCACGGAAAATCCAATATCACGCAGCTCATTTCGCCGCCCTGCTGCACGACTGCAATAATTGTATGTTTTTACAGCCGGGAGTCAGTCGGCCCCAGTGGCCGTCTGGTTTCTCCGCTGTAGGCGAGAAATTTAGCCAGTGCAGTACTGCCGCTAGCCTGGGGTCTTTAATGTGCACCCCGCAGTTGTGATACACGACCGCACGCCGATACGATGCCCATCCGGATCGAAATGGCCAGGGCTGGGGCCCTGGCCGTTCCCCAGAATCCCATTAGTTCTGCCGCGCGAGCTTTCGCTCCACGCTCTCTGAGCTTCAGTGTGCTAAAACGCTCGGCCAGCGATCCTCCTGCAGTAAGAGGAACTTTTAGCAGAAATCCGTTACCGTGTGTCGTGTACCGCAGTATACTCCGTTCACCCTTAAGCTGAGACTAGAAGCTCCGCCTTCAGCGCGAGCTCGCTGACTTCCGCAGTGCTTTGATTGCGCCTGCCTGCGCTTTCACACTTGTGTTAGCAAGGGCAGAAAATTACGCTGTAGGCGGAGCTTTTAATCTCAGCTTAAAAATATTTTTTTTTTTTTTTTATCCGGAACGATTGAGAAGGATGCCTGGAAATTACCCTCAAAATGCGAAACTTGGGAACTCAGTATTTGTGAAGTAAAAAAAAAAAACAATTTCCAAAAGCCGTATTTGAAGTTTCCGCGCGATCCGCGCCAGTGTAGTGACGTCAAAGGTTGAGTCGTCCTGCAACTCGAGTTTCTCTCACGCCTCCGAACCGTCCCGACCCGAAGTGTCGTGCTCGCCGCCAGCGTCCCGCGATCAGCCGCTCTTCTCCGCGCATGACTATATCCCTGTGAGCAGACGACGCGTCACTTTCGAATTTGAAGTTGTTTTAGGGCTCTTTCAGCGATCTCAAATTCTTTGAAACGGTGTCAGGTCGAAGAGAACGCGCAGTGGACTTTTGTGAGCGTCGTGAGGGGCCACGTCGCGCCGGTTCTGCGTGAAAGGCTGCCCCGGCGGAGTCACAACCGAAACTACGGTACCAGACACCAAACCCAGTTGTTTTGACCGTTTGGCGATTTTCTTTTCGAAGTTTAAGGGGTTGACGGGCACCTAAAGAAGAGAATTTCGTCCGATTCCCCGACTCACCAATCATGCTCAGTGCTACAACTGCCGAGAGCCGCCAGCGCCGCCATGTTTTCCGAGAAAGGATAAAAAGCCAGGAGGCGACATCACTCCGCACTCGGATTTTCGGTATTTCAGAAAGAAAGGCCGTACTGAGTTCGCAATTGCGTTAAAAAAAAAAAAACATTTTCTGCGAATGTCGTTATTTAATATTATAGAAATGTCGGTCACAAAGCTTCTAAATTGCGTAAGGGGGGGGGGGGGGGGTTGCTTGTCTATGACTACAACTTGAATCCTTTTAGACAAAAAACAAAAAGACGTCCTTTGGGGTGTCACTGCCCCTTTAAGGATGAACGGAGTATACCGGAGTCTTTAAAACATGCTTTTAAGCGCGCGCCCGGGAGCCTCTGAAACCTGACCGCAGAGGCGTTGAACGGGACGCTACGAACTCCCAAGACCTCACTCATACTTCGATATCTCAAACAGATGGCCGTACTTTTGCAAAAAGAAGGGCGCGATCAAGCGAGGTCTATGACGTCACTGTTCTCCTGGAGCATTTGAGAATGAGGGGAAGCGGCCTGGCATCTCTCCTCCTCGCTTCGGTTCACCAGCTCGACGGGACGAAGAGGAGAGGGAATGACAATCGCGACGTCACACGTTTCGTCGGCCTCGTCGGCCGTGTTTCATCGCCTCCTTTTCCAAAATTACGGCCATCCGTTAGAGATATCTCTGTATGAGTGATGCTTTTAGAGTTTTGCAGCGTCCCGCCTATCCGTTCAGCCTTGTTTTGTGGGCTTCGAAGTGTCGGTTCAGCATCCCTTTAACAACCGACTTACCGTGACGGTTATTACCTCATCTAATGTCCGCCGAGCCTGACACCCAGATGGCGAAGACGGCCCCCGTGTCACTCTCTTGTCAAACATACTTCCTCTAAAAAAATACCGGTGAATTCAGAATTCGAGACATGCTAGCTCTGGAGGCCAGCAGAGCATTCCGGAGTCTAAAACACTGCGCATGAACGGAACCTCAGGGGTGTGAGGCGTCCGTCGCAAAGAGTGAAATGCTTTTACCATCATTTCACTGCTTTTGGTAGCACTACATATTCTATCAAAATACATTGAAGTTCAATAGAGAAGCGAAATCACCGTTATCACTTCGCATCCGTGAAGAGCTATCCCGTCTGAATTGTTTTTATATTTGGACATAGGACAGACGAGGCGGACGCGCAGCACGCATTCCCTGAACTGAAGAAGACGCGTTTTCATGGGAGCGTTGAAGACGCCGGCGAATGCCGGCGTGCGTCGCCTGCGAGGCGGAAGCCTGGAGGCATGGTCGGAGAGGCTCGTCCTTAAAAAAAGTAATTTCCCAACAACAACAAAAAGTACTTTTATACTTTTTGGTATGTTGAAAAAATGAGGCGGATAGAACTTTTGGCTATTCCGAAAGTTCCGGGCACCGCTGCCCAAATTGTTTTTTATGGCTCCTGCATAAGCTGGTACATTTTGTTATTTATTTAAAACGCAAAAAAAGAGGTTTGTCAGATTTAGTATAAGCAATTCAATTATTAGTTTTAAGAAAATAGAGGCAAAAAGTATTGTAGCTTACACCAAAGTCCAAGTCCGAGAAAGCTCATAAATTCTCGTTTTGGGGGGCTCCTATTTAGACGGAAAATCGCGTCTTTCGATGTACGTATTTTAGTATAAGATTGGGCATGTTATTAAGTAATTAGGCGCGCACCTAAATTTGTGTGATAGGCATTTGTTTTGCAATGTTTTTTTCTTCATGAATTCTATGCGAATTCCAAAAATTTAGAAGTTAATATCAGCAAAAATAACATTAAAAAAATTAATTTTTTTTTTTTTATTTGAATTATTTTTTTCCTGTGTAATATATCCCAGACATGAAAGTAGATGGCTCTGCTGCCGGCAGTGGAGAATTGTATGCACAGCACATTAGCACGATAGACCTCCCTCACACGAGCCTAGCAACGAAAAGAAGGCGAGAAGCACTCAGCTATACATAATAATAATGTCCCAAATGGACATTATTATCAACTTCAGTTAGCCCCAACGCCCCTATTTTTCTCGCTGTTAGACGCGAGAAAGGCTGGCGCGAGCGTATCCGATTGCCGGCCACACGCGCCTCGCTGCCCACCCGTGACGTCACGTTTGGGTGGCGAAGAAAAACTGGGGAAAAACAAAGGGAGAACGATGTTTCGGCTTCGGGAGCGAACAAAACATCGCCTTTTTAATTAACTAGAGCGATTCCAGGGGAACGAGATAGCGTTTCGGAATGAGGAAGCCACCCGGATTCCGACGCTGCCCTTGGATTAGGTAGCTCCAAACCTGTAAAGGTTGCGGCCACTCCAATCCGGGCCGGAGAAGGCCGTTCATCCCTCAGCCGACAGTGGGGTGGAAGGCTCTTCGAACCATTTCGCCACGTGATCACGCTGCCACCCATACCCTGGAGCGGAGTCAGGTGAGGGGGAGAGTAGCGTCCACCGCAGTGTCAGGGGTGAACGGGCCAGACCAGGTACGCGGAACGGGTGCACCGCACGCAGCGGCGACCGCTCCGCTCGGTTTGGCCTGACCTCGACGGCCACTTTCATCCGGACGCCAAGGCCACGGGTCGGCTCTTTGCGTTGCTCTGAGCTGGCGTTCGTCGAAGGGCTCACGTGACTGACCCGCCAGAGTTTGGCAGGACTTCTAAGCTGGCAGTGCGGTGTGTCGTGGTCGAAGGAGCGGGTAGCTCGCACCGCGCTGTCAGCTCCAACCGAGGGCCCCGTCCACAGGCGGCCGTGACCTTTTGGCAATCTCGCTTCCAGGGGGTCGCGAACCAGGCGACCGTGACGAGCGACCGGAAGCGGGAAGAACAACGACGTGGCTTGCGTGTCCTTCGGCATTGTATGCGGGAGGCCCGTTCTGTCTTGCCTGAAGGGGGCCACTTTCGTCCTGACCGGAGCCGCTGCTCCAGCCCTGATCGGGGCACTTCGGTGGAGGGTTTTTCGATCCGAAATGCTTGTTCTGGGACTGTGGGCACATATTCCAACCTATTCACATTGACAAAAACATTTTTTTTTTCTTGCTCTGGTGTTCGTTTTATATTCGAAAACGGGTAGGCCTCAGCACTTCCTCCGATATGAGATATTTCGCTATTTGTTAGTGGGGTGATGCATTTTCATCGAGCTCCTGTTCTAATGTAATCGCTAAAAACAAAAAAAAAGAAGAAAAAAAGAAACCGCACACAGTTTTGCATTTGTAGTAAGTACTCTCGTTCCTTTTAAGTTGGAACAGCCGAAGTATAAAAAGTTACAACTCACTGTAACGCCGAATTAGAGCGCAGCTCTTGAGGAGGAAGAGGGAAGGGTATGGGGGGTCACTTGACCTCGGGGGGGGGGGGTGTCACGTGACGATGACGTCATCAGTGACGTCACTGATGACGTAATCAGTGACGTCACGCGTCCCATAATGCACCACGCGGTTACGCCGACGGCGACGCCGACGCCGCTCATGCCGGAAACGGGCACCTAAGAGCTGCGCTCTAAAAGAAAATGAATCAGAAAGTGAGACCTCGTTCCCTTTGCGCCAGAGAGGATGCAACTTGGTCCCGGATTATGGTTCTGTCCTAGCAGGCTGACCAGGCTTCAATCCGGATCCGCAAGGGAACTCAATTCGGAAAAGAAGGTAGAGGAAAATGAATTTTGAGCTCACTGTAGCTGTATGTCTCAGATGGCAGTGGCACACTATACCTGTTGGCTCTTTCTGCTCAGGATTGAAGAAATCGTACGCGAACCCTTCCTTTGTTTAGTGAAAGCACTCTTCTAACGGAACCCCCCAATCTGAAACTTTTGTCCGTCCGTCTCTGCATTTCCCGCTAGATTTAGCGGGCAAACTAAAGTGGTTAGGTCACGTGACGTCAAGCTATGTCGCTTGACCTGACGTCACGTAATCTATACACCACTTAAGTTTCCCCGCCAATGTCGGCGGGGAAATTAATGTCACGTGACCTGAGGTCACGAATCCTATACACCCATTAAGTTTCCCCGCGAAATTTTGCGGAGAATTTGTCGCAACGTGACCTGACGTCACGTGACCTATACACCAATTCACTTTCAACGCTCAATTTAGCGGCAAATTGATGTCACGTTACGGTTTGGTGTATAGGCACATGGCCTATACACCAAACCAGTTTTCCCGCTAAATTTAGCGAGAAAATTGACGCAACGTGATTCGGCGTCAAGTGACTTCACCAACTGAGTTCCCCCGCTAAATTTGGCGGGGAAATCGATGTTACGTGACATAAACGCATTTACTTTCTCCGCTAAATTTAGTGGGGAAATTGACGCCACGTAAACCTATGCACCCAATTTCCCCGCTCAATGTAGCGGGGAAATTGATAAAAAAGAATGGTTCTTCTTCACTCCCCGAAACGACGGTCTTCTAAGCACTGCATTTCGTGCATTCGAGGACTTTGGAGAGTCGCTGCCAATATCTACAACATCATGGACAAGATCTTCGAGAAAATAGCTTGGGCCTTATGTCACCTTCAATAGTAAGCAAGAACTAAAGGCTGTTTCCAAGTCAAATCGTACAATAATGGTTCGGGTCATATCTTTCATATATTTGGGCGGTTTCATTTGGACTCAGGCAACGAGGGGCAGTCGTATTTTTTATTTTGCTTCAAATTTTTATATTTTGTGGCGCATGTTCCAAGAAAAACAATCCTTTTTATTTTAATATCCTGACATGTTTAGTTTTTGAGAAAACAAATCTCAAAGAAGCGGGAGAGAACGACGAGGTTTTGACGATCGTCGTGTGTGGCGTTTTTGAATCACTCTCAATCTCAAAGTGTTTAAAAGAGAGCGTCTATATTTTTTAGTGTGATATATATGCAAGTAGGTAAGACGACATTATAACTACTATTTATTATTCGTCGCTCCAATGTTTCTAAAAATCCCCAAACATGCCTCCGCGAACAACTGTGACCTAAATTGCGGATTTTTTTTTTTTTTTTTTGAGTCGACTATGTTTAGTATACACCATTTTCGTTTAGCCTCGTACCCAGACACTTTTTCCACATATCCGGTATGCGTTCCAAAAAAGAAGCAAAAGATTTCAACACGGAAAAAGAAAGAAAAATATGGAAAGGACATAACAAGAAGGAATGGCGGTTGCAATTAAATTGTTAACACGTTCTACTGGCGAGGCGAGAGGAAAGCGATGTTTTCACGCATACCGGAAGTTCCAGAATTGAAGATGGCGGCGCCCACGTAGGAAAGGTGTATTGCTTTCAAAATAGTACCACGTGTAGAACCTTTCATTGCCTTCCAAAATAAGCAAAGTCTGTGTTTTTATCATGTACGAGTACTGAGAAATAAATTATGAAACAGAGGGTTTTCACTTTTCGTTCAATTTCAGCACGCTGTATAAAAAAAAACATTTTAATTTTTTTCTTCTCGCGTCGCGTTCTCTTCACACTCTTCTTTTAGCCAGAATACATTCCGTTAGAGGTATTTGCCTTGGTTTTGAGTTTTAAGCCTCTAAATATGCTAAAAAAGACCAAATGCCGATGGTGGGTTTATGTGTTAAATTGACGATTGTCGTGTGTGGCGTGTTTGAATCACTCTCAATCACAAAGTATTCAGAAGCGAGCTTCTATATTTTTTTATTGTGATATATATGCAAGTCGGTAAAACGAAATTCAGCTACTATTTATTATTCGTCGATCCAATCTTTGTAAAAATCCCCAAACATGCCTCCGCGAACAACTGTGACCTAAACTGCGGATTTTGTTTTTAGTCGACTATGTTTAGTTTTGTTTTTGAAATAATGCCACGTGTAGAACCTTTCATTGTCTTCGAAATTAAGCAAAGTTTGTGTTTTGATCTTGTACGACTACTGAGGAATAAATTATGAAACAGAGAGGGTTTTCACTTTTAATTCAATTTCAACACGCTGTATAAAAAAAAAAAAAATTTAATTTTTTCTTTTCTTTTTGTTTCGCGTTTTCTTTACACCCTTCTTTTATCCAGAGTATACATTCCGTTAGAGGTATATGCACTGGGTTTAGAGTTTTAAGCCTCTAAATATGCTTAAAAATGATTCTGTTCTGTTATCAATATGAATTTCGCATTAAAAATATAAATATTCGCATTTAGAAATATAGGTTTCCCATAGGAAGTGCGCGCGATGACAGCGCAGCAGAGGTTGCTTCCACTATCTCTCCACGGGGCGCGGTGCCGTCGGGGCCGAGGTGCGCTCCGATAGCAAACCGAAACTTCAAAAGCCGTCGAATTTGTGCGGTTTTTCAGAACACCGTAAAATGCTTCGCGTACCTTCTATCGTTCTGCAATTTATTGATTTAGTGTTTTTTTTTTTTTGATGATGCTGAGCAATTTTCTAATTAAAACCATGCCTTTAAACACAATATTAAAAAAAGTTAATTACGCAAAAATAATTAACAATCTAATCTAAGGCCCCTGGCCCAGGACCAAAACGACACAAGCCTTTTTTTTTTTTGTTGCGACGCGTAGTTTGCGCAATATGGAATTTGTCCACCTTTCGTGAAACACCCTGTATATATATATATATGAGAACCATGTTCTTGGGAGGAATATTCAGCAATGTGTAAACCTTTTAGATATTTTTTTTTCCGGAGATATAAAATTTTGAATCTCGAGGTTTTACTATAATACTTTGCACAGCCGTTAAGTTTACACCGAAACATGCACGTAGTAATATTTCTTTTTCTATTTGCTTTATGAAAGGTTTACAACATGTGCACAAAATATGAAAATTTAGAATAAGAGATTTTTATGGAAAAAAGAATAACAATAATAAGAATAAAAAGCTACGACACACGTCAAGTAGACACGTTTTAGAGGCAGATTCACAAATTAGTTTCCCACTACTACTTTATATAAAATGGCGCAAAATATATCGAAATACGCATCTTTAAATGAACTTTACGAACATATATATATAAGGTATACTTAGTCATTATTATAGTTTTGTTATGAATGTAGAAATGCAGCTGATTTCTTTAATGCGCGTCCGTTGCAACTCAAAAACGAAGGGCAAGGATAAGACGGCCCGGGGAGAAGGAAGCAGACGGAATGCTAAAGAGAGAAGGAGGTTCCCCTTCTCTTTTCCAGCGTTCCGTCTGCTCCCTCCTCCCCGGCCCGTCTTATCCTTGCCCTTCGTTATTGAGTTGCAACAATGTGGCGCGATTCACGCCGTCGCAGCGCTCTGGCCTGCCGCAGCGGCAGAGCGGCACGGTTGTAGAAGGTTGGAAATTTTTCTCGAGGGCAGAGCGGCACCATTCGCGCTGGTCATTTACAGAGCGGCGGAGAACCACGTGACAGGAGGAGAAGCATGGCGGGAAAGCTTGCGCATAGGATGGCGTTTTCACGTTTTTCAAGTAGGTGACATGCAGACAAGATACGTCAGCGCTGATTTGCGGGTTCCTTTTTTTTTTTTTTCCTTAATTTCCATTGGTGGGTTTATCTTTTTTGCTTCACAGCGGTCGCGTCGGAACTCTTGGGGAGATTGGGGAGGGGGATTGTTCTCCACTTCCTCCGAATAAAATGTCCGGGCATATCCTTTTGGAGCCGATTGCCCCCCCCCCCCCCCCCCCCTGCCCCCGCTGTACCGACACCGCTGGCTCCGGAACTGGGCTTGCAAAGTTGAACTCCCAATTTCCTCTTCCCTTTTCTGTCAGAACCTCTCCGTCTTGGTGTGGTATCTGGAGGGCAGGAATGGCACGACTGACACGAGACTGATCACCGCTCCATTACAGTGTTCTAGAACGGGGAGTAAGGCCCCTTAGAGGAGGACAGACCGTTACGCCCCAAGCGGTTAACTTTAAAATTACACGGATGGGGACAACAAATATGACTCAGCGCTCGGCCGACATAACCGAACGTGGCGTCAGTGTTCGGCTGGATTTCGTGTTCTCCGGTGAGGGGGAGGAGGGGCTCTTTTGTTACCACTCCAGCCTGCATGAACAATGCAGCATGCACGGTGCCCAGCTCAGCACAAAAGCCCAAGTGGGTCAAGCTCGCATTCTCTGACGATTGCTTTCGGGATAGATCCGGCACTTAAGGTCACTTCGTTGATTGTTAGTATTTTTTTTACATCACACTGGGCCCCGCGCTCTATCGTAGAAGATGACATGGACATGCCCATAAGGCCTGTGGGCATGTGCACAGGCCATGTGTTGAGCAAACACCGGGGTGTGGGGACAACAAACGGGTCAACGTCAATAAGAGGCGCTGTGCCGAAAAAAAAAATGACCGCATCTCCACGTGGTGAATGATGTTGACTGGGGCGAAGCTCTGGTGGTGCTGAGGATACTGATTTTATTGTTCATAGGTAGTGCTGACGGTGCTGATTTTTTTTTTTTTATTGCTCATAGGTAGTGCTGAGTTCCGGGTTGCGTTTCGACTTCATTATTACTGCTTTATGGTCGGTGAAATGCAGAGCCATGCATGCAAAGTTTAACGCGATTATATACGCATTTGACCGCAGCGCCCTCTCCTGTATAGACGTTGAGCGGCTACATGCAACGTTTCATCCATGACATCCTCAGCCCTTGAGTCTCAGAGCCCGCTACTCGTCCCGCAGTCGTGGCCGAGTGGTTAAGGCGATGGACTAGAAATCCATTGGGGTCTCCCGGCACAGGTTCGAATCCTGTCGACTGCGCAAACATTTTTTTCTTTTTTTGTGAGCACGGACGCCGGACGGACGGACGGACAAGGCCAAGGACAAGCGGACGGCCGCGTGTGGCGTTGCAGTCGACAACTGGAGGAGAAACGGCTGCATCGGTTGTTTCCTCTCGCGTTAGCAGCCATCGGGTGTTCTTGGCGGGTGTTCTCCAAAATATTGAATATGTGCCGATCACTCCAAAGCATTAACTGCTCAAGTGATGGTGTACGTTTATGTTTCCACTAGGCTGCATTTCTTTGTTAAGTCACTCGATCGTGCCAGAGTAGAGAAGCATGAGGCGGCAAAATACCTCAAGCTCGATCAGTCGATCTACAAAGCTTTTTCGCCTAGTTTTGTCATCAGAAGTATCTGTTACTTTCAGTACGTTCAGAAAATTCCACTTTTGTAATTGTGCCATGCCCTTCCGTGCTGCGCAACTAATTGTTTTATTTCCCCGAATGCTTCCATGTGAGCATCTTTATTGTGTCTGGGTGTCTGTATTTTCTCGTATATTGTCACGGTGTTCGCCTGACGTAACGTTTTTCCTCACCTCGTTCGGTTTTACAGGATACATAAAGTCGGATGCAGCTCTAAGTGTACATGTTTTCACGCTGTTTTTTTTTTTTTTTTTTTTTTTTTTGTGTCGTGGTGCATGCGCGGCAGAGCTTCCTGGCTCAACATTATCTCAAATGTAAAATTGACCCATTTTCTCGAGCCATTGGAAAGTGAAATTCTCTGAACTTTTCCCCCTCATTTATTTGATCGTGTTCTTAGCAGCATTCATTTCTAAGTTGAAATAAATGTTATTTATTGTCAGGGCGGAAAATAATCAGAATATGTTTTAATCAAATCAGACTTTTTTATTTAATCAAACTTATCTGAATTAAATCTCTTCATCTAGAAATTAGTGACTTTTATCACTATATGTTTTTCTAATGGCTGCCTGATATCGGTATTTCCTGCTTGCCATTCTTTACTTCAAATACAAAATAAATACCCATGGGAAGCACACTGATAGGCGAACGGTAAATAAAAAAAAAAAAATGTTTTCAGTGTTGTTTTGTGGGGAAAAGTGTTTGATTTAATTCATCCTGTCAAGCCGGTGCGACCTAAAACCTTATAACGCAACACAAGGAAACACAAATATAACGCTAAATTAGGGAAGAATGACTTGCTACACTCTACGAAGGAGCAGCACCGCTGGACAGCCTTCGTCGGTTCTAGAAAATTTTATTTGGAGCCGACGTCGCGAGGCAAAGCTCCTATAACGAAGACAAGCTATCTCAATTTGAGTGAATGTTTGTTATCATTTTTCTTTTTAGGAGGTCATGTATGTTACTCAATGTTGTGCATTCACATGTTAGTTCAAGTCCCTGCAAGCGGTTAAGGAAAGCTAAAAAAAGATAGATTGTTTTTAAAATACATATTGGCGTGCAAATTTGCCACTACTGTCGAGACCGGTTATATAACGAAGTCGGTTATAACGAAATAGCGTCTACAGCGAAGCGATCACGATTTCCCATTCCTGTTTGCACTTTTTTCATGCATTTGTGCTTGTTTTTAGCGAAGGAAATTGAGCGGCTCCCGCGGATGTAGCGAAGAAAGATTTAGTGATAATTAAAAAAAAAGAATAAAATTCGGGAAGTTGTCTTAGTCTCGGACCGTCGCACTTTGCTGCCGCAGCCAAGAAGCCACCCAGAACGGGCTGCGGAAGATGCTGAAACGGCCGTCGGCGGCAGTCTCTGCACCGTCGTATGCTCCCCGCTCCTTTTCTGGGAGCCAGCTTTACCACATCGCACGCGGAAAAGCCGTCGTGACATGCCGATAGGGGCGTTCGGAGCGCTAGCGACAACGTACCGGTAAGGACACTCAATAGAGTGACCTTACGTACCGGCGGAGATGGCGAAGAGAGCTTAAATTTAAAAGAGTGAGCAGTAAGTATCAATCAATCAATCAGTCTTTATTTTTGGCCTTATAGCCAACGGTGCCCCATACAAAAAGCTGCCAAAGGCAGCTTGACGGGGTCTGGGACCCGTGTGCCTGCGTTTCCTTGTCGCGAGGCCAGTGTGGCGAGGAAACTGGACGGAGAGGCGGACACCTTTGCAGAAGGTGAACGCTTTTGAGTTTCGACGCCTTGCATGCTGCATCTCGTTTTGCAAACACGACCCACAAACCACGTGACGCGGATGGAGCAGTTGCCCCATCTCTTACATCTAGGCTCTTTATACCGACGACAGACAAGCTTGCCAACTCGGTGCCGTGCGCGCTTCTTTGTTTGCTTCGTGATCCGTGTCGGCGTCTGGTCGGTGAGGTCGCTCTTGCGCGAAAGTCTACTTCGCTCAAGCACCGATTCGGCGAATCATCGCCACTCAACGATGGAGAGTCCCGGCACAGCGGGCACTTCGACGGAGAAGACGAAGGCAGTCTCCTCGAATCAAAAGCGTGCCATCCTCGACGGAGTGCGCATAAACGTAAAGAATGCCGTCGACCGCCGGTGCCCTCCGCGGGGCCGTCGCAGCTGTTGACCCGGTCCGTACGTAGCAGGATCTTTTTTGCATCGGAGTTTCTCGCATGTGGCGAGAAGCGGCTCCGATCTACAGAGGACGCGTGCAGGGGAGCCTCGACCGCTTTCTGCAGGCTCGATAAACATGTGCCCGTGACAACCCGTGTTATCTTTCTTTTTTTCATTTTTTAATGCTATTTGTACGAGTTTATATATAACGAAGAAGCGGATATAGCGAAGCGATTGCCGATTCCCGTTGACTTCGTTATAACTGGTCTCGACAGTATTAGAGAAATTGGCTGTGTTTCTGCAAATTAATAACAAAATTACAATGATGATGGTTAAGCATACCTTTTAATATATATTCGTAAAGTTCATTTAAGAGATACGTATTTGTATAGATTTTTGCGCCATTTTATATAAAGTCGTTCATAAATAATTTGTGAATGTGTCCAAAACGTGTCTTCCAGACGTGTTTCGTAGCTTTTCTTTTAATTGTTTTCCGTATGTTTTATTGTAATTTTTAATATTCTGCGCACATCGTGTTAGCCTTTGATAAAACAAATAATAAGAATTAATACTACGTGCATTCTTCGGTGTGAAGTTGACGGTTGTGCAAAACACCATAGTGAAACCTCGGCAGTATCCACGCCTCGAGCTTCGAAATTTTATATCTCCGGAATAAAATTGCCTGCAACGTTCACATGTAGTTAAATACTCCTCCAAAGTACGTGGGTTTCACATAAGTATACTTTTTTACGTAAATTAAAAAAAAAAAGAAGAAAAGTGCGACCATCATTGTGAGGTCTGACGTGCAAACAAGTAGTTAAAGGTATGCAGACCTGTGTCCCTCTCGCCCCCTCTGTGATGTCGTTTTTTCTCGTATCATAATGATTTTTTGTTCTAGTTTACAACGTCCGGTAAAAATGCAAAAGTACCAAACTAAAACTTACCCATGAATTCATTTTGCGAAAATGTTTTCGTTGCAGGGGCGGATTTAGAGGAGGTGTCCGGATGTCCTGACCCCCCTCTTGATTTCTGCATGTGTAAAATTTGGGGCGCAAAACAAGGGAGAGGGGGAGGGGTTTCCTAAACATATGGTACGCTGACGAACACCTCACCCCCCCCCCCCCCCTTTTTCAGGAAATTCCTGCATCCTCCCCTGTTTCGTTGCATAACGTTTCAGTCGGTTACAGACTCGCATTCGAGTGAAAAGTGAAGGGAAATAAGAGACTTAGCAAACTTAGAAATAAGACTTACCTGTCTAGAAAAACGGCGTTTTGCCACTTCTACCTTTCGTAGTCGTCCATTCCTTCCTTACATGTATTCGTGTACATGTTCAAGCCGCAGCCCCATCGACAAAGGCATTCTGCTCTGAAATCAGCGACCTATTTGATAAAAAAAAAAATGCGAGAGTAAAAAGAAAAAAAAAAAAAAACACTTGTGCGGAAAATACTAGAATAACTTAACGAGGAGAGATTGGCACATCCAGCAAAATGTGCACGGAAACGTCCGCACGCAGAAGCGTCCTCAAAGCGAAAAGTCGTGCTCCGGAAACTCCGTTAACGGAAAACGGCAGCCGCGGCACGGAACCGGTGTCGTCATCGGAGTTTTGGGAAATTTGGTGGAAGCGGGCGTCGGAACCCCTGGCCGGACCCGCCTGCCGCTTTCCCGCAGAGCACACATTCCCGGTCGTCGCATGCACGCTGCGGTGAGCGTGGCCCACTCCCGCCACGGAGCGGTGTCGTCCAGCGTTCCTCGTATCAAAGGACAGTTTGCAGACGGTGTCGTTAGCCGGACAAGAGCAGAGAAGTTATGCATGCTTCGAAGATGCTTGAGGCCGCAGCTAATTCTCTGATGGCAGCGAACGCCGTATCTTTTGAATGACGTACGAGCAGCTGGACTGCTTCTTTCTGGATTCTGACGGCCCCGTCGCCGGAAGGGCTCGAAAAGCGAAAGAAAGGCCCAAATTATTAGTCACGTTGAATGATCGTGATGACAACTTTTTTTGTTGTTGTTGTTGATTCGCTAAAAAGACCGAAGTAGCGTTATTGTCCGAGCTAATCCCATTCGGCGAGGCACTTCATTGTCCCGATATCGGGAGCTCATGCGTATACCGTGGGTGTGCTCTCCGTCCGAGGAAGTCTCGATGTCGCTGTCTGCGCAGAAGACAACTTGGTCCAAAGTATTCGATACCACACGACTCGTTTGAGCTGCCGTAAAACTATTTTGCGTTTCGAATGTAAAAAAAAAAAAAAAAAGTTGAAAATTGTAAAAAAAAAACGCCTCTTTGCCCTGTGGCAAAGGCGTGCAATATAGTAACGCAGAATATGATGTAGTAGTTCTCGGAGCCTGTTGAACTGTAAGACGCAGTAGACTATAGGCGTGCGGAAAGCCGAAACAATGCTTCCAAAGGCTCAAACGGGGGGTCGCGTTTGCAATACGGGCTGCGAGGAGGTGCAAGCGTGTCTGCCTCTCCGCCCGCTTTTCTCCTTGACCCACGACAAGGCAACTATACAGAGCGGGACACTGTTAGCGCGAACAAGCGATCGACAGTTTTCTGTGTTTTTCTCTTAGAACCGAAAGGTTGTCATCAAAGATATCATTGTTATAGGAAGAGCTCATTTAGGGCTCTAATATAAGGGGTAAAATTGTGTGCCCACTAATACTCTTTCCTAATAAAATGCGAAAAGGCGCCGATGTCGTGTTCGCGCTAACAGTGTCGCGATGTGTACGCTCACTCGCGATCAGTTTGCCCAAGGGCTTCAGGAGGCATCCACGATTCAATTGCCTTTAGCTTCAGATTGCTCCCTCTTTGAAATCCAGACAATCTTACAGCGCCGAGTGGAGCGGCGTTTTGTTTTTAATCCGATAGCATTCTTTAGCTACTTCACCCGGTTTTCTGGCCTCGAATGAGCCATGCGAATGCGCCGCGCATACGCAGGACGTATGCATGTGCACGACGTCCACATGCGCAGGCGCCGAGCGTATGCGGACGTCGTCCTAGAGGTCGCTCTAGGGGTCGTCTAAGAGGTCTTTGATGTCGTCCTCTAGGACTTGGTCTTCGACGTCGTCCTAGACGTTGCTCTTGAGATTGTCCTAAAGGTCGTCCTTTAAATCGCCCTAGAGGTCGTCCTGTACAGGTCGAGACGTCGTCCTAGCGAGTAGATAAACCCGCGCCGCGCATACATTGAGCCGCAGTACGCACACATTCCCATTTACGCCCAAGGTACGAAGCAATAATCGGTTCGAGTGAGAGCTAGTTGGTACAGGGTCAATGATGGTGGGGAAACAGCTTGAACATTAAACGATTACACAGAGACAGAACAAGACACACGCACGAAGCTGCAATGATGGTGGGGAAACAGCTCGAACATTCAACGATTGCACAGAGACGAAGCAATCACATAATCTGAAAGTGGCGCGCTGCAGTCGCGCTGTCGTCAATGATTGCGTCGTTAACCATTCGTAAAACAAAGTGTTTACTAAAAATTTGCGTCGTCCTATTCACAGTGAGCTAGGGCTAGAACCAACAATAGTGGTTTCTGCAGCCATGTTTCTCCGCTCCTCTTTCTCACTCTGGGGAACAAGCTGGGGAAGCCCGGAGCGCGCTCGTTTCGCGGAGCGGAGCGCCGCTGGAACACGCGATGTTTTACACCCACCTGCATGGGCACTCGAGGAAGAGATTCGGCCGGCACTCGTGTCCAATCAGTGAAGAGACGAGCGCAGCGTCAGCTTGTTACTGGCACCTAACCCGACATGCATAGGTGCCTGTCATATAAGAGGATCCTGCGTTACAAATTCGGAGTTGTAAAGAAGCCGTCACGACTATTCGGGTAATTTACGCCATAACATTATGCAAAGAACTGATTTTCCGTTTACGATACGCAAATAATAGGGACTTTTAGCGAACTGTTACCGTGTTCCGTGTACCGCATCACCGAGCCTCGCGCGCTTAAAAACATGCTTCAAAGGCTCCGGTAGTGCGGTACGCTGAACACGGTAACGGTTTGCTAAAAGTCCCTGATAGCCCGGACTCCGCTACAATCACTTACTCTTTAATTGGACAGAAATTGAGAGCTGAGAGCACTCGACGTTCGCGATATTTCCTATTGATTGAGATCTGTTTTGGTGCGTTAGCTAGCTCCGTTGAGTGCGCTCCTCCGCGGCCGTGTATGCACTGCGGAGAAGCGACGCACTCGGGGAAGAGCGAAGCTGCGTGCGTAGTGGGAAAGCGCTTCCTTCAGAGCGGGATGGTGCGCGCATCCGCGTCGGGTGCTTCAACGATGGAAATTGATCTCCTCGTAGTAATAGATGAGACTTGAGCTATTCCGCGATAATGTTTGTTAGGCTGTGATATCCTGACAATCTGTATGCGCTATTGTACCGTGGAAATTTCTTTCAAAAAAGGTCATTCAGGAAGGTGTTTTTTCGGGGCCCGAAGAAGCTGTCTCTTAGCGAAACGTCGGCTGTCGCCCAGAGGCTTGCGCGACACTTATTACCCAGTCGATGGATGTTCGGGGTGCTCTCCCAATTGGGGATGACAGGCGCCGCATCCTGCAGCGGTGCGAAATCGCCCTGGGCTGGATCGGGGCTTTCCTCATTGGAAAGAGTAAGGAGCTGTCGGGGGAAACGTCGACCGCAGACGGTCGCCTCCGGGCAACATGAATCGATCCGGGGGCGGTACGCGTGGCCTTCGGACCCCCGCGAGCGACGTGTACCTTCTCGAAGGCTCTGTCGGTGGTCTTTGCATCGAGCGGTCGTCGCTCCTTTCTCTGTCTGGTCGGCTTGGGGTCTTGACGGTGTGCGGACCCCCGGAGGGCCTCTGTGGTCGCTGGTTGCAGAAGCAGGGAGCCTCCGGGCAGCGGCCCTCTCTGCTCGTCAGGGCGCTGACAGGACGGGCCTCCTGCGCGGGCTTCCCAGCTTCGATCGTCTCATGAGCCTCGAACGCGGCAGCCAAAGCGCGGCAGCACATAGACGACGCCACACTCGAAAGCATAACTCTACTCAAGTTTAGAAAAAAGTAGTCGTCACGCTACTTCTTTTAGTTATTCGGTATTTTTCAATTACATTTTTATTTCAAATAATTAGTAATTTACTAATACCTTTTTCCAGGAACTTCTACTCAAATTAAAATTTTTTTTTCAAAATTTAGTGTTATAGGTTTGCTTACCTGAACAAACTTTCGCGCGCAAAAACAGATGTCGGAAGATCAGCTGATATTCCAAAAAGAGAGGGAAGACTCGAAGACAATCCTAAGAGAAAGCTAACTTTTCAGGACTCTGTATGCTTCTCCGCACACGAGACGCGAAGGTGTGTCTCGAGTGTGTTTTCGAGTGAAGCCGAGGAACTGCGGGATCAGCGCTAGAGACGAACATTTCTTCGTGTCTCTAAGCTCAAGGAGACAAGCCCTTGGCGCATTTGAAGAAAGGGCCCGCTTCTGCCCCGCCCTGGAACCCTCGCCAATCGCAGGAGCTGTTGCCATTACACGCTGCATACTCACCCAAAGAAGGCAACAAAGAGCAGCACCCGCTCCCAAGCTCGTGCGGTACTCCAGTGGTTTGTGCTGTACTTGAAAATCGCGCGCTAAAGGGTGACGCAAAGGTGACCTTTTGGCGTTGCCTCTCCTCCCAATCCAAGATTCGAAGATGGTTCGAGAACTCTTAATAATTCCCCCGACGCTTTTACTTTAAAAAAAAAAAATAATAATAAACGAGCAAACACTTCGCAAAATCAAGCTGGTACAGTGCAAAACCTCAAAGTAGGAATGACATCCGCGGTACATCATTAACCAAAAAAAGTAGAAAAGAATAAGGCGCGTGGAAGCAGAATCAGCTATTAAAACATTTTCAGAAAATGACTTTATATTTGGCTAGCAGGATTTTGCTAACGGATCAAAACCTACGTACTTTCTTCTTACCATAAAAAAGTAACTTCAAGGGTAATTAGCTTCTTTCTTATGATAGTTAGTAGTTTACTTAATTCCATTTGAGTAATTTCTGCTCTATTCAAATTACTTTTGAGGCCATTACTCAGTAACGTAATTACTTTTTTGTTTTAGTAACTTTTACATGTCTGGGGGCAGTCTGGCTCACTGGAGCTGGCGGCGCTGCGTTGATGCGATGACGTTTGTCCAGCGAAAAGCGCCTTGTCTTCTTGGGCGGCATTCGAAAGAGACGCTGGTCTCATCATGTCGGTGACACTGGGGCAACTTTGAAAGACAGCTTCTGCTCGTTTTTTTTTGTTTGTTTGTTTGTTTGTTTGTTTAACCGGGCAGTCTGTTGTCCGAACGGCGTGGGGGAAAACCGTAGTGACTCCCACCTCGGCCGTGTGGACATTGTGTTCCGATGAGAAGCGGTCCGCGACCGCACCGTTTGCGCAGGCTCCTTTCCGCCGTCTTGCGAAACGTCGTCCGACGCCTTGTGATACGTGCCTTCTCGGCGTTGTTCGCGTCGGGGAAGGGGCCCCTTTGTCCTCGGTGGCGTCGCAGCCATATCCCGCAACTCCTCGAGACGCCGGCTTCCAGGCTCGCGGCAAACACGCCCGCAGCCGGGTATATTGCCGCCATCCTGGAACGTGCTCCGAAGACAAAGGCTATCGCGTAGCTACTGCAGCGCGCGCCGATTGTTCTCGTCCACGCCATGAACCAGTGTCGCCCTGCAGGGGCAGACCCCACGCTCTGTTTGCGTTCGTAATTCACCCGGGAAAACTACAATGAAAGGACACCTTCGCACGAGCTTGGATCGTCTTGTCGTCGACATTCTACCCTATCTGAGCGCACGTTTGCGCGCGCCGCCTCGGTGGCTTCGAGGCAAAGCACCGGCAATAGGCCCGTTGCTCTCGGGCAGGGGGCGCGAGCGCGTCCGGAAGATTTACGCAAGACGCGACCAGGTTATGCTGGCTGCATCTTCCGTGTGGCGCTGTAACGTTCGATATTGCACGTGCCACGTTCGAATACAAGCAGCTGTCAGCATCTGTAGATGCGCGGTAACAAAACTTCTAAAAAAAAGTAAAAAAAAGAATTGTGCAGCTCGCGGCCGCAGCGTCCCATTAAACATTCCTTTCATTTTTGCTTTCTTTCAAAGCTTCCGCGAGCACGTATGTTTCACTTTACGTGATAGCGAAGCCGAAGCTACTGGTAAAAGCGCTCCTCCTGAAAGATGCTCGCACTGCACGAGCGCGCGTGCTTGGCAGGGACGCTGAAAGCTCGCAGTTCGCTCTTGTAGCCTCTGCCAGAGCCTAATATACGGCTCTGGCCTCTGCTACGCTGGCACTTAGAATGGAACGGGGTAGAAAAAACTCTAGTGGGGAAGCGTACTGCTTCATGTTCGAAACGCGAGCCAAATATTCTATTTTGCTCGCCGGGAGCGCTGCTCAAAACTTGAGAGCTACGGGCCTGCCCGCAATCTGACCGAAGCGCCGAGAACCAGAAGGCGCCGTGTAACCGGGCTTGCACGTCAAAAGATCGCCATTTCTTCGCGTGCCAGATGCCCTTCGTTCAACGAGGTAGAGGGCCTTAGAGCGATAAACTGTTTCACCAGTCAAAAGTGATCCCCCCCCCCCCCCCCCCCTGGCTGCCGCCATGTTGTACAATTTTTGACCACTAGATAGCAGACCATACCAAATCCTGAGGCTTTTACGCAAAACTGAGCCGATATTTGTATCGCGATCGCTGTAAAAAAAAAGAGAGGAAAGAAACAGCTTTCGCCTCCTCAACTCGCAATTCGAACAAGCAACCACGTGATCTGACACTAACTCTATACCGTCAGTGTTCATCATATAATATCATGCGCCGGGGTTGGCAAAGCATAGAGCATGGGCTGAGCTTCATTTATTTTGACTGCCAGCATTGTGGGTCTCTTCTTCTCCCGTCCTTCGTTCTTTCCCTCTACCTTCAGCTGGAAACCTTCAGAAGCACTTCCGATTCATATACTGTTATAAAACACTTTATTTTCGCGGCCCCTATTTTTCGCGAATCAGTCACAAAAGACATAATCACGGCCCCTAAATTTCGCGAATTCCAGACGCCTGAATTTGACGACATGATGGCGCTTAAGACAAGGACAAAAGGGGGAGATTAGACAACACGGAGTGCCTTTTGTCCTTGTCTTAAGCGCCATCATGTCGTCAAATTCCCAGTACCAACTAGCCCAACAATCTGCATTGAGACGCCTGCATTGATACTTTTAAGGATCGAAATTTTCGCGTGCCCTTAAATTTCGCGAATTGTTTAATTCGCGAAGTTTGCGAAAATTAAGGGCTAGCGAACATTAAGGGTTTTGCGGTATTGTTAGAGCTGGGCTATTATCATCATTAATTGAGCACGAGAGCCGTTACCCGAATGTTTGGCCATGCTGTTTGTCATGAACCCGCGAGCACTCGACTCGGGCTCATGAAAATCTCGTACGTTGCACTGTCACGTGACTCTTGGTGCCAAGTCGAGATGTCGGGTTACGTCGTTCTTAATTCAACTTCATTTGACGCAGTGAATCACGTGACGTGACATTACTTCGCAGCATGTCTAGACTTCATGTGACCACGTGGCGCATGATTGATCATAGCGCCAATGCAAAAGCGCCAAAAAAGTTTTTTTATTCCTAAATATTCATTTTGTGGTACTAACAAAGAAGAAAAATACCGTTAACCGTTATGAACCGGTTACCGTTCGGCTAAAAATAATTCGGTTCGGTTCCGGTTCGAGACTTTGGCTCCATCATCATCATAACATCCACACACCGAGAAACAAAATGTGGATATTGTGGAGTGGCACTAGTAACCTGTACTAATATACTCACCTAGATGGCGCCACGTGTTGTTAAGTTTGATGTATAAATAAAGGAATGAAGCAAGTCGCTTCAGTTCACTACCGGCTGCCTGCCTTGGAGTACGTTTCCTCTACAGATATGCAAAGGGGGCTTGTGATAGCCATAATGCTAAGAAGCTCTGGAATGCCCGTACAGATTCCCAGAAGCAGCAACAGTGTCTAAAATGTTTCGGGGCGCTCGTCTATCGGGATCCCCACTCCCGAGACTCTTCTGGTCACTGCTGCACTGGTTCTGGGGATCGGGCAGGCCCCAGCTTCTTGCTATTATCCGTACATCATTGAAAGTCGAGAAAACATTGTGTTACTGATGCCATACCGATACTGAAAGAATGATGAATCTACCCAGTGACCTTTGGCACGATACAATGATAGGAACCGCATTTCCTGTTGTATGAGTGACACTTCTTGTAAGTCCCTATAAACTGGTCTTTTCACACGCACAAGAAAAAGTTGGTACATAACTTCATTTAAAAACAGCGCGGAACGACGAGGACCAGACAAAGAAGTAACACGGACGCAGCGCTGGTCCTCGTCTTTTCGCGCTGTTTTTAATTCCGAAGTATGTAGCAACTCGCCCAAGCCTCAACCTTGGTACATAAGTCGCACTTATCTTTTTTTTTACGGACGTAGCGGCAAAACTGATCGATTAACCCGCATATGTGTATTGTGGTCGCGATATATGCACAAAGAGGAAGCCGGTTTCAATATTCATTCTCGCCAACGAATCGAACGAGAAATATAAGCCCGCGGCAAATTTGCTCAGTTAAGGTTTCATACTTGAAGGGAAAAAAATAAATAAATACACCGCGTATAAGTCGCATCGTTGTACGAAACGTACTGGCGGATATTTAGGGAAAAAACCGCGACTTATACGCTGGAAAATACGGTAATTATTAGGGAACGATAAAAATTAAAGTATTTATTTTTCTAAAAAATACAAAACTAATAATAATTTTTCGTTACTAACAAAGCACACGTTTTCTTGGTAATGGAGCACAGAGTTGTGACACTAGCTGAATTATTTACAAACGTAACTAAAGTCCCTGTCACTGTGAGCTGTCTTCACGTGCTTTCTGAGATGACTATGAGGTAGTAGCAAAAAGACTGCACTAGCATTCGCTCATGCTGGGATCACACAGGACCGTGACGAGTCTCCTCAAATGCCGAAAAATCCGGTTGTACTCCAGCGCCACGAAACACGTGCAAATTTCCGCATGGCACAAAAACGCTCTGTTAAAAAATCACTCGCACATAGAGGGTAGGATAACGCCAGCGCATACAAGTCAAAACAGCTTTGCTTGCCGCTTTGCGCCCAGGGCAGCCGCGGCCACAGATACGCAGACCCGCCGCCCTTTGGCAGCTAAAACCAGCCTAGCACAACCAAAACCAGAAGAGCGATAGGAGGGTCATTTTGCTTACCTTCAGTCTTCGAATCTCTGCAGGAGAAAAGTCTCCAAAGTTATTTTCCCCAGCCAATCTGACACGTTTCGAGCATCGAGTGAAAAAGCTCCAGCGGTTTCAACGCTCGAATTCCGCCTCCGCTGCTTCCACTTCGGACTTAACTTCTTCCAAATGCTTCTACGTTTTAAACATCAAACGCTTCAACTGCTTCATCTTGAAAGAGCTTCTCGATGACGTCATCCTTTTCGTTTGAAAAGTAGTATTTGATTCTTTGGCCCTAGTTAGTCGGACCTTTTCTGTGTACTCTCGTCCCCAGCCAGCTAATAGGCGTATCCGGTATGGGTGACGAAAAAATACTAAAACCTTTCAGCTTGTAACTAGTAAAAAAATAAGGGGGAGGCAAAACGATAATGCGTTACGCTTACGCTTATATCCTAAGTGTCTTCTACTGGCGTGACGACGGCAAAACAATGTTTTCGCCCATACTGGAAGTGACGACAATTCAAGATGGCGGCGCCCTTGAAGAAAGGGTCTATAGTTTACAAATATAACCTAATAACAAAACAAGAAAAGAAGCCCTAACCATGTTTTTGACAAGGATTCTTGGGCGAGTGTAGGGTCGAGTGAAGGCGAGTAACCGGAGTGTGAGTGGTGTACGCTGTCACGTGGTTACCGCGAGCGCCCTGTGACTATGGTGCTATTAGATGAATTTATGGACCCCAGATTCCCTGATGAATTCGACCAGGGAGTCCAGGATCGCCTTTCGGTGCTGCTCCTGGTCTCTGGAGCTAGTGCAGTCGCTATCCTCTCTGGTTGGTCCTGAGCGGGTAATTTTTCCCACACTGTTTTTCTGTGGTCTTCCAGGCCTTTGCACTCCCACAGTAAGTGCTTGATACCTGCCACCTTATTTTCTCTGCAGGCCTTGCAGATAGGGTCTTCTTCCTTCAGTAGCCCAAAGGCTGCCAGTTTGGCCGGCGTTAGTGCCGTGCCGGTTCTGTATCTGCGAAGTCTGGTCGCTTCTCATCTTCGGTAGCCATTTGGTAGTGGGTCTTCCTGCGGTGGTGAGTCCCCTGAGGTAGGCTTTTTTAGCTTGTCTGGCTAGTTCGGCCTTGTCAACAGGCTCTTCGGTTTCCTCGGATAAGGTTATGGATAACCTTCTCTAACGAAAGAGTTCTTCATCGTCCAGTGACCTTTCTTGTGCGCCAGGGGGTGATAATGTTTGAGGCGAAACCATTTGTCACAAACTGAAAGAGTTTTAGGGTCGTCAAAAAAAACTTCCAAAAATTGATCTTTTTTTTTTTTTTAATAGTGTGCACGGAAAGGAATTTGAGATCATGATAAGTAGGAAACGGTTTCGATTAAGCCTCGTTTCGTTGGACTTCCAGACGGTAATTGTTTTTGACAGCTACGCTACGGTTTAGTTCTATGTAATCTATGCAATCCTAACTCGTATAGTTTTACTCAGCCACTCGCTTGTTCGCCGATTCATTAACTGGCTTAGGTGTTTCATCGCAAGCCCGAGAACGGGCTAGACTAACGAGGTGTAGTGTTTAGTTTCAGGACGGCCACCGGCTACTTAATCTCAAAAGGTACCAGAAAGTCTACCGCGTTCCTTTTAGCAAGGTTTTTTTCAGACTCAACGCATTGCGTATACCTGCAGTTAATACTGGCGCGAGTGAATAGGAACGGTACTTCGTTTAGTACAATGGAACAGTTACCTTCTGACGATTCCCAACTTGATTGTAAATTCGTTGCGTAATTACATTACTTTCCAAGAGTAGAAATTTGAGCTGAGGTTGTAGTTTTAGCCGCGTCCATTAGGTTTCCGGAACGCGCGGCCCCAAACCCAGGGTCGTTCGCTACAATGTCGTTCGACGAAGTGACCAGCAGGCGAGGCGACGTCGTTCTACGGAACGACCTGCACTAACACAATGCGGAGCCCCTACTGTGCAAAGTCGAGTTTGCTTTTGGCGGCAGTGGAATGCGGCAGGCTCGAGCAGCCTTGAGACTTCCCCTCGCTCGGCTGACCGAGGTAGGCCGGGCGAAGCGCTTGGCTCCGTCCCCGGTCTGCGCTGCTACCGGTTCATATGAGTCACGCCCGCTGTGCGTGGCGATATCCGCCCCACGCGCTGCCTCGCGCCGGACACGAGTAGGGGTACGCTGGGAACGAACAGCGACGCTTCGCTCAGGCGTTTGGCCTGCACGCGTTGCGGCCACAGCGCCTTCCGCGTCTGCTCTCGGATCAGGCTCGACGGTAATCGAGGACGGCAGCGCACAGAGGGTCGCCGCAGTCACGCTGGCGGTTGAACAGCTTACGCAAAGCGGTTTGATGACGAAAACGAGCGGATCAGCATGGCGGTTGCGATTCGAACAGCACTGCGAGTGCAGTTCTACTGATGTTTGGAGTTCTCCCTTTCGCTGGAAGGATCGCTGGCCGAGTGGGTTAGCGCACCTCAGCTCGGAGCACCTAGAGCGAGAACTCGCGCTGCAGAACCCAGGGTTCAATCCCCACCCCGTTTCAAGCTATAGATGTACGTGTATAGGTGCATATTAAAAACCTCAAGCTGGCAGTTGTACTGCACTGGCTAAATTTGTATATTATTATTTGGCCGGGTTATCAGCATGCCGAAGGCGGTTTACAATCATGCAACGGATTCTTCCTCGAACAAACGGCGGTATCTCAAGCGCACGACATTCGATAACGTTTCGGTGTCTCGTGAGCTGGGAGTGCGCATGCGCAGCCAAACTATGGTGCCTGGAGCGCGTCTCCGACTGGTGTGTTTAGCGTCCTTATTCCACCCATGCATTGAAAGTGGTCCCGAAGTGGCAACAAATGACGTCACAGAAGCCGAAGTGTCATGCTGTCGGATGTCGCGACCCAGGCGGCTGGTCGTAGAAATGCTGGCAGAAAGCACGAGCGAACGCGAGTGTCGCTGTCGTCACGGCGTCCCAGGCGTCCCAACTTCCGCCTGTTGTAGCTTTCGTGGACTGTCACAGTGGAGAGCGACACGCTTCAGAACGGGCGTCTGCCACATCCACCACAGCTGCTGGGACACCGCCAGGATCCCGACCGGTGACAGCGTGACACTTGTATGACGTCATCAGGCGGAAATCGAGGGACCACTTTTTTGGTCGCGGTAAACAAACCATTCGGAGACGCGTTCCAGGCGCCAAACCACTGCATTCGCTGCTGGAGCCGGTACCGGTACAGAAAGGGCAGTGCAATTCCGGTTGTGTTTTGAAATGACTCGTAATACCGCGGTGTGCACCGAGTTCGGAATCGAGCACCACGACAGAATGCTATCCGAACGACCTGTCAGCGACGCGTTCAGCCTAAGCCGAGGTCTCCTGCTTTCGTGGTTAGAGCCCTTCCGAAGAACGTCTCGAAGCAAGGTGAGCGAGTCGCGCCTGTCACTTCCAGTCTCAGTGCTGAACAGGGTCTATTGCCCGATACCTTCTATCCGATGAAAGCTTAAAGCCACCTGTCGCGCGATGCGCTGACGACGACGTTGCAAAGGGACGAACGTTCGCCGCGCGTACAAGCGAGTGGCACACGAACAATTCCTCGAGTTTCGCGGGATTCTGCCGCCTTCGCAATCCGTTGCGCGAAGGGTTCGGTCGCTGTGGCGACCAAAAACACCGAGTGGTGCCCATTTGACGTTTCTCCAGGGCCGACGAGGCTGAGGACGTCACGGTCCGGCGCTCTTTTCGCTCCGTCTGCGCGCCACGAAAGCGAGGACCTGGCCCAAGACAAAGCGGGTCCCTGCAGCAGCGTGCCGTACTCATTTCCGTCGCCGTCGTACCTCGGGGAGCTTAGCTGGCTGTTGACTGGGTCAGTCGCGAAGGCTCGCCGCACGCGGAATGCGGCTCTCTTGCCAACTGTCTTTTCGCCGCTGACGAGGCGTCGATGATGGCGCCGCATCGGACTGACGCTCAACCTTGCTTTTCTTAACCATTTGGTTCTTAGCCCGAGACTGAGGCAGGAAAAAAGGAAAGTTTCAAAGTAGAAGAAAAATGAACAGTTCATTTTACTTATACTTTGAAACTTTCCTCTTTTCCTGCCTCAGTCTCGGGCTAAGAACAAAATGGTTAACATCCACCAGCTCGCCTGCGCACTCACTACATTATCATTGCTTTTCTTCGCACTTCTTGCGTGGGATCCCAACTGGAGTATGCATAAATCATTTGGTACGATAGTATTGAATTTCTTCGCCACAAAGCTACTCATAGCTCGTGCCTTACCAGTGTAACCCTCAAAACACCGACGTAAACCTCTTATGAAACAAGACACCTTGCACGGCCGTCATTTATTCGCAAACACTTTATCACAGTTCCTCACATTTTAGAGAGTCTTTGGTACGGCCGGATCATCATATGTCGTCTCGTTTCAATGACTCTCTTTTAAAAAATCCTACATTTGCACGAATTAATGTGTATAAAATTCGCTATTTCTCGCCATATCGGATTGAAATAATCTCCCCGGAGAGATCGGCTCCACCAGTGATCACTTGTCCTTTGTTTCGCCTCTGGACGTGCTGCAGCTTGAATAAGTTGTAAATTCCTGCGTCATGTGAACTTATGATGTGTCTGTTTAAGTTCTCTTGTTTTACTTATGCTACGAATTGCGGAATGGCGCTCAAAGTATGTGTGTTTCGTACATATATTTTTTTTTTCTCTTTTCGTGTGTTTCTTGGTTCTGTCGCTTCATGCCTCATTACATTACCTTCTCCATTTCTTTTTTTTTTTCTTTTTGTGTCTTCTTGGCGTTCTTGTATGGCTGATTGTATTACGTATGTAATGCCCGAGGGCCGAGAAGATCTTTAAGATAGAGAAATAAATATATATTTGTTAGGACGAAGATGTTTTGTTGTTTCCGACTTTGTGAAGTTGCGCGTTGAACTGCTAGGAGGATTAATAACGCGGCAAAGGCAAAGAGTGCAATTATCCGCCTTTGCCACCAAATTCAGATTTGAAAACGTTACAATCATTATAGTTTCGGAGGCCTCTCGGCAGCCTATTTTGCTCGCGCGAGACTTGTCAGAGTTGGAATGGTATGATGGCACCTGTGTATGCATAATTGGTAGTCTGCTTAATCTAGAAATGAAAAACATTGGATGTCTTTGGACCGTTGCAATATGTTAAGGAACCGACTCGGAATTGGCATTTGTTAGGTATGAGAAGACTAAAAGGAACAATCGCTTTAATAGATTATCTGAAGTAACGCACGAGTATGAACTTAGCATAAAAAGTGCGGAGGAAGATTAGTTCGAGAGACTCAATGACAGAATGAAAACTAGCCCCAAATTTATTTGGAACTATTTGAAATGATGCGGATCAGATATTGTATGCATGCGAAAAATTGAGCCCAACCAAAACGTTGTCTTCGACAAAACGGAAAATGCAACGTGCTTATTTTTTTTTTTAATTTGTAGGTACTACGTGTAGCTCAGGGAGTCCCGCACAATACTCAAGTATACCATTCCGTTACAACTGGACTAAGCGTGAGGTGCACGAATCTTAAAGCGCTATGTTGTATCTTTATTTAATTTTTGAAAAATCACTGTCTACAGGTATCCTAGTAGAGGATTGGAAAATCGCTCATGTTGTGCGGAAAGGGGGTGTAAAAAAGGTGTTTCAAATTGTAGGCCACTAACAGCCATCTCATATAAAATAATGGAGCACATTTTATATAGGCAGATAATGGGACATATAATAATCAAAACGTTTACTTATTAGAGAACGACACGGGTTTCGTAAAGGCCTATCTTGCACGTCGCAACTCAGAATTTTGTCGTGAATTGGCATCTGATGTTGACAAAGGCGGACAAAAAGATTGTGTTTTTTTTTTAGACTTTCGAAAGGCACTCGATACGCATTCACTCTCCCCCTTAGTAAACTCAAGATGCTAAACGTGGACTCGAGTGTGTACCGATGGATTAAACATTACTTATATCAGCGTCGCTAGTGTGTTCTTTGGAACGTTAAAAGCTCGGGGTATGTTCATGTCATATCAGGAGTCACACAGAGCTCTGTCCTTAAACCCCTTTTTTGCTAAAAAAGAGAATCTAAAGCGGTTTTGTATTCGGTGAAAACCACTTAAATCGTCTTCATTTGGCCTCCAGGATCACGAATATCGAGACTATTTTTCAGTTTCGTACACGGAGGCTGCAGAAAATCATTTTCAAAAGTACCGATTTCAAAAAGGTGAGAAAAAGACGTCACGACTGGTGTCAGGTCGGGTACAGTGAACTAGAAATGACTGACTGGGGCGAGCTACCGGCTCCGCTCGCGCTTTCAGTTGAAGCTCAGAATGTGGAACGTTGGCGTGGTGACGCTGCGATCGAAGTGGCTTGGTTCGCCTGGATTTTGCTCGTGACGTCGTCATCATCGTTCGCCGTCGTGACGTCGCGTCGCGTCGAGGACGACGCCGTTACGCGACATCAAGTCGCCGTTGTAACGCGGTCGTGACATCGCGTCGCCTTAAAGGGGCCCTGCAATCATATTTAAGTGCCTGCCTTTTTTGCGGTTTCCACGTCTCTTGGGGTTCGGGAAAGCCAGCGGGCATGGAGAGAGTAACTAAATATCAGTGCGTCATATTTTAACCGGACGACGTGTAAACCTCCTCCGCCTACGAGGGCGACCCACGTTGCCGAAAGCGCGCGAACTGTGACGTTTTTGGTCCTGTGCTCACTACTGGTCAGAGCCGCTAAAAGCTTTTTTTTAGTCGAGATACAAAATTTAAGTGTCGCGAACCGTTTCAATCATGTATGAAACTAGTTTTTCTTCAGTATTTTAGATCAGAAAAGAAACAAATGCAATTTGTAAAGTACGGAAACAAGAAATGATCCGTCGACGTACCCGCCACCAAGCGGCGGAAAAAACGGCGCATACTAGAAAGGGCTAGTGGGATGACGCCCCGACGAACGGCGTGCGTAGAAAAATCCCGGGTGGACGCGGCGGCGCTGCGATCGTATACCGGCTCGAGCATCCGACCGCTTCCGAGCGTTCCGAAGGCCTTCGGCGCGGGCTTGGTTGGCGATTTGGCCATTTGGCGGTATGGCAGCGCGAAGTGGCTCCCGTTCTGAACTGATCTTTACCCCGTGTTTGCTGTCGTTTGTGACCAATGAAGTGTTATGCCGAATTAGTCTTTAATCGCGCAGCAAATGCAATGCGAGCCGCCCTGGCCGCCCGCTTCATACAGCCTATCCAAAACATGCTTTAGTGGCGCCATCTCGAGCCGTCGACACGAAGTGCGGCAGCCGTGAACGCTCGATAAGCCCACTACCCTTCCTCTAGTTCACGGCCACTCCAGAGCCGTTTATTGAGAGAGTTTGGCCATACATTGGTTTGAATAGGCGAGCATCTCGGGCCAACCACAGGCCGCGAAACAGCCCCTAACGGTGGTCGCGTGCTCTAAATTTGTGCCACGACTATACTTCGTTTCACCTTATGTGCGAGCGAAGGCAAAACTGGAAGCGCGAGCACGGAAGCTCCGTGCGTTCAGGCTTTGCTCGAGCGCGCGAGCTGGGGAGAAATGCAAAAAGCGCTGGTCTCGCGCTTCTAGCTTTGGCTTCGCTCGCAGGTAAAGTGAAACGAAGTATAATTTGAGCCGTGCCGAGCGGAACTCCGCGTCTCAAGACGCTCGCGCACCCCACCCTTTGCACTGCTTTCTTTCAGCCAGTCTCAGGACGCTGTTCTAGCAGTGCAGACAAAGGCATGGGCACGAGCGCGTGGCTTTGGAAAGTGCCTCCTATGCACGAGGTCTCGTACAAACAATAGCGTTTCGCTGAGCTAGGCTCACGCGCCTGTGCCTTTGTCTTCACTGTCGACATTTATGAGATGGAGTAGAGGTCTCCTGATTGGTCGACGCTGTGTCACAAATTTAGTATACGCTCTAAGCGTGGGGGGAATATTCGGCGCTGGCGGCGGCCTTTGCTCCGCCTATTGTCCAAACTCTCCTAATATACGGCTCTGGGCCACTCAAGCCAGGACCTACGACGTCATGAAGGAGGTTATTTTTTGCTTATTTTTGTAATTCTAATTTGCCTATAACTTTTAAAATAAAGCGAAATTTGAGAAAAGAAAAGTTTCATTAAGTTACTACGTTCAGTGCGCTCAGGTTCGGTGCAAATTAAAAACCAGTAAAAAGTCATTGCAGGGCCCCTTTAAGGACGACCCCGTTACGCAACATCAAGTCGCCGTTTTATAACGTGGTCGTGACGTCGCTCCGCGTCGAGGACGACGTTGACGTGGTCGTCGACGCCGACGTTAACATCGACGCTGACGGTGACGTCGACGCCCCACGCAACGTTAAACGTCGCTATGATGTCACGTTAACGTTGTCCTGACGTCGCGTGACGTCGTCGTCAACGTAACGTCATAACGACGTCACGACGAAGCCTTGTCGTCGTGTAACGTCGTTGCCTTCGCATACATCAACGTCGACGCGCCGTCACGGCGAAATCTTGACGTAGTGTAACGTAGTCGTCGTCATCGTCGACGACGACGTTACACGACGTCAAGGCTTCGTCATGACGGCGTGTCGACGACCACGTCGACGTCGTCCTCGACGCGGCACGACGTTACGACCACGTTACAACGGCGACATGATGTCGCGTAACGGCGTCGTCCTCGACGCGGCGCGACGTCAGGACGGCGAACGATAATGACGACGTCACGACGAAAATCCAGGCGAACCAAGCCACTTCGATCGCAGGGCCACCACGCCAACTTTCCTCATTCTGAGCTTCAACTGAAAGCACGAGCGGAGCTCGTGCTTTCAGAAATGACTGAGCTCGCCCCACCCGCTTTCAGCGCGCGCCAGATTGAGCCGCCATAGCCGACCTTCTCTTGTCTTACCGAGATGCCGAGCCACTGAAGTGGGCCTTGACGAGCCTCTACAAAGACCTATGCTGGGGAGAAGGACACACTAACACTTAAAATGCCAATAACCTCTCCTGCTGTCGCAGTGACGAAGTGCAGCGAATGGAATAAGAGGGAACAAAAACTGAAGGTCGGTTATGGCGGCGCCCATTCACAGCTGCCTGAGCTTGTGTTGTACCGCAGGAAAGGCTACAAGCGCGAGCTCCTTGCTCTAAAGCACATCTCGGCGGCACACGCTCTCGTGCACCAAGGGCAGCTGCCAACGCTGTGAGCTCGCGCTTCTAGCCTTCGCTGCGGTACAAGATAAGGTGAAACGAAGTATAGTTCACTGTACCCGCACTGACACCAGTCGTGACGTCTTTTTTTTCTTTTTTTACCTTTTAGAAAATAGCGTGAAGTTGTCGGGACGTCGTCGTGACGTCGAGTTGCGTCATATCGACAACGATGTCGACGACCTGACACCAAGCGCCTTTATGACGTCCTGTTGACGTCAAGGACGCCGTCGTCTGGACGTCTCGGGACGTGGTCGTCGTCAACGTCAACGTTGACATCGACATCGTCTTCAACGGGATATGACGTCAGAACGCAGTCTTGATGTCGTGTAACGCGCGTTATCAACGACGAGGTTGACGTCAAGGCGTCGTCGTGATGTCGCATGGCGTTGTGACGACACGTCAGGTCGCGGTGACGTTACGTATTCACGTGACGCCCGACTTCTAGGTTCTATAAAAACTATAGCCCGGGGCTCTTTGGTTTCTATGACCTTGACCTGTGTGCCAGTCGAGCGTGGCATTGAAACGCAACGTTTTTTTCACGAAAAGAAAAAAACAGCTGATAAGAGATATTTTGTGTTAAAATTTATCTGGACGTTTGTCCAAGAGCTTAAATTGTGGCGCTCGTTTACTTCTTGTTCATGGAAATCCAAGCCACTTCGCTGGTAGCGCCCTCTAATAATTTTTCCACACGCGGTGTCCCCACCCGGTCCTTTCTAGGTCACTCTAGTGCGGGGGAATATACCTGGCGAGCTGGCAAGCAAGCGACACGCGCCTGGCGGCCGAAAGATCCAACGTTGGAAAGATCCTATTATGACGTCACGATTGGTCGCAGGTTTTACGTCTTCGGGGAAAACGAATGTGATCTTCAGATTCGCGGAATAAAAATACTCTAGAATTCGCCTCTACTTCTTTTCTCTCAAGAACCTCTTCAGCTTCCCTTTAGTGATGCCGCCGTGTGTATTTCCTCGTGCATACAATTGTTTGCCGACGACTGTGTTGTGTATAGACCACTGATCCCTACTATAGGGGGCTGGGTGGCGCATTGAGCAGACAGGTATGAAGCCACCGGAAGTAAGCGGCCTGTCCCGGAAGCGAGCGCTTGACAGGCTTTTCAACTCTTCGGAGTGCTGGTTCGAACAGCGTTCAGGGCGCTGGGTTTTTTCTTGTCATCCCGGGAGAGAGCCTGCTTGTTGCGGAGTAACAGCGCACGCGGACCCGAGAAGCCTCCTGGGAAGCCATTCGATGTGAAAAAGTTTGAGATTCTAGTTTATCAAGTGTGCGTATGCCCCATGTTCAAATGCCCTGTTCCCAGGATTTAATACAGAAAGGGAGTATTAAAACACTATCAAAGACACAAAAAAGCATGGACCAAAATATCGACTGAATGCACTAGGAAGCCCAGCGCATGCCCGACTTCCGGGAAAAGCATCGAACTTCCGGTGGCTTCACTTGCGCCAGGCTCGGAGAGCAGCTATGTGCCATCCAGTCCTTACAAAGCAAACGTTGCAGCAAGTGCCGCTCTTCGAGTTCGGACCGTGACGACAAGTGACGTATGACCACGTCCGACCTACGTAGCACATAGCGGAAGTCACGTAACTAGATTAACTGCGGTACTGGTTGACACACCCTACTCTCTGTTTCACTATGAGTGCGAGCTAGTGCGAGTATAGGAGCTACAAGAACGTGATCAAGGCTTTCCGAGCAGGCGCGCTTGCGCAGTGCAAGCCAACGTTCGTGTAAGCATCGTTCGGGGTGATGTGCTCGTGTTTGTAACTTCTGTTTCTATTGCACGAAGAGGAAAAAGCTTTGGGCAGGGGGGCTATGTTGCGCTTTTTGGACTCCCAGGAGACTAGGGAGAAGGAAGTGACGTCAACAACGCAGCAAATGCAGATTGGATGTTGACTTTGTTTTTTTTCTGTCAACATCCAATCTGCGTTTGCTCTAGTCGTTGACGTCACTTCCTTCTTCCAAGTCTCCTGGGAGTCTAAAAAGCGCAACATAGCACCCCAGGGGTGCTATGTTGCGTTTTTTGGACTCCCAGGAGACTTGGAAGAGGGAAGTGACGTCAACGACTAGAGAAACGCAGATTGGACGTTGACAGAAGAAAACAAAATCAACATCCAATCTGCATTTGCTGCGTTGTTGACGTCACTTCCCTCTCCCTAGTCTCCTGGGAGTCCAAAAAGCGCAACATAGCCCCCCAGGATTCTAGAGCGTAGAAAATGGCGGCGATGCTTGTTGCTCAACGATGGCTCGACCAACGCGTACAATGACGGGTTTTCTGCAAGCACACGGTTGCCTTCGCTATGCACGACGACTGTTTCTGATGACAGTACCGCTTGTCGAAAAGCACCGTGCGATCGCAGTGTGACCAGCTGCGCGCCGAGAGACGGAGACGATGAGAGATGATGACCGTCGAGCAGCAGCTACTAATCGAATCGCACTGAGATTTTTTCGCAACGGGAAGCTACAAGGGCGCGGTTGTCACCGATGATCTCATAGCTAATGCCCAGTCGATGGTGATCAGAGCCGTGACGACCGTCGCGAGTGTCGCTGTCAACCGGCTGGGAAGAGGCGGCTGGGTCGACAAAACCCTGGACCGAGGAAGCTGAGGCATGTGCGAAAGAAGGCTTTCGTCGCCACCACGACAAGCACACTGACGTCGTGAGGTGCGTTGACGAAACCTAGAATCTAACTGAACCTTCGTTACCATCATCATCGGTCTGAAGGAGACAGTCACCGTTCTGAAGGCCTCCTACACTTTGCCGCAAAGACCACTTTTCTATTAACAACATGGCGGTAAGTACGTTAAAACTTCGCTTTGAAGTTAGTGCACGCTTAGTGCCTATGTCTACACTTGACCGTTTGTTGCGGTTTGTAGCTACTGTCATTCAAGCAATAAAATCTGGGTGGGCTGCTGATGGCATTTTATTGTATCAATTAGATATTCTACCTTTCTACGCCAAGCTTCTGGAGTTGCATGTCAGTCATCGGACAGTTCTAAGAAACACTGATCGATTCTCTGCCATTAACTGTAGAAGAGAAATTTAGCCAGTGCAATTTTGTGGATGGGTGTCACCTCCGTGACCAAGAAAAACAATAAATATACCATTGTTTTACATTCAACACACGTATGTTTAATGTAAAGGTTATGATATTATTTAATTAGATTGTCGTTTCAAAAGTGACAGTAACTCATTGAAATTAAAGCGTAGTGTTAACTGGATTTTTTAAATGTGCCTGTGATGCAGAGCAAATACGCACAGTTGTCTTATCACCATCAAGCATAAACAACGAGCGGAAGCAGAGTAGATGTGTGAAGGAAAAGCGAGCATATGCTAAAGAAAGAACTGCTACGTAACGTGAAGAATGTCAGCAACTATCTTGCCATTGTGGTACGAGCTCAGTTGCTATGCACATGCTTATGGCAGCCTGTGAATATAGGGTGCTCCCCATATGGTATCAACCAGTGGCGAAGCCATGGGGGGGGGGGGGGGGGGGGGGGGGGGGGGGGGGGGGGGGATGCTTATGGGGCTTCGCTTCCCCCCCCCTCCCCAAATCCGGCGGGCCCTAGAATATACACACAAATTTCGACAACATCCACCCCCCCCCCCCCCGCACCCCAAGTCATGAACATCTCAGTCACCTCAACTTTCCTCCCCCCTCACCCCCTCAAAAGTTCCTGGCTACGCCACTACGATCAACAGCACTCAATAGATAGTCAACACTATCAGGGTAAGCGAAATTTCTTTTATTTTATGCACCATATAGGCAGTGTTTCTGTCTTTATATGCATGCAGGCAAAGCACACACTTCAGAAAACACTTGTGTGAAGGCTGCGTTCACAATGCAGTCCCCGTCAAACTTTCAAGGCGTTAACAAATTCCGCAAATTAAATTTTCAATGAAACGAGTTAGTTTTGCAAAACGCTGGCAAACTTACATTGCGTTTTGCATAATTCACCTTTGTCGTCCGATAAATCAGCAGTCAGCGCTAAACAAACCTCAATGAGCTTGTCGTTTGTTTTCTTGCCGTTGGGGTGAACACTGGTGGTCGTGGCGGCGGCACAATTCTTTCTCAGACCGTTGGATGCTGCCTCCGTGCTCGCAGAAGCGTTGGTCACTTTGTGACAAGGTGAGGTTTTGAATCTTGACGCATGGCAACGCTGAATGAAGGTCTATTACCGTCTTCATAATCTCACAAGGCTGCCGTTACGAGCCACAACAGCACCACCACTTTCAAGCTTCATAACACCGGCACAAATAGAAGCCAAGGGTGCTATGTTGCCCTTTTTGGACTCCCAGGAGACTTGGAAGAGGGAAGTGACGTCAACGACTAGAGAAACGCAGATTGGATGTTGACAGAAGAAAACAAAATCAACATCCAATCTGCGTAGGGACAGAACGAGCGGGTTGGTAAGGAATTATCCAATCTGCATTTGCTGCGTTGTTGACGTCACTTCCCTCTCCCTAGTCTCCTGGGAGTCCAAAAAGCGCAACATAGCCCCCCAAGTCTTGCATCTCGCCAAGTATTATACCGGAGACGTTGAACGCCAGCTCACCGTGCTCTTCAATCCGGTCCTGCCACCGAATGGGCTCATCCAACAGCACGAAAGCACTCGTGTGCGCGTTGATCAAGTTACCGATCGCATGTCAAACCCCAGCCGCGGTCGATCCTACGAGCATCGCGGCCATGTTCTTTCGAGTTTATCACGCCAAGGGTACGGTTGTCGAGTTAAAACAATGCGAATACTCTCGTGCATTCTTGTTCTTACGTCATTTTGTCGTCACAACCCGAACTCGAAAAGCGACTGTTAGCGGCAAACTGAGGCTTTCTAGTTTCACGAACGTTCCCATGGCAAAGAGCGTTGAATCGTCACGCGCAATGAAGCCAATGGGATAGCGAGGTACCTATGTAGGGACGTGTAAAGAGGTGAAAACCGTTTTCCTTTTTTTCTTGTTTTTTTCTGCACGAGCTTTTCTGCAAATAAAAAGTAAGCAAAAAAGACTGCCCGAGATAATGCGGTCGCTTCCATTTCCTCAGCACCGAAAGCAAAGAGCATGGCTTATGGGGACTACCCTCGTAATCACTGCAGTGAGCAAAGGGAGCAAAGCATTATTAAAACTGCCCGAAGAAACTTTCCTGCATCATCCACAGCATGTTCACAACCGGTGCACTCTGCGTCAATCTTATGACTTGTCATATATTACCACAGAGTCGTCGTCAGCTCTGTATCCATTTGAAGTCTCCTTCACAGGCAAACAGGGAATTTCATTTGCAGCTTATGTTCACGGAGGCTTCACAAAGGATGATCAGTGTCGCAGCGTACCTTCGCATATTTTCTTCTCGTAATACGATCCGTATCGTGTAGAAACAGGGAAAGCAACGACGCAAAGACACAAACACCACAAGGTCGTTACCGCGGTTTTCGCCATGTTCGTTTTGAAAGACCGTATACATAGTGAAAGACTTCGAGAAAACAAGTTGAGATATCTTAGCTAAATTTACTTTGCGTCATAATTACTGAAATAATCTTTCATATTTTATAAAAGGATAATATTATTTTTCTCTGTTTCCTTCCATTTTCCGGAAGGTATCCTTTTCTCTGTTATTCGCTCGTTCTAACTCCCGGAGGAGAGAAAGAAGATAACAAAAAGAACAGGGGGAAATGCGGGGATTTCTGCGCCCTAACTGCGTGGACATGTCATCGCGACGTAGGGGGATGTCAAATTCCAGCTGAGCGCGTGCGTGAACCCGAACGTTGGGGCGGAGCTTCAAACAAGAATCATTCTAGTTAGAGGCTCCGCCCCTTCTTTCTCGATACGTCACAACTCGAAAGTACCCGTTTGCGACCAGAATAGCACCCCAGGGCGCTGGGTTTTTTCTTGTCATCCCGAGAGAGCCTGCTTGTTGCGGAGTAACAGCGCACGCGGACCCGAGAAGCCTCCTGGGAAGCCATTCGATGTGAAAAAGTTTGAGATTCTAGTTTATCAAGTGTGCGTATGCCCCATGTTCAAATGCCCTGTTCCCAGGATTTAATACAGAAAGGGAGTATTAAAACACTATCAAAGACACAAAAAAGCATGGACCAAAATATTGACTGAATGCACTAGGAAGCCCAGCGCATGCTCGACTTCCGGGACAAGCATCGAACTTCCGGTGGCTTCACTTGCGCCAGGCTTGGAGAGCAGCTATGCGCCATCCAGTCCTTACAAAAATGTTCAATGAGTTTCAACTGTGTTTCTAATGTGTTCTTGTAGAATACATAAAAAACGCAATAGAAACTCATTGAAAATTTTTAAAGAGCGAACGAGATGTTGCCGTGTTGCAATGGGATTTGGACTGTAATAATACTTGGTGTTCATCCTGGAAGATGAATTTAAACCTCAAAAAGTGTGTTTAACTGTTTTACCAAGAAAAAAAAAATTTGAAAGTAACCATTGCATTAATAACTTTCTAGTAAACCTCGAACCTAAGTACAAGTACCTAAGTGTGACACAGACGGCTGATTGTTCATGGAATGCTCACGTTGATGATATGATTGCGAAAGGGGCGCTCAACTTAATTTGGTGGATCTGAAATGTTCACAACTTAATCTAAAGAAAATCGCTCGTTTAACGTGTGTATGACCGATTTTAGAATATGCTTGCAGCGTCTGGTACCCTGCACAAACAACCTCGATGAATAAATTGAAAAAAAAAAAAGAAATCAAAATAGAGCAGCGGAGAGAGCTGCACTGAAATGAAACGCGAACTGAACTGGGAATAGCTTTCATCTCGACGAAAAAGGTTTAAGCTTTAAATTTTTATTTATCATCTATAAGAAGACTGGTGTTAACAACGAAACATTCAAGGAGCTACATTGTTTGCAGGGGGACTGATCGTGCATTTAAAATCCGGAATAACCACGCCAAAATAAAATCGTATGCGAATTAATTATTTGTCAAAACCCTTACAGGGTGCAATCGGCTTCCAGAAGAGCGAGTATGTTGTACTAATTATGACTTTCTTTTTTTTTTTTTTTTGCACTGCAACCCCCTTGCCTAAATGCCCTCGGGCAATACGGGGTAACCTTCGAATAAAGAATAAAAAAGTGGAGGTCGTGACCGAGCTCAGATTCCTACGAGAGGCTTTATTGAAGCTGCTGGTGTGATAAGAAAAAATGGCGTCGGCATTGGCGATTTGTACATTCGTGCTCTGGTGGCGCATTTTCGAACACCGGGCTTCCCGATAAGCGAATAAAAAAAAAAAACGGACACTTTGCGCGATCAGAATCTGACGCGTACTCGTTGTGCATGGAAGGTCCAGCCTACGCAGTGGTGAAGTCCCTTTGTGGGCCGCTCTGCTCTGATTACGATCAGCAAGCGGCTGCCTGTCTGCGAGCTGACGCGGAAGGTGGCACTACTCTTTGCGCGTGCCCATCAAGCGCCTCGGCTGACTGGCGCGGCGTGCATTGAATCCCCTTCGCTCCGTTTCGCATTTCGGCCGCCAGGCCGCACCAGTTCTCGCCTCACACTCGAATAGGCAGCAGCCCCCCGCTCGTCTCCTTGGCGTCTTTTTCGCTGCATCGGAGTTGCGAATATAACGCTCTCCCTGTTCTCTATCTATGCTATTACGCTCGTCGTGACTCTTGTTGCGGCGCTACGCGGTTGGAACAAAGCGGTAGCAGTGTACCCTGGAAGCGGGCTTCCAACGCCCGGCCCTTATCTCGTCCCCCGAGATGGAGGCACGTCCGGAACAACGACCTCTGGCGGTTGGGTAGGGTGCGCTATCCGCCGGTGGGCTTTCTTTCCCGTGGGACCCCGTCTGCGGGGCCGGGAAGCCTCCGTCCAACTCTGTTCACCGACCGACGCTCACAGTGTGGATGGACGGGAGGCCTTCGATAAAATCCGACCGGTCGCCTACAGAATACCGGACAGGCGTTGTTTCGCGGACGTGCGAGACACACGTTGAACGGGCACGCGGCTCGTGAGTTGCCACAACATTTGTTTCTGCCCGGATGCCTCAAAACGATCGGGGGGCTTTGCGCAGGACGTGTGCAGAGTGTCGCATCCAAATACGCACGCCGTTCTCGATTGTTTTTTTTCCACGCGATTAAGATTGTGAACTGAATTTGACGGCATGTACGCGGCCTCAGATTTGGGCACTAGAATTTGTTGCACCATTGTAGCATGTGCGAGCGCTCTCATGTGCGCTGGAGCGAGCGGAACCCTCTCTCGCTGAAAAATGATCGCGGCATATGTTGTTCCGGTCGTTCGACGTCGCCAAGGAAAGTGTGTTCCTTTGCTCGCTCAGCTGCGCCGCCTCCTCGTGGTTGGGTTCGGGTTTTCTCGTCGAACGGAGGCGGGTGGTCGTTCGTCGGCGATTTTTCTTCCACCACGCATGCCGATTCGCCTCTACGTACCGACTGAAGGGGCTGTCTTGCCGCACTTCAAAGGCAGACCGACCTTACGCCGTACAAACACGAACGTCAAATGTGGTTCGTTTTTTCCCCAAAGATGCGAGCGATGGACCCTTTCTGAAATTCACTGCCCTCTGATGGCTCAAATAGCGGTGCAACTTTTGCGTATTAGTGGCCGTAATGAACATGGGCACCATGACAGAACAGCACACGACAAAACAGCACGCGACAAAACAGCACGGTCAGAACAGCACGCGTCAAAACAGCAGAGCGTCAAAACAGCACGGCGACAAAACAGCACGCGTCAAAATAGCACGCGACAAAACGGCACAGCGTCAAAACGGCACAGCGACAGAAGAGCACGTGCCAAAACAGCACGGCGTCGAAACAGCTCAGCGTCAAAACAGCAAAACGACAAGACAGCACAGCGCCCAAAAAAATGTGTTTAGGAAATTATTCCGGTAAATATTTGTAGACTCATAAACTGCTCGGTTCTTTTCGGTTTATTGACGAAAATCAGTATACTGACGAAAACGTAATATTTAAAAGCGTTTGTTTAAAATGTATCGTGAGTTAACCAGGTACTGATATTTGTATTTGTTGTGGCAGCCGACGCTACTCGTTCTGCAAGACGCACTGGGGCCCTATCGCGATCTGACATTATTTTTGTGTGCCCGTATTTGTACACAGGACGAACATGAGCTTCACTACCGCTTCGGTCAGAAAGGCAAATGTCAAAATCCAGAAATTTGCAAGCATTGTACTCAGTGCGATTTTTCCCCATTTTCACGACTGCGAGAGGTGGTAAATTCGCGACAACCACAGAAACGGCTATAAAACAGTCGTATTTATTCCCTTCTCTAGTAGACGGAAGCTAGGGTTGTTAAAAAGTATGCGGCATTTACGGGCGCGCTTGATTTGCATTGTGCAGTTCACGATTAGATTTTCCTCTTCCCAATCCCTATCCCTATCAGGTCCCTATCAGGTCAAAAACCCAGATCTCAACCTGAAGACCCCTGCGCCCCCGGAGCTTTTGTTGAAAGTTGAACCGACCTCTGAGACAAGCTGAAAACTGCGAAAGGAAGTGGTCATATAGTCAGGAATCAGTCGCATCCCCCCGCCCCCCTCCCCCCCCCCCCCCCCCCACCCCTCCAAACGCCCTCGAAAATACTGACTTTTTTCAATTAATACTGACCTTTTCTTTTTCTTCTGACTATAAACGACACGGAAAAATCCGACAAACGCACCAACAAGAGCTTCGCTGAAGGAGGTTCGAACAATAGACCGATCTCACCAGCCAGTTTGACTACGCCACCGCTGCCGCAATGCACCGAGGGAACTTTATTTAGTCTTTCTGCGCGTGCGACAAGCTCGCTGGAGCTCTGCGCGTGCAGGGCACGAACAGTCTCGTGCACTGCCGATTGCCTCCTGTAAACTAAAGTTATGGCTGCCTCGCCCATGCGTCGAACGCTTGGTGAGATCGGTCTATTGCACTCGTTTGTTTAAAGCTTTCCGCTGGATGCCGATCGGTAACTCCTGTTGTGATAAAAATCGTGGTCCACTACCAACTGCCGTGCCTTGAAAACTGTGGGTCAGACAGATCCAGTTTTTTTTTTTTTTTTTTTTTTGTGGTTATAAGTTTTGTCATCTTCAGCATATATTTATTATGTGGACTGCTACTAGTATTCATCATTGTAACTGACTCTTGTAGCCTCGTGAAAAGCCCGAGGGAGGGTCGTGACGCGATATTTTTTTTTCTTTTTTTTTTTTTGAAGAGGGGGGGGGGGGGGGGTTCTGTGTTGCGGAGTTTGTAAAGCTCTGGAATAGGCAATAAATTCCTTTATAACCTAGGGACCATAAATGAAAAGGTCAAGGAGGTTCGATATTATTCGCGCAGAGAGAGGTGAAGAACGCGCTTGAAGTTGCTATATGCGTGCTGTTTTGTCGCCGTGCTGTTTTGACGCCGTGCTGTTTCGGCACCTGCTCTTCTGTCGCTGTGCCGTTTTGACGCTGTGCTGTTTTGTCGCGTGCTATTTTGACTCGTGCTGTTTCGTCGCCGTGCTGTTTTGACGCTGTGCTGTTTTGACGCGTGCTGTTTTGACGCGTGCTGTTTTGACCGTGCTGTTTTGTCGCGTGCTGTTTTGTCGTGTGCTGTTCTGTCGCGTTCCCATGAACATGAAGTGCTTCATCGGGCACCGTCAGTTTCGGGAGCAGTAAAGGCCGGTTCCCACAAGCAGCGAAGCGCTAATGTAGCGCTTCTCACGTGCCGTCAGCTACTTATCGTCTGCCATGAGCAACATTTTTGACGGTACGATACAATGCTGGTGAACGCTCCCGTCAGCACGCGCTTAGCTCGAGGTCAGCGCTATGCTCGTAGCGCTCCGCTACATGTGTGAACAGGCCTTAATGCTCCCAAAACTGACAGTTTCGGGAGCATCACTGCCACATTTTGCCAAAATGTGAGGAATTTTCGCCAATGTTGTGCCAAAATGTAATTTCCCTTTATGAACGCTGGGAATATCGTAATTGAGGCCCCGCTACACGACCGGATCGTAACGGTAGGCTAGACCGAGTTTTGAGGGCTTTCGATTATCCCCTAACGGTGAATTCCGCTCGCAGGTCTCGAGCGCTCTAAAAGCGCTCCATTTGCAGCGCGCATATTCCGCTCGCAGATCTGGCTCGAGCTGGTCATCTTCCTCTCGTAGATCTCTGGCAGCGCCCGCTCCACGGAGCGCCTCAAACCCCGCCGAACTTGCTCTGCGGGATTTCACAGATCTTTCCGGAAGTTGACAAAGCGCCTACGTCATTTCCTTCCTAATTGGCAGTGCGCATGCGCGGCGAGGTCGGCGGGCCGTTCGGGCCATGGTCGGGTCGTCGAGTTGGATCTGTTCAGGTGCGTCGGTTGTTTACGTGGAATTGTGACGGCTCGAACGCTTCTATTTCGCGTAGATCAGGGATACAAAGCCGGGACTGTGGAGCGTGGTAAATCGTAAGCGCTGACATTTGTGATCCTGAGAGGAAGAACGAGAAAAAGAACGGGACAGAAAATCCGGAGGCTAGGCGGAAGGTTATGCCTGTTCATTCTGCAGCCAGTGATTGCTTACCTTTTTACGCTGCATTCCGCCGGCGTTTTCCCGTGCAATAAAGCAAGAAGGGATTAGGCAACGACCGTGCAAGGGATAGTTTGTTACCTCTGTGTTTATTAAAGTCGCACCAGAAATCTGAACTCCACCGATGGCAATCGCTGTCCGTGCCCCCCGCCGCTTCGAGGCGGCCGAAAGGTATGTGACGGTGCCGAACGCGGACGTCTTTGTTATTTGTGACACGGGCGCCGTGGTACCTATAATTTCGCCCTGCCTGTGTCGCGTGTTATTTCTGCAGCTAAGCAGTGACAGTTGTCACTGGTCGTCGGAAAGATTAGTTGGCTGAGGCGTTGGTGGGCTTGTCAAGTTCGAGCAGCGGCCATTTTGAACGGCGGAGGGGAAAGCTGTGGGAAGGGGTGTGGGAGAAGTCGCTCCAAAAATGCGAGTTTATCTTCCCCTCGTCGATTCGGAGCGGGTCCCACGGAGCGAAATTTCCCCTCCCTCGCGGATTTTGGAAAGCGCTCCGGATCTATGAGTGGAATTCACCATGAGATAACTCACTACTCGACTGGATCTCTTTATCAAATACCGACAGTACTCGGAAGTCGCGCCACATTTTCCATGTTCGTGGTCTGTTCTGGTGGGTTAGGTAGCTTCGTTGAGTGCGCTTCTCCCCACACACAGGTGCGTTGCAGTGAAGCGAGAACCACGAAAGAGGCATCGCGATTTTTTTTGCTTCGCCGCAGCGCATCCTTGTGCTAGGGAGAAAGCACTCCTCCAAAGCAGGATTCCCCCGACCCGTCCCCGGCTACGTGCCTGATGCGACACCTGTGTTCTTTCTTGAACTCGGTTTATGTGCAAGGACTGACGGGATCCTTGCCTCTGATCGATTTTCGCTCATGGGACGAAGCAAGATTTATGTCTACGAAAAGGGCATGTTTGCTAGGGTTCACAGCTCTAGAGATTCTTCTTAAAGGGACTGGGTACTTACGACTCCAGTGAACTATAGAGGGCGCGCTGGTCAGGCAAAATGGCAAACGAAAGGAGGTCGTTTTCGTCGTTCACCACGCGGATCACCATAAATTTCTTGCACTGCAGCGTAAAATCGGTGTTATATAAAAAAGCAAAACGATTGTTCGACGGTAGCAACCTTCTTCTAGTCAGTGCGTAGGAATGACACGGTGGAAGCATAAAAATAATTACTGGAAACAATGTTTGTTTCTATGCTGCCTACGAGATCCAAGCAGCGATAGCGGACGACAGAGTCGAAACGACCTCCTCCCCTGAGTTTCTCGGCGTTGCCGCTACGCAGCGTCGATTTCCCTGGAGTCGCCAATACAGAACACAATTTGCGGCTCGAAATTCGTTTTCTTTCCGCCCGAAAAACGCCGATCGAGAACTGGCCGGTTTGAGTCGCGCTCACTCTCTTCTCCGTGGTCCCGCGCCGTTCTCCACGGTTAGACACAAACACCAAATATAATCAGTCGTGGGCCATCGAAAGCACACACTGAATAATAAAAAGAAAGAAAGAAAAATGACACCCATTTTTTATGACTTCTAAAAAACTGCAAATACGTTGATTGAAAAAAAAAAAAAGTCGCACAGACAATTGGAAGCATTCTGTGCGTTCTCTGTGTAATTCTCCACATGACGTCGTATCGCGGAGGTCGCGGTACCGGCGAATCTGTCTAGCTTCAAAAGAGAACAAAACAATCAATCGAAACAATTAGGATTTATTCCGTGTCTACACGCCCGACCACGGCTGATTCGCACGAAGACGTCGCCGAGTCGTCGCCCCTTCTCCTGGCTCAAGACATCGCTCGTTGTACGAAAACGAGTTGGTGAGAGCTTGAAAAACACGCAAACGTCAAGCAGTGCTTGACGTTTGCGCGTCAAGCTCCGCGAAGTGCTTGACGTTTGCGTTGTTTAGTACAACGTGTGACGTGCGCGTTTATCGTCTGCTTGGCACGATTAAAAAAAAAACGGAAGGAAAAAAAAAAAAACGCTGTCGGGTGTAGTTACGTGACTTCCAGGAACTCTCTCCTCTCCATTTCTTCTTTCTTCCATCCAGTTTCGGTTTCCAGCAGTTGCGTTTTTTTTTTTACTTTATTCAAAATATACGTGACGCTGTATCAAAATATTGATTGGGTAGTCCTCTGGCACCATAAAAAAACGCCTGGCAAAAAAAAAAAAAAAAGAAATTGCGGGGTTGTTAGTGTCTTTTTGAGAAGTAAGATACAAATTCGTTTGTTTTACTTACTAAGCGGACCATGTATGTGTTCGAAGTACTTTTAGAATATATCCGACACGCCGTGGTGTGTCGCTATTGCTGACCGCGACCAACGCGAAAAAGGTATTATCACGTCGTGATCTGGCACTCTGTTCACGGCAGAGGTTTACGCAATGGAAACGCTTTGTGACCAAATTAATACTAATTTGTGCGTATTTGTCGGCGTAATTTTGAAAAGTAGTTGTAACCGGATTATAGCTACAAGTTACTTCAAACGTGTACGTATATGGTTATTGAAACTTTGAAGCCATCGTGTTTCTGAAATTGAAATTGTAACTAATTGCAGTACGCTTACCGCAGAGATTGAGGTCCTGACTTAATTAATGTAGATATTGATGTCGGCACTAGATCATCTTAAAGTTGTGTACTTGTCGGCATAAATATATAAGTAGGTGTAACTCAATAAAGTTACAAGCTACTGCGAAAATGGACAAAGTTATAGTTACTGAAATTACATTGTAACTTCGAATGTAGCTACTGATCTACTCTCCACTACTAGCTTAGTTGGTGCGGTTTTGTAGCTCTTTGTGTCGCCCTTCGGTGCGGTCTTCCTCCTGCCAGGGACGGGCCCAGACGGGCGGCCTCCGCTTCATCAATAAACCGGGAGTCAGCGGCACGCGGGCGTGGCGCGTCGAACGGGCTTTTAGCGGCTCCGATAACGCCGCCCCGCTGGCTGATGGGGTGTACGCGCTTGTCGCCACATTGCCCGTGGGCGTTTATGGGTCGACCCCGGAGGTCGTACATCGCCTATTTCCGATGGGCGTCGGTCGTACGTGCTCGCTTTGGCACCGTCACTGCGAGAGTCGTTTCGCACGAAGCAATTTTTCGGAAAGACGCGGAAACCGCGCCGCACGGGCATCATCATCATCAGCCTCATCATCATTGGCGTTGGGCAACATTGGCGTTTGAAGTGGCCGGTGTCGAGGGTGTCTCTGCGGCGCCGCAGACATGGTATCTCCGGAAAGCCACGCGATGTGAAACCAACAAATGTTTAACTAGCTCGCCTGCCTTATTACGTTATCTGCAATCAACAAGAGCGTCTTCGAAATAGTTCTGGAACGCAAGTTGTTCACACCAAAGTGAACCTTTGCACCGAAGCCTTTTTTATTTATTTATTTATTTATTTATTTATTTATTTATTTCGAGTGACCCACAAACAGTTATTGTGCTCGGAGATTGCGCTGTTATATATTGTGCCCGGAGACTTTTCCGTGGATTCGCTGAGAGAAATATGTCTCGCTCTTGGTTTTATAAAAAAACAATATGCACTTGTGGTTTGATTTATCGATGAAACCATCATATGCATAATAGACCTTGTGCGAAATTGCTTCGTGGTCTGACAACACTGAGAGCGTCGCCATTTGAATGTTGGCGAGCGTCGCCGGCACCGAAGCACGGTGGAGGCATCGGAGACAACCGTACGGGCAGTGTGCGATGGCACGGAAGGTGTGTTTTCCGCCTTCCGACCATGAAATGCTGACGAACAGTTTAAACAACCTACCGCAACTGTCTGACGAAACTCTCGGAGGCGTGTGGACGCTGGCGACAACCTCGTTGAAGCAGCGGACCAAGTCCTACGCCTTCGCTGTGAAAGCTCCGCCTTCTTCGGTGCGGACGAACGTTTTCGATTCAAGGTTCGCAAACTGTGGCGTTTTTGTTTAACATCGTAAATAGGCGCGGTGCTTAATAGTTGGTAATCGAATGGGTGCGGGTGTATTGTACGTGTGTCTCCGATGCCCCCACCGTGCTTCGGTACGAACGACGCTTGCAAACATTAAAATGGCGGCTTTCTCAGTGTTGTCAGACCACAAAGCAATATTATATCGCATAAGGTCTTTCGAGCTCCACGGGGGACGCAGCGGACACTGTTCGATCCTTTGCCACGCGTCGCCGTGTCTTTTCAAAGCGTCGCTTCGGCCCTCTTTGCTGCCGCTTCGGTTGTTTTTTTCTTGTTTCTAAAAGCGGTGACGTTTTTTCGAAGCCTCGCAGCGTCCCCTCGTCCTACCTCCTCTGCTCTTTTTTTTTTTTTAACATCTTTTGGCGGCGGGCCAACGCTTGCACCTTTCAGTGTGTCACGAGACGCGTGGCGGCGAAAATCTGAACGCGGCTTCCGTAAGAATGCAGTTGCGCACGGGCTTGTTTGTCGAAGCGAAGTAAGTACCACCGCGTGACGTCACACACATGAGTCGGTGTATATTGAGGGCTGTTCGGCCTTCCTAAGCGAGCACCCCTTCTCTGCAGGCCGTGACTGGTTGCATGCTGCCGTCTGACTTGAACGAGAGATGACGGTGCGCGCCCCCTAGGCTGCCCACCGCCGATCCTGGCGCTTGGAACGGACGACCTCACCGGGAACCGTAAGTGGACTCGGAGCCTCACTGAGGACAACCATCGCAACATGGGGCGAAACTGCGCCCCCATATTCCCGGAGTTTTGGGGGCTTCCCTAGTTCCTTCTCCAAAACTCTCGCTGTCGTCACTCAGCGGGACACCGCGAAGCGTGCGCCCCTGTAACCACACACGGTTACTCGTAAATTAACGATATATATTTGATGCAGTCGCCAACTCGACGGTGTAATTAGCCAACGTCATCTCGAATAATGATGCGGAACGTGATCCCAGTCGGATGGCGCCAACTGAGCAATTGGACCCGAGCGTCTTTCGACGCGTTCATTGGGCACGAGACCCAGCCGAGCACTGACGTCCAGTCGGTATCTTCACTCCATCTCACTGTGATGAAGTCGACATTCTATAGTGGCTTTGATTATTCTAGGTGGTGTTGGTTTAGCACCTCAGCAGTAATTCACGCCACTGGCACACCAGTCCTCTTCTGTTTGGCCGAAGCTTTGTTCTTCTCGTTTTTCTTTTTTTTTTTTTTTTTTTCTTCTGGGGGTTATTCTTTGTAGAGATTACGTTGAAAGAGAATGTAGGTACCGTATACTCGCTCATCGTAAAAATGCCGCGATACCTCAGCTGGAATAACTACTTTCCGACATGGGGCAAGGAAAAATACCGATGCGGTATGAACGGCCAAGTGCCCCCTCTGGGAACAAACCTTTTTGATTTTGCTCGCTCTCAGGCTCGGTTCGTGCTTATGAGGAAGAGCGGACCGAATTGGACGTGCGCAGTGTATGGGCGCCGCCATGTACCGGCCGACTTTTTGCACGCTGCCTGTCCTTCGTGGTTGTTTTCGACGCTATCAGTCGTACTCGTGACGCATGTACAGCACCAAGTGGCCGGAGGAAGACGAGCTTTTGTACATGTAAGACATTCTAGACCCGGAAGCGGAGGGCACGAAAGGCAGTCTCTATTTGTCCGACTTGAACCAGCTCGCTTGACTTGGTCTTTCTTCGCTTGTACGGGTGCCTCAGAAACCTCGTTGCCGCTACTCGTTACTCGATTCGAAAGTTAACAAAAATGCACGGTAAGCGCCGAAAAACACCGGGACAATGATGTAGACAGACAGGGGTGCACTCGCAACTAACTTTTATGTGAAAAGAAAAAAAAAACTACATATATATGCTAACTGTATAAACTATATATATATATATATATATATATATATATATATATATATATATATATAGGCGTGGCGAAACAGGCAGTCACAGCCAATTCAAACGTAACCACCGTAGCAAAGAAAAAAAAAACGTTCAGCCTTTTTACTCTCGTGAAGAACGAAGACCAGCGGAGCTGTACTCGATACACTGTGTGCAGAGCCGTATATTAGGAGAGTTTGGACAATAGGCGGAGCAAAGGCCGCCGCCAGCGCCGAATATTCCCCCCACGCTTAGAGCGTAAACTAAATTTGTGACACAGCGTCGACCAATCAGGAGACCTCTACTCCATCTCACAAATGTCGACAGTGAAGACAAAGGCACAGGCGCGTGAGCCTAGCTCAGCGAAACGCTATTGTTTGTACGAGACCTCGTGCATAGGAGGCACTTTCCAAAGCCACGCGCTCGTGCCCATGCCTTTGTCTGCACTGCTAGAACAGCGTCCTGAGACTGGCTGAAAGAAAGCAGTGCAAAGGGTGGGGTGCGCGAGCGTCTTGAGACGCGGAGTTCCGCTCGGCACGGCTCAAATTATACTTCGTTTCACTTTACCTGCGAGCGAAGCCAAAGCTAGAAGCGCGAGACCAGCGCTTTTTGCATTTCTCCCCAGCTCGCGCGCTCGAGCAAAGCCTGAACGCACGGAGCTTCCGCGCTCGCGCTTCCAGTTTTGCCTTCGCTCGCACATAAGGTGAAACGAAGTATAGTCGTGGAACAAATTTAGAGCACGCGACCACCGCTAGGGGCTGTTTCGCGGCCTGTGGTTGGCCCGAGATGCTCGCCTATTCAAACCAATGTATGGCCAAACTCTCTCAATAAACGGCTCTGACTGTGTGCTTCTTCTTCGTCGTCGTCTGTTTTTCGCGCTGTTTCCTACGATGAATTCCCACCAACGCGCCCAACTATCCATTCTTCTGTTATAGCTGGAAAGGTTGCCGCCATCTACGAGCGACGGCGGAAACCATACTGGTTGTGTGCTTGCCGCTGTCGCTTATAGATGGCGGTAGCAGTCCAGGTAGGTTTGTGTCGACATACACAGACGCGATCCTGGGGAACCTAGCCCTTAACAGCTCCGCTGTAGTACAGGAAGATTTATCGGTGGATTTTTAGGGAATGCTTTACACACACACGCACACACACACATCACAGCCCACACACCGCTGCTACGGAAAACCAGAGCGAAGAATAACCGGCGACGGCAGAGCGGCAACTTAGCACGACCGCATTCCACCTCGCCGCGGCGCAACACCTCCTAGATAACAAAGCCGTAGTGCTGAAGGAGATTGCATCATCAGAGAAGGCCAATGCTGGGCGCAGATTGGACACGACGATTGAGTCGACTTTCGGCTCCAACTTGACTCGAAGCCAAGCGCTGACGTAGCACTCGTTTCCGATTTGTGTCCAGCGTTGGCCTTCTCCGATGACGGCATCTCATTCAGCACTACGGCTTTGTCATCTAGGAGGTGTTGCGCGGCGCCTTCTCCTCTCTGGCTCCGCGCCGACTGTGCGCGTTACTTTGCCGAAAACGAAAGGGCTCGTTTTGACGAAAGCCCGGCGGTGTCTGTCAGTTTGTCAGCGCCGGGGAGAGAGGGAGAGTTTGACGCCTGCTTCGGACCAATGGGAGCGTCGCACGCGTCACCCTCTCCCCCTCCTTCTCCCTGTCTCCCCGGCGCTGACAAACGAAAAACACCGCCGGGTTTTCGTCAGAACGAGCGTTCTAATGCTCGCGCATTAAGGCTGAACTTCATGGGACGAATATGCCGCGAAAAATCGACGAATTTCGTCCGGCGGCTTTTGCTCTGCGCGTGGCATCAGCACAGTAGATGCTACGTCGCGCGCAAAGCGAGCGTGCCGTCGGGCGACGTTCGTCAGTTATTCGTCGCATAATTGGCTCTATGGAGTTCAGCCTTTAAAAGGAATACTCATTTACCGAGAAGGACAGGGACGTGTTACTAATACACTTGTCGCCCTTTGCTTTGATTTTGAAAGCCTCATGTAGCTCAAACCTTATCTGGGTACCTCGCCAGAAACCTGCTGTCGCTAAATGAGAGAACAGAGGCAAGGACTGCAGTGGGTGGCAAGGTGGTGCACTCTGCGCATTTGGTGCGGTGCCTGGTTTTGCGAGGATCTGTAGAATCACTTGGATTGTTGATCCTACGACACAACCGCGACAGCTTATCGGGTGCAGTGAAAGCCCCGCGTACTACTGACCGAGCGGCTAGCGCGACGGTGTGCATATACGGAACTGAAACTGGCATCGCCGTATTCCTGTCCCGGGGTTGCCTCTGTATCCCTAGAACTTTCTTTACCGAGCTTTCTGCCATTTCAACCAGAGTGCCCCAAGGGAAAGCCGCCCTCTCCAGCCTGCTTCTCGAAAACTTTCTTGGGTACTGTGCCTGTCAGACTTCCTGAGAGCCGCCTCTAGACAGATAGAGGCAATGCTTCTTTTTCCTATTCTTGAATGGGCAGACTTAAACGTAAGTATATCTTTCTTTGAACGTGGCTCATACATTCACCAAAATGCGTTCCTTGTCTCTGCTAGTCTCCAAATAGTAGCTGTTACTTAGCTGCCGCGGGAGAAAGTCAGGAATAACGCTCTAGGTCTGACTGCGCTTCGAGACGAGCCGACTAAGTCCGGCACGTCGTGGGTCCTGTAACCCATTCACTCGTACGAGACTATTTCTCGTTGTTGTTTTTTATTTAATGACCGAGAAGAAAAATGAAAGACGCTTAGAATTCTGTGTGATGCCGAATTAGAGCGCAGCTCTTGAGGAGGGGGGATGGTACGGAAGTGAGGTTCTCCCGCTCCCCTTCCGTACCGCCTCCTCCTCCTCTCCTGCTCCCCTCCCATTTATAAAAAAGTTTTTGCTAAATTTCTCCCTAAATTAAGCGAAAATTTCCCCGCTTAGTTTTGCGGGGAAATATTCCCGCTCAATTTAGCGGGAAATTTACCGAAAATTTTCCCGCTAAATTTCTCGGGGAAACGAAATTGGTGGGGAGGTCACGTGACGTCAATTTTCCGCTAAATTTAACGGGAAACTTTTACCCTCGTGATGTCACGTGGGACGTTCTTATGGGAAACGTCCCATAATGCAACACGCGGTTACGCCGACGCCGTTCAACCCGGGAACGGGCGCCTAAGAGCTGCGCTCTAAAATTCAGAAAAAGAGAGACGCCGCTTTACCGGCCCCGGCTACTCCTTCGAACTGGAGAGTAATTATAGTGCTCATTCACTCGAGAGTTCACAGTTGTCACCCAAACCGAGCACCGCGTGGAACACCCTGCAATACACTCCAAAGTATAAAAGTCTGCTATTTACGTTAGGGTGCGACGATGCGCTACGTTGTTTACGTGCGAGAATTCGTACACTCAAACGCGAGCACATCGCAGTATACGCTAAAGCGCCGTTCCCACACTTGCAACCGAGTAGGACGGAGAGAAACGAGACCGTTTTTCAAGCCTCTTGCGACGTCTTAGGACGAGCTCCGCAGCAGCGCATCCGGTCCTAAAACGTCGCAAGAGGATTGAAAACCGGTCTGGTCTCTCTCCTTCCTACTCGGTTGCAAGTGTGTGAACGGCGCTTAAAGGGGTCATACTGCACGGTAGATTACACGAACAATTTTCTCGTTAAAAACTATTTTTTTTTTTGCTTTCGAATACATGCGGGAGGAACCGCAACTAAAACAAATTGTCACGGAGTTTTTTGTTTTTGTTTTGTGAAACATATTTCTCTCGTTTTTAAAGTGACCGGCGCGCGACCGCGGAGTCGTTCTACTTGGCGTAGCAGTACGTGAGTTAAGGACGGCGAGAAAAAGCGTCGTCGGTGTTTGACGGCGCTCGATGACGACGTGTGCCCGTAATGAGCGCGGCAATGTGGAACAGGCCGGCCTGCCTCGGCGGAGTCTGCATTAGCGACGGCAAATGAGCGCGCGTGGACAGGACGTATATTTGAGCGGCCCCCTTCTATTTCGGTCGTCGGCTCGAACAACTTCGTTGGCGGACTCGTGTCCCGGCCGAGCTGCCTCCATCTGACAGACCGCCGCCGGCCATGGAGCCAATCAAGCGGTGCCAAAAGTCAGCCAATCGGACCCAGTGATTGGCTTAAAGAGCGCCGCTTTTGGCGCTGCTCGATCGGCTCTATGCAAATGCTTTCCTAATGAAAGGGAAACCGAGTAGAAATGAATCGCCAGTACGAGCTAATGGGTCCGATGGAGCAGCGGGAAGAAAGCGATGATAGGACAGGAGCATGATGGTGCGCTTTTCACGCTGCCTGATTGGTCCTTGTAGCGTCGGCTGTGCCTGGACGCCAGCTTTTCTCGGGAAGGAGATCCAACCGTCGCACTCCGAAAATAGGGAGTTTTAGCGAGTCGTTTCCACACGAACGGTTCGTTCTCGAACGCATCGGCTTCCCACTGCGCATGCGCGCGCGAGTCGTTCGGGGCGTCGGGAGGCTCTTCTCGGAGGCTCTTCTCGTTCGTTGCTCCTAGTGTCACTAAATAAGCTACGCTTCAGAGTAACGACACTTGGCCATATTGTGGCTTAAAATCAGGGTTGCCAGTTATCTGAAGCTTTATCTGAAATCACAGGAAACGCTTTTCCTTGTTCCGTTGGGCTGTTCTACTGGTTGTTTTTAAACAGCCTTCTGTCAAGACTCAGGTGTGTTTCTCTATCCCTATTTGTTTTGTTTACAAGCTCTTGAAACGACCTTAATAAAGTCAACTCTCTATGCATCCCATGTGCACGTCTGTTTTACTCTCCAGTGTTATTCTCAACACATCGTTCATTCATTCATTCCATACTTTATGTTGTGGCAGACATATATGCTGTGTGATGTATTCTATGGCATGCTGTGCCTTTTGCGGTTGTGATTGGGTGAGTTCTATGCTCACGGACAAAGTTACGAGGTAATGTGGTCAAAGCACTTGAAGAGCAGCTCTAGCAGAACGTTGCGGGGACGAGCAAAGCAAATCGTTCTCGGAGGCCCGATACCGCCCCGGGCGCGCGCTTGAAAACATGTTTAGAAGTTGCAGCACGAGCTCCCGATACCGGCATTAAAGAGGCGAAGTACACCTCTCCGTGCTAGCAAGAGCAACCATGCAATGCCGATGTCGTGAACGTAAAACAATGTTCTATCGAATTCCATGTAATGTCGTGACGTGCGAGCACTCCTTGCGTTCGTTCGTTTGTTTTTTTTTTTTGCGCGAGTGCTTGTGCGGCCGAGGTATTATCCGAAGCTACGTGCCCATACCTACTAGGAAACTTCACACAACTTGTGATCAGACACCACAACGGAACGTTGTCAGAAATCAACTCTGCATACTGATCAGGAGTCGCTCGCAGCTACGGGATCCATCGCACGATTACTCGTGCAGTTCAAACGCATTTCGAAACGATGTCGCGTGGACAGGGGTTATCCTCTATAGATTATTTTTATTTGTGCTAACTTTACGCTCCGAAGCGGTGAACACGCTCTCGAAGCTTCGAAAAGCGTTGAGGCAGCAGCGGACAGGCCAAATGTGATCGTCGCTCACTCCGCGCGGATCTGCATGACCCGATTTCTCTGAATACTGGTTTTCTTAACGTGAAAAAAAAAAAAAGACTCACCTTGTGTTGCTTTTTATATTTTGGCCCTCTTTGGGTGCATTGAGCGACGCAACAATAGGTTGACATGTCAAACGCTATCACCACTTCCGAACGCAGCGGAATGGTTCAGGTTCAACCGTCCCCCTCGATGCTTTACGACGCAGTAATGGCGGATTTTGTCAAGTTCGCGCAACCGACACTAGAGGCGCTGACTTTCGTAAAGGGTCTATTATAGTGCTCATTCACTCGAGAGTTCACAGTTGTCACCCAAACCGAGCACCGCGTGGAACACCCTGCAATACACTCCAAAGTATAAAAGTCTGCTATTTACGTTAGGGTGCGACGATGCGCTACGTTGTTTACGTGCGAGAATTCGTACACTCAAACGCGAGCACATCGCAGTATACGCTAAAGCGCCGTTCCCACACTTGCAACCGAGTAGGACGGAGAGAAACGAGACCGTTTTTCAAGCCTCTTGCGACGTCTTAGGACGAGCTCCGCAGCAGCGCATCCGGTCCTAAAACGTCGCAAGAGGATTGAAAACCGGTCTGGTCTCTCTCCTTCCTACTCGGTTGCAAGTGTGTGAACGGCGCTTAAAGGGGTCATACTGCACGGTAGATTACACGAACAATTTTCTCGTTAAAAACTATTTTTTTTTTTGCTTTCGAATACAAGCGGGAGGAACCGCAACTAAAACAAATTGTCACGGAGTTTTTTGTTTTTGTTTTGTGAAACATATTTCTCTCGTTTTTAAAGTGACCGGCGCGCGACCGCGGAGTCGTTCTACTTGGCGTAGCAGTACGTGAGTTAAGGACGGCGAGAAAAAGCGTCGTCGGTGTTTGACGGCGCTCGATGACGACGTGTGCCCGTAATGAGCGCGGCAATGTGGAACAGGCCGGCCTGCCTCGGCGGAGTCTGCATTAGCGACGGCAAATGAGCGCGCGTGGACAGGACGTATATTTGAGCGGCCCCCTTCTATTTCGGTCGTCGGCTCGAACAACTTCGTTGGCGGACTCGTGTCCCGGCCGAGCTGCCTCCATCTGACAGACCGCCGCCGGCCATGGAGCCAATCAAGCGGTGCCAAAAGTCAGCCAATCGGACCCAGTGATTGGCTTAAAGAGCGCCGCTTTTGGCGCTGCTCGATCGGCTCTATGCAAATGCTTTCCTAATGAAAGGGAAACCGAGTAGAAATGAATCGCCAGTACGAGCTAATGGGTCCGATGGAGCAGCGGGAAGAAAGCGATGATAGGACAGGAGCATGATGGTGCGCTTTTCACGCTGCCTGATTGGTCCTTGTAGCGTCGGCTGTGCCTGGACGCCAGCTTTTCTCGGGAAGGAGATCCAACCGTCGCACTCCGAAAATAGGGAGTTTTAGCGAGTCGTTTCCACACGAACGGTTCGTTCTCGAACGCATCGGCTTCCCACTGCGCATGCGCGCGCGAGTCGTTCGGGGCGTCGGGAGGCTCTTCTCGGAGGCTCTTCTCGTTCGTTGCTCCTAGTGTCACTAAATAAGCTACGCTTCAGAGTAACGACACTTGGCCATATTGTGGCTTAAAATCAGGGTTGCCAGTTATCTGAAGCTTTATCTGAAATCACAGGAAACGCTTTTCCGTCCTCCACAAATGTTTAAACAGTCCACGACAGAGAAAAGCAATATTACATGAGCTTCCTAACACCGATTCGAATGCTGAGGAAGTCACACTTTTGAATCATGACGATCTGCAGTTGCGTCTGCTCTGCACAAGCCCCAATATGGCGACGCCCACAACAATGTCGGGGAACGGAGTGCCGATACTCTAAGCGCAGCTCATTTAGTGGCTCTAGTTGCTCCCATTCCGGCCGCTGGAGTCGTCACCGCAACACAACCAGCACCGTTCACGACGCAGGTCAAAAAAAAAAAAAAATGGCAATCGGTTTGGCGACTGACTCCGCCGACCCAGCCGAGCGTTAGGCCTAGGACAGCGGGAGGCGATTTGCCATTCTGTTAGCCTGCTTCATTTGAGAAGTTGAACCAAATCATTTCGAGGACTTCTCATAATGGCAAGCGATCGGGAATGCTGTAAACTGCGCATGCTAGTAAATGTTTGCGATCTGCGGGCGGACGAAATGATTTGGTTCGACGGCACACAACGTGAACGATCGTTCAAGTTCAAGATGACGGAGACACACCGCATACCTTTACGGTCGTTCGGATACTTTTTACTCTATCTAGCTTCGCAGTTCTTGAAATTTCGACCGGCATATGTTACCTCGGCCGTCTTGTTTACATCAGTCTCACGTCGGAAACACGAGCCGCCACGGGTTTACACGTTGCAGAATGTTTCACATGTTTACTAGAAGATGGCGCTACCGGTCAAACACAATCACCATCAGCGTTTACGCGGTTGCGCCGCTTTCACAATTCGATAAAATATGTCAAATTTCAGGTACCGTTTCACGGAACGGACCAGCTGCACCGTTCGTCATTTCGGAACCGTGGGCTCGAAAAACGACTCGCAAAAAAACTCCCTATTGACAACTACGCCGACGGGGACGACGACATCTTGTTTGTGTTTTGACGCGGCGCTCGACCCACGTGGCCGAACGTGGGGTCAGCTTTCGGCTCGTGTTCAATCGGTGAAGCCGAACGCGGCAAAAAATTGGGCACGAGTCGTGGCCAATTTTTGCCCCGCGCTCAATCCAAACGATGAAATAAAGGGCCTCGTGTTGGTAAACGCGGAACTTTGGGGGAAAACAAGCTGAACGTATCGCCACTTACAGTTCGATGCTTTCCTCCCGATCCTGGGCACGTGCTAACGAACGGCCATCTAAAAAAGCGCCCAAACAATGCGCGAGGCCGAAAAGGTGAAGGAAGGCGCGCTCGGAAGTAACATTCAAATCCGATCACTTTTATAGCCGTTCCAAGAACAGGCGTATTCCTTTGCCGGAAGGTAGGGCGAGGGAAAGGAAGGCCGAGGAGAAGAAAGCAGACGAAACGCTGGAGAGGTCTTCTCTCCAGCGTTCCGTCTTCCTTCTCCTCCTTGGCCTTCCTTTCCCTCGCCCTACCTTCTTGAGTTGCGACGGACTATACTTCTTCAATTGCTCCGATTTCCCTCATGCAGCTCTCTAGGTGTTGTCTCGGGATAGCTGAAGCCCCTTTATATGGAAAAGTAGCGACATCCTTTGAAGGAATGCCGCCTGCTATCTTGGGCCGATCCAGGCGGCACTACCGTCGACGCGCGGGTGTAAAAAAAAAAAAAAAAAAAGCAAAACATAAAGATAAAAGGTGTGCATGACGGACGTTTAGGGAGAAGGAATGCCTGTGCTGTCGGGTTGCAGTGCATGCTATGAACTCATGTCGCCAATCAAATAACGCCGACTTGAAACGTCACGGCTTTCATCGTCTTTCTTTGAGCACATCCTTCGAGACTGGTAGACCGTGACTGTACACTTTTAGCCTGTGTGTATGTATTTCCGTGTCTTTGAGCCTTTGACTGCGCTCTGACTCAAGTATAAGAAGGCCGTCTGCTATCTTGGGCCGATCCAGGCGGCGCTATACAGTCGACGCGCGGGTGTAAAAAAGCAAAACATAAAGATAAAAGGTGTTAAATTACAGAAGAGATGCAAGCGAGCTGGTGAATTTTCAACATTGTAAAACCCGAGGCTTAGGACAAAACAAGAAGAAAAAAGGGGACAACACGGACATAATTTTGGGCGGAAGTAAGGGACAAAAAGCACGTGAGCTGTTGGAAGCCTTCTTTATCAAAAAGAAAGGCGACCTATGTGTGAGCGATACCTCGATAAGTTTGTATAATGCTGAGAAATGCTTCCTTGATAAATTTCTGTGTCGAGCGTGTGATAGTGACACGACGCATGCGTGGACGCATTGACATTGACGATATATCTGCATGTTTTCTAAAGGCTCCCTCAATACAGTTGTAAGTTGCGCTCGTGTTTGTTTCTCTCTCTTGTGTCCGTTCTTTTTACACAAAACCATGTATCCAAACGTTCACCAACTCGCCCAATAACAAACTATTTTACAACACAGACACAGGTCTGTGTTGTCCCTTTGTTTTTCTTCTTGTTTTGTCCTAAGTCTCGGGTTTTATAATGATAAAGGGTGTGCGCGTCAGAAGACAAGGGAGAAGATGTCGCTACCTTTCTTATTCAGGGGCATTAGGGATACCTTGCCAAAAAGCAAGTCACGGTCGCGTTGGTCGAGCGTTGTAGTCCATTCGCCAGTGACTTGGAATCGTAAATCTGTTTCGAGTAAACTTGACGAATTCAGGCTCGCTTGCCTCGTATGTTGCCGCTCATGCAGTGAATGTTATCTTTTGGCATTGTGCGGGCACGCAAGCGACGGCGGGATAACGCACGCCGGATAACGATAGAACACCGTCCGAGGGCTCGGAGGGCGCTCTCAAATTTTCCGATCATTTATTATGAGCCGATACCCTGCGACTTTTTCTTTTCTTTTTGCTTTTTTTTTCAGTAAAATTTGCTGGGAACATTTAAAGAAAAATCCAATTGCTGATATCTTTTGGGGCATGACATTCTTTAAAAAAATTAAAAGTTTATACAAATTCAATAACTTCTTCGTCCAAGAAAACACAATATGCGCTTTTTCCACTTTCTTTTCGTTTTTTTTTTTATTTTTCTTTCTTTCTTTCGGGCGAGACTTAAAAGGACTCTCATTGTTCCGGGGTTACTCGAAACTCTTCCACGGAGGATGCATATAGAAGCGTGCAGCACCAACAAAGGGAGAAGACAATACGCAGATTAACAAACAAACAAAGAAAACCTGGGCGACTCGCCGCTAGAGGAAGTGGCGGTAGCGTCGACACGTGACCACGTGACCTCGAACTGGGTCGTCGTCTGCTCGTCTTGGCATCCCATCGCCGCTAGCAGACGACGCGTCGTGTGCTCGTCGTAGCGCTCCCCGGCAGCTGCCTCGGCTGTGTGTGTGTGCATGGGCGCCTGGAGTGCCGTCCACGCCATTGGGAGCAGGATCCCTTGTGCCGTTGTGTGAGTGTGCGGTGTGTGTGCCGGCTATCGAGGCGAGCCTGGCGTTCCATCTGAGCAAGTGGCATGGCCTCCCCGCTTCGGCGTTCCCGCACGCGAGTGTCATCGGTGTTTCGAGGCTAGCTTTGCCTGTGCCACCACGACCGAACGAACGGATTTCGCATCTTCTCTTTTCGGATTTCTATTGGATGACGCGCCCGGGGCTCGACCATGGGCCTCAGTGACGGGGGCAGGTGAGACATCCCTGTTTTCTTGTTTTTTTTTATTATTTTTTTTTATTGTCGGGTCGGCGACAACAGTACGCACGTTTGCGGAGGTTGGGGAAGAGCTGAGCAAAGACTTCCTGCGAGGGTAACCATTCAGAATCCGAACGATAATTTTTAGTCATTTTTGTCGTTGGATCGATCGCTCCAATTGATATAGGCGAGCCCGTTAAAAAATTGTTAATAAAAAAACGATGTATCGAGTGTTCAAGAACGGTCTCTTCGTTATTTAGTTTATTTAGACAATTGACCCGTTACCCGTAATTCGTTTTTTTTTTTTTTCCTTCGGTGCCGAAGTAACGACCTGGTTACTTTTGCGTGGGCAACATTTTAGTTGCCTCGACTGCCTAACGCCATTCTGCTCGCCCTTGCCCTTACTCCAGTTCGCGCTGCATCTGCTTGACAATCTGTCGCCGTGTTCCAAGATCGACGATTTGATCTACAAGATGTTCGTGTGTGCGGGGGAGAATGATGACGGTGTTTTTGCTTTAACAGCAAAAAGTCGACAGCGATGGAATAGACGGACCTCGAGAGCCGAATCTTGGCGAGTGCACGATAAAAAGCGAAAACCTACTTTATAAAAAAAGACTGCGTTTAAGGGCTGATTTGAAAAAGAAGGCCGTGCCTGAATCCCCGTGCAAGGCGCGGTTGTTTACCGCCGGACAAGAAGCTGTCTCTTTCGGATAGCATTTGCCTTCCGTCGTGCTTCTGCTGCGCGTGCGCGCTCCAAGTTCACGAGGCGTCAAAGCGAAGGAGCGAAGTTCGCGCTGGAAGGCGGGACAACTGAAGTGCAGTCGCTGACGATATTCCATAAAACATCAAATGTTTCCAGAGGCTCGTTTTAGATTTCTAATACTCTCGTAAGGTAACCGATCCTCTCGTATTATCACACACAATCTCCAGTTGTGGCACAACCAAGCTCGGTAGGCCTACCGAAATGGAGCGACCGGAAGGCGCTTGGGTGCAAGAGACGGCTCGTGTTTGTCAACAGGAAAGGGCTGTTGACAAAAGGCCCAGCGCGCGATAGTAAGAGTCAACGAGCGCAGGACTTCCCCTTTTTGCGTGCCAGGGAAGCACGCTCGAAACACAGCTGGAATGACAGCTGCCAAAAGCCCTTTTGTGGAACGATGCATATCCTACAGGCAGCCATGCCGGAGTCCATGACTTATTCGCGAGCGTAACCTATAGCTACGGAGCAGCGATGGACAAACTATACTTCCAAAAATGCATTGAAATACAAGATACCTAGACAAAAATGTATTTAATTTCAAATTCAGTTTTACTTTTAAAAGAATTGCTATTCAAATACTAGAAACAAATGCAACGACCGGTTTGATCACCTTGAAATGCTTTTTTCAAACACATTTTGTTCTCAAAGACGGACATGTGAGTCTTAAATTTAACCTATAGGTCAAGGAGATCATGCCCAAATAAAGAGTGGAGTTTTTATATACTAAGAATCAAGGGCTTAGAAAGAGTGATGTAGCTGTAAAGATAAAATTTGTTTGTCATAACTTCATAGGCGGATCCGACGTAAAAAAACAAAAAAAACAAAAAAAAAACGATGATTTGAAAAGCCGAGTTGATGCATCAAAGCCTTTTGAAATATCGTGTCGTTAATTCGACGTGCGTAAAAAAATTGAATAACTCAATCAGAAAGGAAATCATTGTACTAATCCCATTAAATCCTCGTTCCACTCTTCCTTTTGTATTCGATGGTTATTCGGCGCAAGCGCAGCAAGTTTCGTACTCTTTGCATATGACTCCGTTCGCGAAGAGTGCCCATTTCCACGTTTTATTGCGAAGAGCAGTGCACAAAATTGTATATGGGGCTGTATTTGAAATACTCAATTTGGAGTATTTAAATACCGTTTACAAATACATTCCCAAATATGTCATTAAATACAAAATACTCGAAAGTATTATAGATACGTATTTACAATACCTGTACTTGAAATACTTTTTATCTCTGTTATGGAGCTACAATCGACTGAGTACTTCTAACGTTGCCGCGTCCAATCAGTTCACACGTCCGGGGACGGGACGCCCTCGACCAGGTTGGGAGGCAGGCCTCCCTGGAGATGTCGAGTGGTCTGCTTTCGAGAAAGATCGGCTATGACGGGCGACTGCGATGTTGTTCGGCCGGAGGGAAAAGCGACTGTACCAAGTGGAGAACAAACGTGGCTTGTTCGCAGTGTCCGTAGCTGCCACCCCAGACGGAAATGGACGTGTGGGACGCTCTTGTGGGCACAAAGCGGAGCTGACCGCGGCCCAGATTGTCCGGCCGATGGAACCTCTGGGGAAGCGATGTATACCTAACTGTAGCCAAAGTTTACAAAGATTTTGGTGCATCTTGGGAAGGAACAAGTTTCTTCATTGTTTGGACCAAGTCAGGCTATTTTTTTTTACCCCAAATAACTAAATAGTTGCGATTAATTACCGAACTTCCGAAATATTCAATTTAGAGCAAAAGTTCGATGACAATGTTGTAGCGCGTCCTCAGAAACATCCAATTCACTGGTTTTTTGTCAGGGAGTCTCTAACACAGTTCGCTTTTCCGGGCTTCGAATGAAGTGCGCAAATTACGAAGAAGAAAAAAACGCGAATCTGTTAACAGCGCCTTGTCCCCACTATTCAGCGTGCGGGCCTACTTTATCCGAGCCACGGCTAAGAGCGCTGCAATACAAAATGCGCAAGCGCAAAATCACGTTTCTTTTGTGTTTTTTTATACCCATAAAAGGAGTTATATTAGGGTTTTGATGATGATGCAGTTAATGCAAATGTGCAAGCGAGCTGGACGATAATAATCCCTGGACAAGGGGGACAAAGAACAAACACAAATCCCCAAACACAGCTAGGTGACTGAAGTCTCGGGTTTCTTACATAAAATACAGTCAACCGACCATGGTACATCAATACCCTTGACTGGCAGCCACACTTGAACAGGCAATGTACTAAAGCGGAACATAAAAAAAAAAAAAGTTTTTATTTGCTTGAGCACATTCTGGCCCCCACTAGGAGCGACAGTTCTATGCAGGGGGATTGGAAATAAACTGGCCAACAAATCGCGTGTAAGCGTTTTCTTACTAACACCAGACTAGTATTCAAAGGGAAAACGGGCAGACCAAAACAAAGCTGCATCAACCACCTCCTCCTGATATCCCATTAATCTTTTCTGTTGGCCGCCATGGGAAGAAATGAGAAAAGCAGGCAAATGAGGTGACACTTTTGCTTGAAAGAACGTTCTAATGAAGGGATGCTCTTGGTCTCGCAGAAAAAATAATCGTGAAATCATGCTGCTTGACAAACAAATGCCAGAGCCAGAGTCCGCCATCACGTAGATGATGAGAGAGGTTATGTCGTTTCATCCGCTCAAATTCAGATCTCCAAATAAACTTTGCAAAGACGCGATGAAATTTCTGAATACTCACGCGCGCACAGTGGATGATCTGCACTACGTACCAAAGCAATGCTATCAAAAAGATATTGCAGACTGTCACTCTAGCGAAAATAGACAGTTCACGCTGCTTCCAGCGTGAAGCACGTTGTCTGTGTCGGTGGTAATTTGCTATCAATGGGGTTTGTTTTCACGGTACCAGCCTAGTGGAACACCGAGGTAAGTACGCGGCACCTGGTCCCAACACACTCCTTTAAATATGGAAGGAGTTGTGGCCCACGCTCTGTGCCAAAAACCGCGGCACTTGCTCAAATTTATGGCTGCCCCGGTGGCCTCAGAAAAGTTTTTTTGCCAAAGTAGCGGCCACACTGATAGGAGGCTTATCAGAACAAAACAATGCGATGTCGTCTGCGTAGCTAATTATCTTTGTCTCTTCGTTTTCTAACTGGAAACCGCGACATTCCTTACTTCTGAGAACGCTTAAACAAAATAGTTTCAAATAAAGGTTGAACAATATGGGCGACATAGGGCACCTTTGCCCAGAGATGTTCGTACGTGTTGGCTCCGTCAACTCCTTGTTGACAATGAGCCTGGGGGTACGCCCATTGTTACTCCCTCAAAAATAACTTCACCCACATTTACATTTTTACTCCCTCAAAAATAACTTCACCCACATCAAAAAGAACATCATGCTTAACACGGTCAAAGGCTTTTTCTAAGTCCAATGACAGCATGGCAACTTGGCCCATGCCGTCGTCGCATGCTTCTGAAACAATGCGGGCAACGTGCACATTGGTCAAGATAGATCGAACGTGGATGCCACATGTCTGGTGGTCGGCGATAAGTTGACAGGCGACACTCTGAAGCCGTTGCGCTAAACTATCTTCAAAAATCTTCTAATCTACGTTACAGAGGGTGACTGGGCCGTAACCAGACTTGGCATACCTTCGCAAACTCGTCGCTTTTGGGTATTAAAACAGTGTACTTGCGCGAGAAAGACCGTGGCAATGTTTTGCGCTTGTACGCTTTAGAAAACACTTCCATTAGAACGCTGGAAACAATATATTTGATTTTTTTTTTTTTTTTTTTAATTCGGAACATAGGTTATTGGGTTTCGGCATTTTTGAGTTGCTAGTTCTTGTAAAGAGAAAGACTGTGCGAGCTTTTCTTTCTCCTCCTGTGCCAACTGCGGCGAGTTTCTCACACATGGAATTCTTCCTTCCAATCCCATGCGTTCCAGAAAGCTTTTTATAGTGCTTGTCACTCCTTTGTGCTCGATCTCGCTTATCTCGTTGCGCAGCGCGAAGCTTTTCTCATCTGCTAAACTTGGTTTCTTCGGTTGCTCTCCCATCTGATACTTGTGAGTGCGAGCACGGACAATTGCTCACCTGCGCTTCAGGTGGAACTTCTCCAGCCGTTCCTTGACATTTTCGAAATCTTTAAAAGCTATAGGCGTCCGCTCTTGACAGCGCTTCTAAATCGTTGTTTAAGTTGCGTTCTTCAATTCGCGCCTCGAACGCTAAAACGGAAAACCTTTCCATCGCTAGCTTCTTTAATTCCTGCTTGATGATCTCCCACATTTCAAAAAATATATCGTCTCTCACGCTTTCCAAATACGTTTTAAAGAGGTTATCTACCTTTCTAAGAAATTGCGTTCCAGTCTTAAAGGCGAAGCTTAAGCGTTCTCCCGTAATTTTTCACGTCAACAGCTGGAGTTTTTCAAACTGGCCCGTTTCTGTGGAGGAGCCGTGGGCGCAGGCATGCGCGTACAAAACCCGTTTTTAGGAGAGCGAAGAGCCTGCTCTGTTCCGCAAGCCGTATCCTGACATCAGAGTTGGGTTGCGTTGCCGCCTTTGTGTCGGTGGCGACGTTTGCCGAAATGCTTCTAGGTTAACGACGCCTGCGACCCGATGGGTCAACATTGTGCCGGCTCGGAGCCTTTCTCCGCGTCGCTTTGGCTCGCCAAAGCGGCTGGGTTCACTGACACGTATACGTACGGTACTCAAAAGCGGCCGCCACACACCTTTCGCCCGACTGCACGACTGCAAAACACTGCGGGCGACCAAAAAGTAAATGCCCGCAAGATTCATCGCCGCTCATCAGGCGCGTCTCATTTCTTAGAGGCCGTTTCAGGCGGCGAAGCGGTCTTTACCGACCCGGGCATCGTCGCCACCACCCTCTCCGACGCCAATGACTGTGCGAATAGCGGTCGACGCCTGTTTTCCCGAATAGCCGGCCATCGAAAAATAATCGCCTATTCATACCGGCCGGTCCACTTCCTATAGGGGCGCACTAGTTCTTATCAAAATGGCTGTCATCTGGATGATCGTCGTAGAACAGCTGTATACGAGGTTGAATCTGCAACGTGTAACTAAAATTTTTTTTCAAATACGAGCGATAAAAGAACCCCATTCTTCCACTCCAGGAAGGTGTAGGAAGCCTATCATCCAGGAGCTAGTTATCGCAATTCTCACACCTGCGGTACCACCATCGCTGAAAGTTGCGTAATTCTGGAGGAATTTACGTACTGTATTTTCAAATGCAAACGGGTAGCCGGCACTGCTAAAACGGCTGCCAACCTGTCATTCTGGGTTTTTGTTTGTATTTTTTTTCTAGAGTATAAAAAGCAGAAAAATATACCGGTCGATACAGTTAACATAAACATGCTACTGCAATTTTTTTCCCCCCTTCGGAGCTGGAGAGAGAGAGATAGGATGATTGAAAGGCAAAGAGGTTAGCCTGAGCGCATGGCTCTAGCAGGCTACTCTACACTTGGAGGAAGGGGTGGAAAGGATCGGCAAAATGAAATGAGGAAAGGTATATGAAGGACGATCCGAGTGACATTATCCCACACTTTCGGGGGTCCATTCCATTGTCTCGTCAAAATGTAATCAATGCGCGTTTGTTGCGTTTACGGACCATTGAATCGAGTCCCAGCCGCCATGCACGTTCTCGGCGCGGAATGGCATTTCTGCTTGACAATGGCCTCCGAGTTTTTTTTGGTTTTTTTTTTGGCGCGCACGGCTCTTTTCGGGCCGTTCCATTCGCCGGGAGAGACTAAAAAATAGATGGTGGAGAGCCTCTATTACAGAGAGTGTCCAAACGGTCGTTCGGGCTCACGTGGTTTCTTCATTTGCAATACGAGCTCCGAGGAGGTGCCGAAAGCGTGTCTGCAAAGGTCTTCGCCTTTCCACCTGCTTTCCTCTTCGCCACGCAAAATCGCAGCGCATGCGCACTAATCTCTGCAGGAGGTGTCCGCCTATTAAATTGTAGACGTTCCCCGTGGTCTGAGATGGACTCTCTCTACAATCGTTCTAATAAGCGGCCACGCACGTTGCATCGCCGTACAACAAAAATAGACGCGAGCTGCTTTTTTTTTTTTTTTTTTTCTTCATCGGGCCTGTTCGTTTGCTTGGGTATAGCTCTAGTCTGCTGGCACGCAGGGAGTAGTACTTTGCAAAACATAACTGTAGGTTATTCAAAGAGTAGGACAGGAAGGGACGAGAGTCACCTTCCCGCCCTACTCTTTGAATAAGGTATGGCACACCGCAGAGCTCCCGGCAGTATGGAATGTCTCTCATGTGATCCCCATCCCCAAGCCTGGCAAACCTCACGCGACCCTTTCAGCTTACAGACCTATCTCCTTGACGAGTTGCGTTGGAAAGCTACTTGAGCGTCCCGTTCTTCGTCGCCTCACGTGGCAACTTGACGCGAACAATTCACTCCCGGACCAGCTTTGTGGCTTCAGGACTGTCTACCCAACGCATAGCTTGTCTGCTTATGCACCCACATCGAACACGATATTTTTCTGATGAGCAACGAGGCGCAGCAAGCAATCCGCCCCAGCGACGGCCGAGCCCGTCGCTGATCGCCAAGTGTTTTCGCTTGTCGAATAGCTTACCTGATTGAAGTGCCCAAATGCGGCGAGAAACAAGACCGCGACAAGTACGCTCATAAAGCGATGGATAAGACTACGATAGCCTTGCTGTGTCAACTCGACATATGCACAAGTCGCACTGGGTTTCAACTACTGTTATTTCCGATAAGAACGTAACAGATGCCATGAACTTACATGGTTTCTGAAGTCTAGGACATAATCTTCTGTCGTCGACCCATTCACAGTCAGATTCATCGTATATAACACCCCGACGGCGGCTGACGAAGCGCACGCGGCACTACGGAAAGTAGAGGCCGGCAATGGCGGACGGGTCACGTGATGCCAAGATGGCGGCGCCCATGCAAAGTTGCCTGAAAGCGTCTATACGTATACGACCTGGGACGATTCCACAGGCACACCTTCTTGTTGCGCGGGACCTCAGGAGGCGGAATCCAGATCCCGAAACAGCCCAGGGATGAAGCTTTATACCAGTCCCAGACATATTGACACGGAGAGACGCGACGCTTTTGCATAGACTTGGAACAAACGGCGCCTTCGCAAAGAAGACATTCGCCGCTTTGGAAGGACCTATCAGGGGAGCAGTCCCGACTGCACTGCATGCCGAGATGTAGAGGGCATTGATCATAATACGACGATGCCCGCGGGAAAACACTTATGGCATCAATTTGGACGATGGGCGCACACGTGGCTACAACTAAAGATGTATTGTTCCCAACAGGCAACAAGCGAGGCTGGTGTTCCGGGCATTTCTGCTTTTTTTTTTTTTTCATGAGACCAACCTCTTGGACCGCCTCAAACGCTAATAACAAGTCGGCAGCCGATGAAGTGCCTTCTTGTGACTCGAGGTGAAAGTTCATGAACACGAGACAAGTGATAATGCTGCCAGCCATGGGACACCAGTACGCTTCGCGGCGGCGCGTCGGACTGTTGTGTGCCTCTGTGAACGAGTGTGTGACAGACATGCGTGACAGACGCTTTGGATGTACCGTCGCCCGTTTCTCGACCTATTCGCATGTCTCCTTACAGACCTCTATACCAACGAACTACCTCCCCCCTTTCGCTTTTTCCGCCGCAGATATTTTGATTGGCGGGCTTCCGCATTTGCGGCGAAATTGTTAGCCAAACCACCTCATCCAACATCTTCCTTTCCACCTCCTCTTTACCTTATGCGAGTCTTTCCCCAGCCTGGAGGGCCTGTCTGCATAGGCATTAAACCCCCTTTTCCGTGTTATACAATCCCTCCTATCGGGCGGGCTCAATTTATCTTCGCCACCAATCTTCTAAAGGTCACTTCAACAGCCTTCCGCGAGGCCATTTTGACGCTGGCTCTACAATTTCATCTTGCTCCGTTGCGTGGAGGTTCCTCCCGCCGGGTGCTCCGATCACAGATGGCCTTGGTGGTATCTCCTGACTCTGATCTCTGTTAGCGACTATGACGACGTGTTGGTTAATACGTTGGTTTAATTCGGAAGTATATGGCATTGCCGAGTAGAACCAAAGACGAGTCCGGATCCCAGGTCTATTCCTCCATCTCTCTTTCTTCCCTTTTTCCCGTCAGGTTAAAAACAACCGTCGGGAATCCTCGCTGCCCTTTCTTTCCCTCGGTGCTGAACTCTCATTCGTCCATTACACTGCAGGTCTGTCCCATCACTCATAAATTCCATAATCGCACCTAGCCCATGTCACGGAGGGCCCGCAGTCCGAGGCGCCGCAGCGTCCCCAGGCGTCCCAGTGCCGTGAGGGTCGCCTTCCTCGTCAAGAGCGCTCGACGAGCCGGAGTCAAACACACACGAAACACAAACATGCGTTGGCAAAAGGCGGGTTCGAGCATCCGCGTAGTTGTCAATCTCTTCCGGTCTCGGGTGTCCCGCCTGAAAAAGGGTCGTCGGTTCTGCCTCACCGCCGCTTCAGCCTGGCCGACGCGAGGTCTTGTTGAGCACATCTACCGCGTCTGTTACCATTGCCGATGGCGGACGGAGTACTTGAAGCAGCCACAAGTCACTGTCCGCCGGGCCCGGGGTCCTCCTTGACACGGTGTCGGGGGGGGCACCCCAACTATGGGGAGTAATATCGCCTCCCCTCACGGCAGCGTCGTGAGACGGACCGTTAGATATCTTGCCCCATCATTGCAGGGATTTCTAATGGCGGTGATTGGAGATCATGCTTGGCTAAATCAAGCACTCTCGACTTCGTGAATCGAAGTCGAGAGTGGTTGATTTCTTTCTGCTCTAAGCTTTCCAAGACTTTCGCTTTTTCTGGTGCGGAGAAACTATATGTAGTGCCGCCATTAGACCGTCGGGTTCGGCTCTCCACAGCAGAGCCGTATATTGGGAGAGTTTGGCCAATGGGCGGAGCAAAGGCCGCCGCCAGCGCCGAATACTGCTCCCGCTGTTAATGGCCGATTCACACGACGGACTGATCCGCGGACGGATTGATCACGTGACGACATGTCCGCGGATCGTCCGTCTCCCTAGCGCATCCACACGAGGGACACGACGAGCAGACGCCAGCGAGGACGGACCGAACCTGTTCGCTACCCCAGAGTGCCGCGAAACTCCAACATCGCACCGTGGCACCGTTGTCCAAGAGAGAAATCGACGTTTGCTACCGCGATAATGAATCGTACGCCGCTGTTACGTACAGACCGAGACAAAACACCGTGATAGGCTTCGCGCGAAGCGCCACAAGCTTTACTAACCCAAAGCATGAGAGTGACACAGGCATGGTCCTGCTCGAGAAGGGTTCCGCATAGGAGCGACGAAGTTCTGGGCTCTCGGAGGGGCGTTCGAAGATGCCTTCACGCACTCCGCGCTCGTGCACAACATTCAAGTACACCACAGCCACAAGAGAGGTCTTGCTCGGTGAAATCCTGACTGGACGTGCAAGAATTATCGCGGCGTGCTAGACGAGTTTTGACGGGAGCTTCTTGACGCGGACCCGAAGGAGTACCGGAACCTGCGTCGCGTCAGCCAGACAAGTTTCTGCAGTTTCTTTCACACGTGGAACCAAGAAACGCGCGACAAAATGAACCAGCGAACGCACAAAACACAACGATGCGCCATTTTTGTTTTCATCGTCCAGAAACAAAACAAAAAAAGAGAAAAGAATGTACCGTTGCCAGACTAAACGTTTTTCAAGTCAATCTCCCGCCAAAAATCCGCGAGTGAAAAACGCGCTCGACTTTATCAGTCCGCGCGTCCGCGGACGAGGCGCGGATCGCAGGAATCGGTGACGTGCCGGTCACGTGGTACACAGTCCGCGGACGAAAATCGCGATTCGGTCCGTCGTGTGAATCGGCTATAAAGCGTAAACTAAAAGGGCGACACAGCGTCGACCAATCAGCAGACCGCGACGTCACAATATTGAAAACGACATTTAAAGCGTGAAATAGAAGCGTCCAATCTCGGCTTCTTGGTGGCACTTTCCTCTGGGCCGGCTTGGTAGAACAGAGGCCAGATTCATAAAAAACCTCTTACCTACGACAACTTAGCTACGAAGTTCGTAAAGTTACGATCATCGTAAGATGAGGCGAAAACGGTATTCACAAACGCGTTCTTAAGTGAGAGGAGGAAAGTTACGACCTCTTACGGAGAAACGACGACTTCCGGTGCTGTTGCTATGTCGACGGCGTCTTCGGCAACACGAACAACCAATCGGAGAGCTCGGCATAGTTCGGAGCACGTGGATTTTGAATAACAAACACAGGCTAACTACTTGTTGATAGTCAGCTCTGTGTATGTCCTGTTCTGTCTATGTGCAAATGTTTAGTGTTCAAGCTGTTTCTCATAAACACAGGCGGCCTTTCCACCACCACTTGTCTGGGGTTCGTGTCCGTGCAGTGATATAGCGACGCTAACACGATTTAAACGCTCCGTTGACTGCTACGAACTCGATCGCTACGAAGTCAACACAACGACACAACTGTCATCGTTGGTAAAAGACGGCCCGTGTCAGTCGTTTGCAAAGCGATTTTGAAAGAAAAAAACCGCCGCGGTGTTTTTCGCGTCCTCGGAGATGCAGGAGCGAGCCGACGTTAAAAAAAGATACGTTTCAACTACGAGAGTGTCAGCAAGAGCCGCGCGAATACCTGTTCACACTCGGAGCGGACGCGCGCGTTTGATCGAAGCGCTGGATTCGCTCTGTTAGACCACGTCTTAGTAAGCGCTTCGGGGCCGATCTCTTACGATTGCAACTCGATACTTACGTGACACTCGGCAAAGAAAGGTTGGACCGTCATCGCGTAGCTCCCACGAACTGCTATAGCTCGACAGTGATTTAGCGTCGTGTCACAATAAAAATGGCATATTAATAACAAAGTGTACATACCGTGTTTCGAAGGTAATCCACACGGCGTTTATTTGAGCTCTATATCACACAAAACAAGGCGATGGAATCAATGAGAGTCCCTTTTCGACGACAGCGTTCGTCACTCGACGACAGTGTTCGTCACCGCTGCCTCGGAAAACAAGGAGATCGAGATGAGAAGGGGAAGAGATTGACCTCTGAAATTAAGTTCAGCGATCAAACTATTCATACGGGAAGGGTCCACAAGGGTCGCGCGTGCATATTCCATTCAGCAAGCCAGCCGGTCGTGGGCAGACGGAACAGCCTGCTAGGCCTATTCTGCCGAGCTCGCTTCGTCGGTGGGATCGTTGCCTTTGTTGCTTTTCCCGGGTGTTTGTGGATCCAGCGTCCATGTACGTCCTGGTCGATTTCAAGTTCATTTTCCTTTTTTCTTGCTGCTTGAAGTCGGGACGAGTGAGAATAGCACGTAGATTCCGTTGGTGGTCGCGACCAAGCAACTGAGCGACGCTGTCGGCCATGTAGATTTGATCGGAAAAAGTGCGTAAGACAGCTTCGGACCTGTCGTAGAATTCTGTCGTAACCTGCGCAAAACTTACGACAATTTCGTTTCGAGAATACGGATTTTCTCTCAAATTTGTCGTACGCACTTTTTTCGTCGTAAGTTCGCTTTGAGAATCTGGCCGTCTTAGATGAGGCTGGCTGTAAGAAACAGTGTAAAGGCTGCCGTTGAATATGGACGTTGCGAAAACCTCACATGAGCCAAGTTTTCAGTCACCGAGAGTTATACCTTTTTACTCTAGCGACGCTAAAATGGCTTAAATTAGCCGTGTCGCATATTTAGAGCTCACGACCACCGCTAGGGGCTGTTTCGCGGCCTGTGGTTGGCCACGATATGCTCGCCTATTCAAACCAATGTATGGCCAAACTCTCCCAATAAACGGCTCTGCTCCACAGGGTGGGTAGACTGAAGAAGGGTGGAAAGTTGGGCTAGTTGGTAGTTATTCATCTTGGTTTTAAAAGCGCACAAAAGACGAGGACAGAGTAAGAAACACAAACCGCTCGTCCGTCGTTTGTGTTTCTTACTCTGTCCTCGTCTTTTGTGCGCTTTTAAAACCAAGATGGGTAGACTGACTCTCCGGTCTATTAAAGGGACCATGAAATGACCTTCTTACTTTTGCCAGATAACTTTTACATTAAACCGTCAATGTTCACTGAATGCCGAACAGGCATCCGTTTTCGTCTCGGTTTATTTACTTCTACACAAAAAATTAATGAAATATCTACTTTTTCTTTCTCTCCAACTGACCGCAAAACAAGCTGCGGCGTAATTTTGACGGTCGTGACGTACCCTGTTTCCGGAACCGGAAGCTCTCTCGGCAGTAGGAGATGGGAGCGTTAGCGGCGGCGAGTTGACGGTGTGCCGGTAGGTTTTACTGCGCTGATGTCACCGACGTATTTTCGGAATCGGCGCCTCTCATCGCCGCGATAGGCATGGACACATCGCAGCTGAGCGAAATTCAATGAGATATGTTGCGCTACAGCGACAGCATGGGACTAGTCCCATACGCCGGTATGCCTATTGGGAAGTGCGGCGAGTCTTCCGGTGAAGACGCCAGCCCAACTGTCATTGTTGGTAAAAGGCGGCCCGTGTCAGTCATTTGCAAAGCGACGTAGATGGGAACAAATTGCCGCGGCGTTTTTCGCGGCCTCGGAGATGCAGGAGCGAGCCGACGTTAAAAAAAGATACGTTTGAACTACGACAGTCTCAGCGAGAGCCACGTAAATACGTGTTCACACTCGGAGCGGACGCGCGCGTTTGATGGAAGTGCTGTATTCGCGCTGTTGGTAAGCGCTTCGGGACCGATCTTTTACGATTGCAACTCGATACTGACGTGACACTCGGCAAAGGAAGGTTGGACCGGCATTGCACGTAGCTCCCACGAACTGTTATAGCTCGACAGTGACGTGCAGTCGTGTCAGAATAAAAAATGGCATACTAATAACAAAGTGTACATACCGAGTTACGAAGGTAATCCATACGGCGTTTATTTGAGCTCTATATCACACAAAACAAGAAGACAGAATCGACGAGAGTCCCTTTTCGACGACAGTGTTCATCAACACTGCCTCGCAAAACGAGGGGAAGAGATTGACCTCACCTCTTAATCTAAAATTGAGGTCAGCGATCAAACTATAATACGGGAAGGGTCCACAACCTAGGTCGCCCGGGCATATTCCATTCAGCACGCCAGCCGGTCGTGGGCAGACGGTCTTGGCCAAGTACCGTTGAAGCAACGCTGTTCCGAGTCGGAGTGCCTACTACGCCGCTAGGCCTAACCGCCAAGCTCGCTTGGTCAGAGCCGGTGGATTCGTCGCCGTTGTAGCTCTTCTCGGGTGTTTGTGGATCCAGCGTTCTTGTTCGTCGTGGTCTGTCTCAAGTACTTTTTTCTTGCTGCTTGAAGTCGAGACGCGCGAGAAGAACACGTAGAAAAAGAAACGTTCTTTGGTCGTCCCGAAGTAGTAACTGAGCGACGCTGTCGGCCCGGTCGGCCCTACTGCGCAGGTGCAGTAGTTGCTTCGTTTACCACCCGATAGATGGCGCTTGGCTCTCAGCATTATCAAATTTGGCAATTTTCGTCACATCTTTAATTATGCTACAAAATGTGGTTCTGAATATTATTTAACAAAACTTTTAGGAAACACTCGCCGGCTATCTATTGTTTACGATCGCGTTGCTGGTGTGGTAGGCTCTTACCCAATAGGCGACGTGGATTCGGCTGACGTGCTGCGTTTCCGCGGATGCATCGCAGTGAAAAGGCAGAGAGCTTTTGAAGGAGAGAAGGCGCAAAAGAGTCCAGTTTTCTTTTAAAAGTTCAATAGCGAAGAATTTTTTTTTTTGGCTCCCTATTTTTGTGTTTTTGTGTTTCTTTTCACACCTTTTACGACGATCGGTGGATGAAATTCGATTTCAGAATCGTTTCATGGTCCCTTTAACTAATCTCCGATTAAATTTTCATTTAATGGAGAAGGGCAAAGAATCTCATATCGCCGCTAAGCACCAACATTCATCTGCCCTTCTTCACGACCGGAAGTCCGTGGGACGGTGTTGCCACTTCGCAGCTTGGTGCGCGCACCTTTATCCCTAGTAACGAGACTTTATTCTTCCCTAGACTTATGCCACCAGTCCGATAACATGTGTCTCGTGATCTCCGCTTTCCCAGCGTCCGTCGCTGTCTTTAAAGCCCAACGTCTGTACTAAAGCGGTGTCACCTTGAACAGCTGCAGGGTGAAGCCCTCTAGAGTAAATCTGCACACCCTAGTTCGCAACACCCCTGACCTGGCCTCAAACAACAACAACGAGATTTCCCTAAAATTATCGTAGATATTTCCCTTAGCAATCTCAATCTTACATTTTCCGTAAGTCCCCAGAGCCGATTTAGTCTTCATTCTCCCATATTTCCCTCTCCGCTGCTTTGACTCTGTTCTGAACTGTCATTTCCTGATCTGCGTCCCCATTATTGTCCAAAAATTTCGACCTGAGTTTTCTACTACTAATTTCTACTGCATACATTAATTAAAGCGGAATGTCACTGGCCTTTTAAAAAAAATTACCAAAAAACAAGAGTTCGTCTTGAACCCTGGAAAAAAAAATCCTCGGATAGCTATTTGGATAGCAGGTCAGTAGTGTGCGAGCTCTATTTTGAAAGCCGTTTTAGTCGGGGGCGGGGGGGGGGGGGGGGGTGCCGGTACATTCATGTTATTACCCACCTCAAAATTCTGCGAAAGCGTCATACAATTTTGAGGACTGCACAATGTACACCAGATCGTCCTTCAATCAAACTGCTTTTTTTTTTTTTTTTTTTTTTTTTTTACAGCGAGGCTGTCTATGGCTAGGTTCTGGCGGATCGAATTTTCAAACGCAACGATGTATGCTTCACTTCATACTGCTCTCAACCGCCGCCGCCTCTCTCCGGAGTCGCTCGGCGTCTCTCTCCCCCCTGACATTGCGCAATGCCGCGCGCTCTTCGGCGGCCACCCGTGCGGCGCACTAGAGCCTGCGCCGTGATTGGCGTAGCCGCGCTATAATAAAACGTCTCTCTCCCCCCTGACATTGCGCAACGCCGCGCGCTCTTCGGCGGCCATCTTTGCGGCGCACTAGACCCTGCGCCGTGATTGGCGTAGCCGCGCTATAATAAAACGTCATCGCCAGCTTCGCTGTTCATGGGGTGGAAGGACTCTCAATTTTTTTTTTCTTTTTAATTATTAATTGTGTGTTACGGTTATCATAAAGGTCCGAGCTCATTTTCATAGCAAACGACCGTTACAGGAAGTAAGATAAAGCGCAATGAGGTGGGAAAAACGCTCAGCACGCAGCATGCAACAGAGTATACTGCTGACCGCTCCCGATACCAGATGATCCCAGCACATGCTGCGACGCGGCAAAAGATTCGACGACTGCGCCATCTACTTCCGTCCTGGATCACTGTTGAATGGATGCAGGCAAGGAGCACACCTGCCCCTTTTGCCACCTGTGCGGGGCTGTAGCACCGTGCAAACTACGCCATTTTTGTGCCTGTTTCACACTAACCACAAGTAGTAAACGGCGATTCGGACTGCGGAGGTGCCGTGTCTGGGGGCTGGCAGGCCCCTGTCGCCTGTCTCTGATCCTCGGGAGCAGAAGAGCGGAACTCGCGCTCGCCGGGGGGCCGCGGTCCCGCCCGCGGGTCGCCGCGCACCGTCGCCGTGAGCCGCTCTGGTTTCGCACGGCTGCTCATGGAAACCGCACCCATCTCTCGCATTGCGCGTCGCTGATCGTTGGCGCGGCACGAGCAGCGACGCCAGCAGCGCATGGAGCAGGGCAGACTAGGATACGTCAATGGGGAATGGGGTTGGGGCTCGCCAGTCTAGAAATCTCTAATGCGATGACATTGCTCGTCGATGCCGTCAGCCCGTGCTCGCAGGGAAGGTACAAAGTATTCGCCGGAATCTAAATGCCGACACAGACGCTCTTTCACACGCTCCAGGAAAGAGAAATGAGCGGAACAAAATGGTCAGATGGTAAGCATAAGCAACGTGAAGGCGCCCTATGGTAGTTGACGGGCGGATAACCACCGGGAGGTATTTCAGTTCTTTCTTTCGAGCTTTCAGCGTGCACGCGCAGCCAAAGCACGCGGAAGGCGATGCTGGGGGCCGTTTTCATCCTCCCAGAGATTATAGTCCGTTCAAGATGAGGGTGACGATGATTTTTCTCTTTCCATGTACAATTCCTAGAGGTATACCATGCCAGCCCCTGCATGTATTGATCTGAAAGGGCGGTCCCGCTGCACAGCTGCATGACGAAATTTCTCATCTACAGCGGATAAGTCAAACGCACCTTGGCCCTTGGGGCAGGCCAACTTGCCGCTGTTTAAATATAAATACAAATAATTACTTGTTAGTTCGATTTTATATAAAGTAAGAAAAAAATGAAAGATGAAAAAAAATTGGGTTGTGTGTATGTTTATACAGCCTAGAACTTGGTCTGCCTCAACGGGCGACGAGTCTCCCAGCTGTAGATGAGCAATTTAACCAGTGCAGTACAACCGCTAGCCTGGGGTCTTTAACGTGCATCACGCAGTAGTGATACACGACCGCACGCCGCTACGATAAATGAAAGATGTTTACAAATCTCTGTAATGCGAAATTGGAGCGCAGTTCTTGAGGTATTTTGATTTTTCGATATACTGTGCTAAAGAATTTGAGGAAGAAATATCTATATGTACAAATTTAGACCTCGTACTCCTGCTTACATTATACAGGGTGTTTTTTTTTTTTTTTTAAGCTTAACAGACTTGTTTAAAAAAAAGCCGTGAAAGTTACACTTATGCCGCTTGTGGAGGTGAGTTATATGGCCAGGGGGACATATTATAGGGGGCTAATCGTAACGATCAGTTGGCTAATTAATTAAAATTCGTTAATTATATTTTTAATTAATGAAAATAGACACATGGTTCCAATTAGAAACTTGCTCAGCGTCATCGAAAACCCCTAAATCAGTCATTTTCAGAAAGACTTTGAGCGCGTGAGAAGCGTAGTAGTGCACTAAAGTTACCACTCGTGGAGCAGGTACAAGGCTGGGGCTAGATAAGAGACGGAAAAATCGCGCGGGCGCCTTATCGCAACCTCTAGCTTTGTACCTGCTCCACGAGTGGTAACTTCAGTTCACTACTACGCTTTTCACGCGCTCAAAGTCTTTCTGAAAATGAGTGATTTAGGAGTTTTCGATGACGCTGAGCAAATTTCTAATTGGAACCATGTGTCTATTTTCATTAATTAAAAAGTTAATTAACGAATTTTAAGTAATTAGTGGACTGATCGTTACGATTAGCCCCCTATAATATGTCCCCCTGGCCTTATAACTCACCTCCACAAGCGGCGTAAGTGTAACTTTCACGGCTTTTTTTAAAGAAATCTGTTAAGCTTAAAAAAAAAAAAACCTGTATATACCGGGTGTTGATTTTTAATTCTAACAGATTTATTACAAAAAATCCATAAAAGATGCACTAGTGCGGTTTGTTCAAGTGAGTTATACGGCTAGGGGGACATTATGTGGGTGGCTAATCCTTGCGAGAAGTTGGCTAATTAATTAAAGTTCGTTAATTAACTTTTTTAATTAATGAAAATAGACATATGGTTCCAATTAGAAACTTGCTCAGCGTCATTGAAAACCCCTAATTCAGTCATTTTCAGAAAGACTTTGAGCGCGTGAGAAGCGTAGTAGTGCACTAAAGTTACCACTCGTGGAGCAGGTACAAGGCTGGGGCTAGATAAGAGACGGAAAAATCGCACGGGCGCCTTATCGCAACCTCTAGCTTTGTACCTGCTCCACGAGCGGTAACTTCAGTTCACTACTACGCTTCTCACGCGCTCAAAGTCTTTCTGAAAATGACTGATTTAGGGGTTTTCGACGACGCTGAGCAAATTTCTAATTGGAACCATATGTCTATTTTCATCAATTAAAAAGTTAATTAACGAATTTTAAGTAATTAGCCAACTTCTCGCAAGGATTAGCCACCCACATAATGTCCCCCTAGCCGTATAACTCACTTGAACAAACCGTACTAGTGCATCTTTTACGGATATTTTTGTAATAAATCTGTTCGAATTAAAAATTAACACCCGGATATATATATATATATATATATATATATATATATATATATATATATAAGGAGGAGGAGGGGAGGGTATGGAGGAGGGTACGGTACGTAGGACCCTCCTCCATACCCTCCCCTCTTCTTCCTCCGGTTACTCCGACGGCGACGCCGCAAAACACGGGAACGAGGGCCTAAGAGGTGCGCTCTAAAAATAATGCAGCCTTTCTATGTTCCTGATTGTATCATTTGACTGGCAGTCCGCTTGATAAACTTGGAACTCCAACTGGAAAGAAACTTGATAATGAGGTGCTATAAATGCATTTCTCTATACCACTGATCATATTAAACTTTTGGTCTGCATCAATACCACGAAGACGGGGAAGTTTACCGAAAATATTTTTTTTTTCTTTTTCGTGCATAATCTTAGAAACCAACAACAAAAAAAAAATCAGTTTTTTTTTTTTTTGTACAGGAATATATTTGTTTTGTTTACTTTAATCGGGCTAATTGCGTCGCAATTGTGTCTCCGTTTTGGCATTGGTGGTCGTTCGAAATGCGCAGCAATAATACTGTACAATTGCGGCAAAACAAAGCAACAACACGTTTAAGTTACTTTTTTTTTTTTTTAATTGCTTTAAGTCCTTTGTTGTTATGATATTTCGCGGTGTGGGCAGTCCTGCCAGCGTGCAGTTGGTTCGATGCAGAGCGAGTCTCGAAAGGGGTGCGTGTCCCGGCTTCGCTCGAACGGCCTGAGCCGGGAAGCGGGCCAAGGTCACGCCAGGAAGTTCCGCGAACAGCGCGCTTCGACAGCGCAGCTGTGACTCAGGAGGGGCGTCCCCGAAGAACCGTCGACGCGACTGGCCGAACAGAACAATGGATGGAATCACGATCCGCCGGTGTCGTCGCACCAAAGCGTCGCACTCTCGTCAGAGCGTTGCCACTCGAACGACACGTGCCGCTCGCGACAGTCTGGTCGTGCTGGAGTGTGTTTGGGGGCGGGTCGGCCGTCCACTAACGATGACGTCTCGCCTCGTCTTCTAGCTGGTATGGACTCGACGCACTCGATATCTCACGACGGAACACATCGGGGATATTCGCCGAATTCGTTAGCGTTTCGGAAGACAGAGTCGATAATAGGCTGTTTTCTGGGGCGAACATTTCCCACCTATTTACGTCCTTCCAAAGGCCCGAAGAAAGCGAATAGGTGTAAAAAGACCGGAACCTTAGATAGCAGAAGGCTCTGTCTCTTGTTCGGCTTGGAAGGAATGCAGTCTCGGATCCTAGCGAGGGGGCGACTCGCAAGCAGGCACCGAAGAACGGGGCCGCGGTGAGCGGTGAACGTTATTTGAAACCGCTTTCTGACCTCGTCGACCGCGTCGCTCTGTTTTTCCGGGGACGGCGGCAGCTGTTTGATTGGCCACGAGCCAGGGTTCCGTCTGTGCCAGACTTGTGCCTATCTCAAATACTCTACTCAAGATACTGTATCTTAAATACTTTTTGGAGTATCTTGGTATCTTACAAATACCTTTGATAGAGAGTATTTAATACTCTATCTTAATTACAATTCCGAGTATCTTGTACCCATTATCTTAAATACATTTTGACATTCCGCCATTTTCCGAGTTTTTCGGTATGAAGTGGGGTGGGCGTGGCACGAGGAAACGTGAACATTCTTTCGAGCAACCGAATCCTGTTGCTAGCTCCGATTAGCTACGGTGACTTAGATTGAGCTCGTAAAAATATCGCTTTCTTGCCGACTGCGACTCATATTTCAGCCGAAAGTTCGTACAATAAAGGTTCTCCCCTCGCCTTCCCAAAGGCGCCTTTTGTTTCCCCCAAAAAAATCCTCAAACGAAAGGTGTGGTTTTACAGAAGTAAAGATGCCACCCGGAGGCAAAAGCAGACCGGGAAACGACCTACGAGAACAATGCAGACTTAAGTGTCAAGAAATAACAAATAGAAGAAAATGAGAAGTGGACACACACAAAAAAGTAGACATTTTTATTTTGCTTTTTGTATATTTGACCCCGCTAGGGCAAAACGTCAAGGTTTTTTTTTTCTTTGTGTTGTCAGTCCGGCGCTTATTGCTCTCGCGAACACTGAGCAGATAACAGGACAGGAAACGAACTGCGACCAGGGTGACGTGCCGTGGCTATTATGTGGGTTCTCTTTATTATCCATTCACTCATATCCGTGTCTGAAGTTCGTTTATAATGAACTCCCCGTATAGGGAATATGGATTGTAGTTAAATGATGCGTCTAAGGTGCGCCGCAGGATGTGATATTCAGCGATGTCACTATCGGCGAGGCGCTCTATCCCGTTTGTTGTCCCCACACCTCAGTGTTTACCCAACACAAGGCCTGTGCACGTGCTTACAGGCCTTGTGGGAATGTCCATGACGTTAGGTGCCGGATCTGTCCCGAAAGAAGTCTTCAGAGGATGCGAGCTTGACCAACTTCGGCTTTTGTGTTTAGCTGAGGACCGTGCATGCTGCATCGTTCATGCAGGCCGGAATGGTAACAAAAGAGCCCCTCCTCCCCCTCACCGGAGAACACGAACTCCAGCCACGCGACCGGCCGAACAGAACAATGGATGGAATCACGATCCGCCGGTGTCATCTCGCCAAAGCATCGCACTCTCGTCAGACCGTTGCCACTCGAACGACACGTGCCGCTCGCGACAGTCTGGTCGTGCTGGAGCGTGTTTGGGGGCGGGTCGGCCGTCCACTAACGATGACGTCTCGCCTCGTCTTCTAGCTGATATGGACTCGACGCACTCGAAATCCCACGACGGAACACATCGGGGATATTCGCCGAATTCGTTAGCGTTTCGGAAGACAGAGTCGATAATAGGCTGTTTTCTAGGGCGAACATTTCCCACCTATTTACGTCCTTCCAAAGGCCCGAAGAAAGCGAAAAGGTGTAAAAAGACCGGAACCTTAGATAGCAGAAGGCTCTGTCTCTTAGTTCGGCTTGGAAGGAATGCAGTCTCGGATCCTAGCCAGGGGGCGACTCGCAACCAGGCACCGAAGAACGGGGCCGCGGGGAGCGGCGAACGTTATTTGAAACCGCTTTCTGACCTCGTCGACCGCGTCGCTCTGTTTTTCCGGGGATGGCGGCAGTTGTTTGATTGGCCACGAGCCAGGGTTCCGTCTGTGCCGATTCGAGGCGCCGTCGTCGGAGGACCGCGCTGCAGACGTCCGGTCCAAGCCCAACGCTATCCGTCGCTGTCGTTTTGCGCGAGGGGGCGTTTTAAGTGTTGACGGCCAGATGGGCCAAGGGCACGGGGAAATTTACCAGAGTGTGCTCCCTTGGGCTCCGGTCCAAGCTCAACTCTATCCGCCGGGTTCATCACCGACGGAGGCATCTGGAACGGGCCTTGTAGGCGGCGTTCGACTCGCGGGCTCTGTACACTAATCGCCCAGATATATACCGCCGGCTCGTTACGGTCACCTTGTGTGGATTTTGAAAATTTTCGATCGTTGCTTCGAATAATCTGCTATTCGGTTTTATCTTTATTTTGGAGGTGGACAGTTTCTGGGTAAATTCCGCAATATTTCTTATTGTACCTCAACTGTACGAGCGAGCTATCGTTGACTCAGTGGAGTGCGCTTCTCAGCGTGCACTGGAACGCTGCGGAGAAGCAACATCCGTGGGAGACTCCGCGATCTTGCGTATCTGCCGCAGCGCACTTGTGTGTCGGGGAAAAACTCCTCCCCAACGCTGTTTTAAACGGAAAGAGGGAATGCCACGGGGAAAGGAAAAGGGGAGGCGTTATTTCTAGACGTGTCAGTAATGCCTGCTTGTAGGAAGGTCACCTCTGGGGTGTCGGTGGCGGAGAGGCACCTTCCGCTGGGAAAAATAATCCGTTTAGGCCACAAATGCGCTTTTCCACGAGAATGTCTTCAGTATTGTCGGAAACGTTGCATCCGGTGAAATTTCCTCTACACTGGATCTAGACATGGTGCCAAAGATAGTGTATGCGTAGCCGCGGCTTCTACAATGATGATTTCTATAGAGCAACGCGGACTCGCGAGTTTTGACTCGGGAACGGATAGCGGTGCTCCAAAATGTTGGACTCGTGCTGATCACGTGCACTAAGCAATGTCTCCACCTTTGTGGGACTACATAGGACGTGGATGAAGCTATCGGACGGACCGAGACGAGCAAATGACCGCGATGCAGGCTGCTAATGAATAGCCGAGGGAATTGCAGCTGGCTCGCTGCTGATAGGCGCCCACGTGGCACGATGGGCGTCAAGTCGGTGGCTGTATACCCACCCGCTGGCGGATAGAGCGGCCACACCACCCACGTTGGGCGCCAGTCCTCGGTCAGCGGCGCCGGACGCAGCCGGCGCCCACGCTCGTGTACGGCAGTGCGAGGGACGAAGGGCTCGAGGGTTTTGACTCAAGGAAGGGCCGGCCGTGGGCGGTTCATTAACGCCTCTTCGTCCTGGTTGTCTTCAAGTACGGGAGGCACCCTCGTTGCAAAAAGGCGCCTCTGTCATCCCGATGTACACAAATGGCGCTAGTAACCTCAACATTGTGTAATAGACTCGGAGTATAGCGGTCGAAAAGAAAAAAAAAGAAAAAATAATCCAGAGGTTTGCGCGCCGGGAATCCCGGAGGCCCCCAATATTGAAAATCCCGCAGAAATCCTCGGGTGCAATTGTCCTTCGTTGTGCCCCATCTAAAGGCGGATTCAGAAACAAAAAACGCGCGTCAAGGGGTGCGTTTTTTGCTTGTTTTTCGATTGAAAAAATTCGCGCGCCGAGGACGATGACGGCGAGGGTACCACGTCTCTGGACCCAGTTTTTCCCTCGACGCTCGCGCTCGAGCCAATCGGCGAGAGACCGCCCCTGACGTGTCGCCTTTGTAAGGTTAAGAACAGGGTTTGGCTGTTTTTGTTTTCGATGGACGAGGAAGGCTAAAAGGCAGAGGGGTCCGCTATCAGGATACAACAGTTCCCTTTCGAGTCCGTGCCTCTCACAGATGCTGCTTACAACTGGAGCGTAAACGTATATATAATCATCGTTCTTGTCTATTCACTAAAGAAGGTTGTCTTCAAGTGCATATGCAATCACAAAGGCAAGGTAACAACAATCGTTTGAAGCCGACGAATAAAAACATTCCGGTGTTCTGTCGACAAACGCGAGGTACCCGAGACGAATCCGACGTCGAGAGGTCCTGTGTAGTCGCCTCGTTTGTTTTTTGTTTGTTTTTTTTTTTTTTCGACGACGTTGTCGACGTTGAGTAAAACGCGCATTTTTACAGCGATAGCTGATATGAGATGTTCCCACCACTGGAAATGACGTCGGTTGATGTAGTTGGTGATGCAGGGCGTCCGTCATCGATGTTGCCAAGTCCTCGAAAAAGATCGCCCGCTGGAATCGAACCTGGATCCGCTGCGTGCGAAGCGGAAACGTTACATCGCCCACAGCGCGAACAACCCCCGATGCCCACTGGCATAGTTTCCTCTATACTGACAAAGCCTGGCAGATCGCCACGAGAAGCGGCCGCCGAAATGGAAAAAGGGATGAGAGGTGAGCCACGGGATGGGCGCTCCGCTGCGAGACGCCGAAACACACTTCTCCCGAGCGATGGAATGTCCGCTCGTGCTTCTCGCGTTCCTCGGGCCGCCTCTTTTCTCGTCGGGTGTGAAAACCATGTTTGGGGTCCTCGCCGCTGCAAAAGCTGTGCGCTGAATACCAGACTTCCCGAGAAATGCTCTGTGCTACCAGATCATCGTACTCCAAATCGGCGACCGCGGGCATGTAAGCATCGACGAGGGCTCCGCGGTACGTGGGCCGTTAGCACCAGGGATACTTCGCTGGCGGGAAAGCGTTGGCGTCGAACTGACAGGCTTTGTGAGTATAGAGGAGGCCATGCCACTGCATACGCTCTCTGAATAAAATAGGAAGAAATAGCCAATAACAAAATGACGCCGTAGCATTGTTAATTCCAAGAGCTCGTGCCGGGAGACGCGCTTTCACGCGCTCCGGAACCAAGAAGAACCAAAATCGTTCTGAACAAAATGGTCAGAAGATGCCCACTTTGTTCCGAACGCTTTTGTTCACGCGCACCCCACGGCACGCGAACGCGACGCCGATGCCCGACGACTTCGCCGTGACGTGTTGCAGCTATCGCTCTGACTGTACTCTAAATTAACGCAGGACTGCTCGTTTTGTATGCGTGCGTGCGTGCCTGCGTGCGTGCACACTTTATGTGCTTGTAAATTGGTGTGGGTATGTTTATCCACATTAATTAGTCTGCCTCAACGGGCGACGAGTCTCCCAGCTGCAGATGAGCAATTTAGCCAGTGCGGTACAACCGGGTCTTTAACGTGCACCACGCAGTAGTGATACACGACCGCACGCCGGTACTTGTGCTTGTGCCTCGCTCAAGACCTCGAAATGCGCGGCGTCATTGCGCCAGGAGCAGAGCAACGGTTTGCGACGTTAATCCTTTTACGGATTGCTATGACAACAAGGTTTGAGGCCGCTTACAACCGCCATTGCAGCTGCGCGGCGCGGTCAAGAGGCTTAAAGGGCCCTGCAAGGACTTTTTTACTTGTTTTTAATTTGCACCGAACCTCAACGCACTGAACGTAGTAACTTAATGAAACTTTTCTGGAATTTTGCTTTATTTAGGCAGTTAAAAATTACAAAAACAAACAAAAAATAACCTCCTTCATGACGTCCTTGGTCGCTTGAGTGGCCGTGAATTAGAGGAGGGGTAGTGAGCTCAGCGAGCGGTCACGGCTGCCACAACTCCGTGTCGACGGCTCGAGAGGGCGCCACTAAAGCATGTTCTGGATAGGCTGTATGAAGCGGGCGGCCAGGGCGGCTCGCATTGCATTTGCTGCGCGATTAAAGACTAATTCGGCAGGACACTTCATTGGCCACGAGCGACAGCAAACACGGGGTAAAGATCAGTTCAGAACGGGAGCCACCTCGCGGTGCCATACCGCCAAACGGCCAAACCGCAAGCCAAACCTGCTCGCCGAAGGCCTTCGGAACGCTCGGAACCGGTCGGATCCTCGAGCCCGTATACGACCGCAGCGCCGCCGCGTACATCCGGGAGCTTTCTACGCTCGCCGCTCGTCGGTGCTTGATCCCACTGCACCTTTCTAGTATGCACAGTCTTTTCCACCCCTTGGTGGCTGGTATCTAGACGGGTCATTTCTTGTTTCCGTAATTTATAAACTTCATTTGTTTCTTTTCTGATCTAAAATAGTGAACAAAAACTACTTTCATAAGTAATTGAAACGGTTCGCGCCACTTATATTTTGTATTTCGACCAAAAAGAAGCTTTAAGCGGCTCTGACAGTACGCCGAGGACCAAATACGCCACATATCGCGCGCTTTGGGCACCGCGGGTCTCCCCCGTAGGTGGAGGAGGTTTCCGCGTCGTCCGGTTAAAATATGATGCACTGATATTTAGTTACTCTCTCCGTGCCCGCTGGCTTGCCCGAACCCCAAGAGACGTGGAAACCGCAAAAAAGGTAGACGCTTAAATATGATTGCAGGGCCTCTTTAAAAACCGGCCTTGTCTCTCTCGGTCTTACTCGGTTGCAAGAGTGTGAACGTCGCTTTTACAACCGCCATTGCTGCTGCGCGTGCGTTGAGTCGGACCGAGTGGGAGGGTTGCTATGACAACAGCTGCATCGGCTCCAACAGAACGGGCTAAAGAGCCGGTTTTTGTGGTAGCCGACGCAGCTGTTGCCATAGCAACCCTCCCACTCGGTCCGACTCAACGCAAGCGTGTGAATCGCCCTTCCGGGCGCTTGCTGCCAAAGCGCGGAGGAAGGCGTGCGAGATGGATGGGAGGTTTCGGAGGCGGAAATCCGCGGCGTTGCGGATCGAGCAGCGCGGAAGAAGTTCCCAACACGGAAGCGGGGGAGGGCACGACCGCCACCATTCTCGATCTCGGCCAGATACGCCTCGTCCTTCGCGCAGTCCACGAGAGCGGTCTCCGCTGAATAAGGAGCGCGCAAAGCGGGCCACTGACCCAAAGGAGGCGAACCGCGAAGCGCCACCAGGAATCCCGTGCGCGGCCACCGTAGCCAGCTCTTCTCTCGGCCCGAGGCCGCGCCACCGCGGTGCACGGTGCACGGTGCCCAACGCGGTCGTCTTCTGATTCTGCTTGGCCTTTTTCTTCGGCCTGTGTTCGCCAGGAGGTTTTCGCTCGTCTGGTACGCGCTGCCGTCACCAACTGGATGCACGGTGTGCCGGGAAACTTGTCCGAGCTCACATCGACGTCCCGAACAAGCTAGCTGGCGCAAGCTACCGCCCTATACGTGCCCATTGTGCACGTGGCATTGCTGCCGAGCGCGTGCCTTGTGCAACGTACGCTTGGCCCCACCGAATTTGTTTTTTTGGGCAAGAACAAGCAGCAATGACCACCAGCGAGGCGCGATGACGTCCCGTGCAAGACAAAGGCTATGTTCCAAATCTTACTCGAAAGGACCGAGCTACACCGGCGGACCATGTCACGTGACAAGATAGAGCGACGCTGGACGCGGGTAATTTTTCGAACGCCAAGGTACAGAACCTTTACCCTGGAGTGAGAGTAAATTTTGGAACACGGCCGACGCGTGCATAGACAGGCGCGTGGCCTTGGAAGTGGCTCCACTGCGCGAGTTATCGTGCAGACAAGGAAGGCATTCTGCTTAGCTGGGTTCAGGCGCCTGTGACTTTGTCTACGCTGCAGGCATTTGTGAGATAGCATCTTGATGAGGTGAAACGTCCAGGAGCAGAGCCCGCTCCTTTTCAAGTCGGTGGACAGGCCGAATGCAAGACTGTCGTCCAGGGGTGCTATGTTGCGCTTTTTGGACTCCCAGGAGACGGAAGAAGGAAGTGACGTCAACGACTAGAGCGACTAGAGCAAACGCAGATTGGATGTTGACAGAAGAAAACAAAATCAACATCCACTCTGCATTTGCTGCGTTGTTGACGTCACTTACTTCTCCCTAGTCTCCTGGGAGTCCAAAAAGCGCAACATAGCCCCCCAGGTGCACGGAACCTTCTCGCCACTGCTGGCTCTCGGCGTCTCTCGGGAAGCCGCCGATCCGAAAGCGGCCGTGGTTGGTTCGAGGTCGGCCGTCTGTGGAAAAGCCACAGGAGGAACTGCTTGGACGACGAGAAGGCACTCGGGACCGCAGAGGTGCCCGGCCGGGGTGACCGATCTGGGTCAAGCGCACGCTTCTTCTCTGGGCCCGACGGCGTGAGAAGACGGCGCCGAATCTAGGTTGACTTTCGATGCTCTGGATTGTGCGACAGTGGCGGACAGTGCTGCGCTCCTCCAAGTCACCTACCGTCGACGCTCTTCTCTGGGGGCCAGCTTTGGCCGTTCCCGCGAGCGTGGACGCCCAATCTTGGTCGGCGGTGGCGATGCGTTCTGGGCTCACGCGACTAGAGAAAACGGCCGGCGTGTGAACGTGTAACAGCTCGAGTTTCTTGACCTCCAATGGAGAGGTTCGGTCGTTGCCGAAAGAAACTTTTTCCCCTTTTATCAACTTTTATAGCGGTTGGGATGGGGTGGGAAAGATACAATATAAACAGTTGCTTTCGTGCATGATCCTTTGAATGCACGCGTGCGCACGACTACCTGGGCGCCAAGGAAATTGTTGAGCGCACTGTTCACGCTCTTTGAGTCGATCGTCTCACGGGGCGGGCTGATGGGTTCTCCCCAACTGTCTGCACTCAACGAGGCCACATTTCACGTGGCGTCGTGGCCGGTGGTTCCTCGGGGGGACCAGCTTTTCGGGGAACGCTTCGAACGGCTTGTCTGTGCGCGTCCACAGATCTCTACCGTCCCAGCGGAGCGATAGAAGGGGAGGGCTTTGCTGGGAACGATCTTCTTGCCGGGGGAAACGCCCAGAGCGGCTGCAGTGAGCGGCATTGCACCAACACGTCTCACCGCTTGTCAACTGAAACCATGTTTCTGTCTGCAATACCAGCTGGAAACTTTGCGAACGAAAGTCTGGGGAGGTGTCCAACTCCTAGATATCCACCGTACAAAGCGTGTCGTTCGCAGTGAATGCTGTGAACGGGCAGGCCTCTTCTCCAAGAGCATTCCTGAAATGCACATAAGCGGTGTGTGATCTCGCCGTCGGCACCTGCTGCGTGGGGTCAAATATTAACGTAAACTGAGGTAGACGCTGAAGACGCAGTCTGCGGTTGTGATAAGCCGATTTCTCGTGTGTGACCGAGCTGTCGGTTAGTATACTCAACAAAGCGCGTCTCTCAGCGCGTTGACTTGACCACGGAGTAAACGAAGGAGATCGAGCGGCCTGTACTGCTGTAGGAGACACTTGGGCTTCACCGCAGCGTGAATATTTCATTCAAAACCCTCACTCCGAATTACGCGGGGCGTATATCTCTCTTTGTTTTTTGGGCTTTACAGATATGGGCCTATAATTATTCGGATCGTTCTTGTCACCTTTATTTATGTATCACAGATACCTTCGCCGTTTGCATTCGCTTAGGGAAGACACCGGTCTAGGTTGAAAACGGGAGACAAGCACGATCAACCTCTTCCTTGCCAAAGGTCTCTGTATTGCGGCGAGAGGCGGGGAGCACATTTCGCGCTGTTCCTAACTTACTAAGATAATGGTGACGACAATAATTCGCGCCTCTTTGTATTGTTTGGTTTGGTGTCGAGCGCCACCAAGCGCGCATGCACGGCAACACTCTCTATACCGGCAAATGCAGTGGCCTAAAAAGCGCAGCCACCGCGCAAAAAAAAAAAAAAAAAAAAATCTTGGAGGCCGATGCGACCCATGTAGACCTAGACCTTCTTCCTGTCAAACAATAAAGTAAGGCTCTAATACTGCTTGTATATAGCAAAACTATATTTATTTACGCGTCGCAGACCCAGCCTTCTACTGCTCTTCTACGACGATCATCCAGATAGGTCACGAAAGTTACGAATTCACTTTTCTCTTTAACACACGATATATTTACGATAAGTGCCGTGATCGGAGGATGCTGGTGCTTCAACAGCATTAAAGCAGCACGTAATTTGAGAAACCGGAGGGAAATGTGGAAGGGAACGGAGCCCACAATGCGTCTGAAAGGCATCCGAAGAGCCTACAACAGCCGACGACAGCAGCGCAGGAGCTGCTGAGATGACTGAGTGCGCAGGCGAGCTGGTGGTAGAAAAGAAAAATACTTTTAGGCGAAGGAACGGACACAGAAGGGAACTGTTCCCCTCTGTGTCTGTTACTTCGACTAAAAGGGGTTTTTCGAAGTGCCTAGCGTTACGTCCGACGTAACCCAAGTTAGTAAGCTTCAGGAGGCAACATGAGGCCACCAGAGGGGAAGCCAGAAGTGAGGAGGACACGCCGCTACGATGACCAAACCCAAGAGGCGCTAATGGACGAAATGGCGAGAGCTCTCCTTTTCGTCCCATAGCGTCTCTTGGTTTTGGGCATCGTTGGGGGTTGTCCTCCACACTTCTGACTTCACCTCTGGTGGCATCATGCCGCCTCCAGAAGCTTCCTACCTCCATGGATTGAGTTGTCGTTTTGAGAGCTTAGTACAGATATCGTGGAACAGCTTTGTGTTCATGATTGCAAGTACAGGGTGTCATAAAAGAAAATTTACACGGTCTTTTTTACCGCAAAAATAAACTAGGCATCGCCGAACGCTCATTCTCCGCCCAAAGGTAGAGCTAGAGGTCACAACCAGATGCCAAAGTTTCAGCCCGATCCGATAACTTAATCAAAAGTTATAACTGATTTTCTGAAAATTTCAATGGGAAAATGGCGGCCGACGGAGTTTTCGAACACATGGGGCTCTATGGCACCAGAAACCGAAAACGGGCAAAAATGGGCTCCATTTTCCCATTGAAATTTGCAGAAAATTACTTATAACTTTTGATTGAGTTATCGGATCGGGCTGAAACTTGGGCATCTGGTTGTGACCTCTAGCTCTACTTTTGGGCGGAGAATGAGCGTTCGGCGATGCGTAGTTTATTTTTGCGGTAGAAGGACCGTGTAAATTTTCTTTTGTGACACCCTGTACATTTATTGATACATTACTGGTATTTCCGTTACTTTCCTTTCAGGGTGGTTAAATAATAGCAGACTCGATTAAAAGCGGTGAGCTTGCTGCACGTGGGAAAAAAAAATGACATTCGACAACAGGAAAAGATTGCATCTTGATCGGTATCCAAGCGTGCGAAGGCACAAAGACGTAGCTCTTCGGCGTGCCAAGGAAGCTTTGATCACGCCGCGAGACCGGCGAAACTTGCTGTCGACGAGTTGTGCCTTTTTCCTGCGGCACTGCGCTTTCGTAAAAATTTCCACGTGTTCGCAACGGCAAGTATCACGGCTCAAACAGGAGCTTAAAAACCGTCTTTGGCGAATGACGACGAACGAGTAGAAAACGTGTCTTCAGCACGCTGCCGCCGGCCTCTGCAACGCTATCTAAACAAAAAAAAAAAAAAAAAACATTTGCATGCAAGATGGCCGTCCGGTGGCTGCACTCGCGTTGCCGCGAACAAGCGAGGCTGTGTTCCAAAATTTAGGCGTTCCAAAACTTACTCTCACATACTCGATGACGTCAGAACTCGCGTTCCAGAAGTGGGTTGTTTACTCCGAAGTAATTACTCACGTTACCCTCCTCGGTCGAGGGGCGGTGCTTAACGTGAGATGAGGAGGTCCCTACAAGAACGTGGGGTGGGATGAGGGGGAGGGGGGTTATGATGAGATGTACTAGATGCACAGAAAATAAACCCCACTGCTGACTCTCCCCACGCTTACATGCAACCCTCAAATTGCTAATCCCCAAGTGTCACATCCCTGAAGACAAGCTACTTTACTGCAAGATATGATTTTGTTTTTTCACTAATGCTGGGGTTGTGGAGGAGGGTCTCAGACCATCCATTAAAATCAAAGGGGGGGGGGGTCTGAGACCCGCCAGACTTTAAGCCCTGTCGGGGGGTAACGTCGGAACACAATTGAGTAAATACGTCACGTGATCTTTTCGTCGTCTGCTTTCTGCGCCGACAGCCGTCAAAGCTCGCTTGCTCCCTTGGCTACTTTGGCGGCGGACGTTCGAAATGAGAAAGAATGAGGTGCAACCATTTATATGTCGTTATTACGATTTGGTGTTTGCAACGCAGGAATTGACTGCATTACACCCAGACCGTGCACTTTTCCCAGGAAGGTATAGCTGTTGTTATTATCAGAGTGCGAGCGTAAACGGGAGTTTCTTCGCGTCCTCGTCCTCGGCAGGAATGCTGTATTCTCACGTTCAAGGCTGAAAATGTTCGAACGCAGTAAATTATGTGGTAGTATTTTTGTTTTCCCTAAAGTGTGTGTAATGAGAGGATAACCCTTGTAAAGCAGTGAAGGCTTCGGAGATTTCATTGTAATCTTATTCGCGTCAAAGCGAACGTAATTTACACATCACTCCTGAGAAAGCACCCTGCGCTGTACCACTACACTGTGTGGAAGCAATTTCTGCAAAACGTAATCGGTGCAAATTACAATGCGTGGAATATCATCTGGACTAGAATTACAGCGATCGCGATGATTAATAAAAACACATTTTTGATGTCTAACTGTAAGGAGTAACTAATTTTGATCTCAATATACAGCTCAAATGGAAGGTGAGTAAAAGGAGCTGGTGGATTCACCTCAGAAAACACCGCGTTGTCATTAATATTATCGTCCCTTCGAGTGCTTTCGCTATTTTCTGCCATCGCTGCTGTGCTTTCTTTTTGCCGTAGCCCAAGACGAAGCCAATCCGCAAAGTATCCAGGTGATTATCTCGGCCGTTCCGAAATCGAGTCGCGGATCGTTTACTCGCGATGTCACGTGGTATTACCAGCTGACGTAGGAGGCAGGTTACTCAGGTTAGTGATCAGTAGCCCATACCATTCGGGTGGAACAGGATCCATCTGCCTTCGTAGTCCTGTTTGCATGCGCTCAACACTGGCACGTCAAATCTTTTCACACACAGACACACACACACACGAGAAAAAGACGTGTTCCAGTATTTTATCCGTATGGGTAGGCGACGCCTGCAGTATTATAAATACAAGGAAGTCACATATTCGAAAATGCAAGCACTGTATTCGGTCGTGACGGGATGTTTTGAAGCGATATTGGAAAATCTAGACTGCGGCGTAGTGGTACCCAAGATGGTTGATGGCAATAAGGGGGGCGTCGTCGTCTGACCTTGACGGCGAGCCTGCGTAGCCAAGGACAGATATGAAGTATATCTGCGGAGAGGCCGACACGGTGCGAATAAACAATAGGAAGTGACAGCCACAGATAAGCTCCAGCAGCGTCAGACCGAACGCCTTGAGCCGCCATCATGGGAAGGGCGCACGTGGCGTATCCTGGCCGTCGTCCTGGCAACGGAAGCCACGCGCTGCTTCCTGCCAGTTTGTTTATTGACAGCCAACGGTTATTTTACTAGCCGTCAACATTCAGCTGCTCACTCTGACCGATCGCGGCATCAAGCAGCTAGGGGACGCATCGGCCGACGTTACGGCAGAATCCAGACCACGTCCGGACGGTCTCGTACCTCTGGATCAAAATGATGTGCACCCGGCCACCGTGATGTGAAGGCGCGGCGACCGCCGTTCCGACGCCGCGCATACCAGGATCGTTCAACGCTGATCGCATTCGAACTCGCACACGCCTGTGGTCGTTACGACGCGAGTGCCAGGACGCCTCGTTGATCGGTCGGTGCAGCGGTGCAGAGAACAATGATAGGCGACGCCAGTGTGTACGTCGACGGGACCTCAGCGTGCGTCCTGGAGCGCGTGGCGGGCACCCCGCGAAACGCCCTGACGGTCGTGTCGCTCGAACCCGGGCCCCGCGTGCAGCCGGCGGCCGACGCCACCCAGGCGGACGCGGGTCCTCTCGTGCTGCCGGCACTTCCGCGAGCCAGGCGGGGTGTCCCGTTGCGGTCCTCGGCCACCCGCCACGTGGCACCGGAGGTCCTGAACAGGCTCCGCAGGTGTCGTGTTAACAACGGGTGAGCGGACCCTCGCCTCCCCTCGTACTACGGCGTCGCTGCGCTTGGCTAGTGATCGGCTGATCGTTTGCCGTATCGAAAATATGGTCGACCAAACTTGCACGTAATCGGCATAAGATTGGCAGGGTCGCAAATTTGCTAGACATGCTCACCTATTTTTCATTTCTGGTGTGAAATCTTTCCAGGTGTTCGTTAAAACATTAAATATGAAATGTTATACGTACTCAGCTTGCGTGTGGCGTCCTTCGCGGCCATGCCATTATTTTATGCGCCTCGAACGTTCGGTTCACCCTGTTGGTTTCACACTGCAGAAGTTGTACTTAGTTAGACGAAACCAGTAAGTAGAAATAACCGTCAGTGCCCAGCAATGGCGACATTTGCGAGCTATGTATTCTAGATGATAAATGTATCATTGTCATGTCATTTTTTTATTTGCAAAATTACAGCGACCTCCGGTACACTACCAGTGTCACATCCTGATCGGTCCAAGTATATTTTAACTTTCACTGCGTGTCGTTGACCTGACACTCCACAGGAATGATATTGTTATTATGCACGTTTTTGTATATGGCGTCAGCTTTGAATGCAAGTGTGCATTCTATTTTCACCATGTTTCTTGTTGAAAACATTTGCCCCTTGCACGGAGCATTGCATCCATTCAAAAGCCAGGAATTCCTTCTTGATCTTTGGCTCTCGAGACCAAGCACTTGCAACAACTGCACACACTCATGCAAACTGATAAACACTCATTCCTATTACCATGTGTTACCACCTATACTCCAATCACCCTTAAAGGGGCCCTGCAATGACTTTTTTACTACTTTTTTAATTTGCACCAAACCTAAGCGCACTGAACGTAGTAACTTAATGACACTTTTCTTTTTTCGAATTTCGCTTTATTTTAAAAGTTATAGGCAAATTAAAATTACAAAAACAAGCAAAAAATAACCTCCTTCATGACGTCCTTGGTTGCTTGAGTGGCCGTGAACTAGACGAGGGGTAGTGAGCTGAGCGAGCGCTCACGGCTGCCGCACTCCGTGTTGACGGCGCAAGAGGGCGCCACTAAAGCGTGTTCTGGATAGGCTGTATGTAGCGGGCAGCTAGAGCGGCTCTCATTGCATTTGCTGCGCGATTAAACACTAATTCGGCATGACACTTCATTGGCCACAAACGACAGCAAACACGGGGTAAAGATCAGTTCAGAATGGGAGCCACTTTGCGCTGCCATACCGCGAAACGGCCAAACCGCCAGACAAAGCTGCTCGCCGAAGGCCTTGGGAGCGCTCAGAGCCGGTCGGATCCTTCAGTCCCTATGACCGCAGCGCCGCCGCATACATCCGGGACCTTTCCGTGTCGACGCCTGATCCCACTACTCCTTTCTAGTATGCGCCGCCTTTTCCACCGCTTGGTGGCGGGTATGTCGACGGATCATTTCTTGTTTCTGTACTTTATAAACTGCATTTGTTTCTTTTCTGATCTAAAATACTGAACAAAAACTACTTTTATAAATAATTGAAACGGTTCGCACCACTTACATTTTGTATTTCGACTAAAAAGAAGCTTTTAGCGGCTCTGACCAGTAGTAAGCCCAGGACCTAAGACGTCACATTACGCGCGCTTTCGGTACCGCGGGTCGCCCCCGTCGGTGGAGGAGGTTTTCGCGTCGTCCGGTTAAATTATGACGCACTGATATTTTGCTACTCTCTCCGTGCCCGCTGGCTTGCCCAAACCCCAAGAGACGTGGAAACCGCAAAAAAGGTAGACGCTTAATTATGATTGCAGGGCCCCTTTAAAGGGGCAATGCAACGATTTTAATGTTGAAAGAATTTGCAGTTTGTATATTTCATAGTATTTATCTAGTCATAAGTGACAGAGAACGTGCCACCTGGCCCCAAAAAACTGCTATTCTGCTGTGTCGATCGCTCGCCGCGACCTTCGGCAATCCTTGAAAAGTCGACATTTGCGAAGGAAGTGGCTAGAGTCTCTGAAGAGAGAAGCCAGTGGCATACCAACTTGTTTTTGAGTGGGGGGGCAAACTAGAACCCCCCCCCCCCCCCCCTTAGGGCTGGGCGGCGTATTTTTAGCGCAGGCGATAGACCCCCTAGCAACGACGCCCACGCCGGATTGGCTGCTTGGCAACGCGCGGGAAGTTAAATTTCGGATTCGGACGGCGCGTGTATAACTCGGGAGCGCGTTAACCCCCCCTCCCCCAGGCTTGCGTTCACGCCACTTCGTGGCGACAGTATGCGGCTGCTAATTACAAAACTATTAACCCACTTACCCTCCCCCGTACATGCCGCTGCGCGGTATGCAGCCGGCAACCCAAGCCCCGCTGTCCCCCATGCACCTCCGAAAATAGAGTCCCATACCAGTTAGTTCAGCAAGGTTTCGTTGATAACATTCGTTGTTGTTTTTTTGTTTTTTTTCAGTGATATCTCAGATTCCACATGCGAGCAGCCGATTTAACTTTAGTTCCGACACTGTCCTATGTTGACTTGGGGTTGTCCATAGGACACAGGGGAACACCCAAAAGCTCTGATTTCTGAGTTGACCATGTGATGTCCGCATATCTAGACGGCGTCGTTTCCCACATCCCGCACCACGAGCCAGAACTTTTTTCCCTGTTCACTGAGGCCCCAGAAGTCTGAAACACACTTGATTGCTTCTTGTATGCTAGGCTGATCAGAACACACAAGCACCAGGTCGTCCGCGTAAGCTAGAATTTTCACTTCACAGCTGTGGAGTCAGAACTCTTGCACCTTTCTGTTGTTCATAATATCTCTAGAAAGTGGTTTCAAATATAAGTCAAACAGTAGTGGTGAGAGGGAACACCCTTGGCGTAATGAGCGTTGTACTTGAATCGGCCTTGAAAGAGATCCGTTAATAATTATCTGTGTCCTTATGTCTTTATAACAAAGCAGTGCACCTTTCTTAATTTTATTGCCTACCTGGATATGCTTCAAGATAGAAAAAAGAAATGCATGTTCTATCAAAGGCCTTTGCGAGGTCGATCTGTAAGATAGCGGCTGCTTCGTTTGTATGTTGTCATAGTTCTAAAATCGAACGTGCAATGTGCAGATTTGTTTGAATATTTCTTCCTTTTATGGAGCAAGTTTGGTGGTTGCCCACGATTCCAGATATCACACTCTGTAGTCGACCCACAATTAGTCTGGCGGAGATTTTGTAGTCGCAGTTCACAAGGCTAATTGGTCTGTATCTTTCAACCTGTTGTAGCTTGTTAGGATCTTTTGACTTCGGGATTAGTATCATGTGTGCTTTTCTGAACGATGGTAGTAAGGAACCATTTTCGTAACACTCGTTGAACGCATGAAGAAGAATTGGCGCAAGTTCCTTTTTTCACTTTTTGTAGAAACTGGCCGGTAGTCCGTCCGGGCCCGGAGCCTTTCGGCTTTTCATGTTAACAATATTTGTTTCAATTTCCAAAGCATTGAAATCGTCGTTTAAACGTCTTGTCGTCTCAGTATGGAGGGTCGGCAGCCCAGATATTATTTCGTCCATTCTTGAGTGTGTAAGTTTCGTCTTTCGCGAAAGCGTATCCTCGTAATAGGATATAAACGCATCTTGAATATTGTTGTCTTTTAAAAATTCCTTCCCATTTTGCCCTACAAGTGAAATCAACTTTTTTTAAGTACTCCCGTTCCGCGTGTAGATAGCAATTTGTTGGTTGCTCTGCTTCGATGATTTGCAGAGTTTGCGTCCTCACAGCAGCCCTCCCGTATCGTCTCGCGTCATGCTCTTCAAGTCTTTTTTTTCTTTAGCTTTTTAATTTTGTTTTTGTATTCTCCGAGATGAAGGAACTCCAGATGGTACAGGTACGAAATATCCCTATTCAAGCGCCTTTCTTGTGTTTTTTCATAAAATCTTACAACTGAGGATGTTTCGGTTTCTATTTCTCTTACCCGGAGTTTGAAAAAAATTTCATTTCTGGTACCACCCATTCTTTGTCCGTCCCAATTCTTTTAGTAGCTTTCCTATGTTTAGTTTAAAATCATCATTATCAAATAGTCTTTCATTCATTTTCCAGACTGACTATGATTGACACTTCTGTTTTACCGGACATTTTCTCAGACCTATGGTTACCATCACCATGCAATGGTCAAAAAAGGACGCAGGAATTACTTTATAATCGCTCAGGCTATTTCTGACTGATCCAGAAATATAAATTCGGTCTAGCCGTGCATGGGATGACCATTGGAAATGCGTATATCTTAGAGTATTATCTGTTGTCGCTGAATCTAATAAATCGCAATCGTAAACAATATCTGCGCTGCGATCTACAATCTTTTTGGCAGGTGTTCTGTCCTTGACATGCAATACTCAGTTAAAATCCTTGAGGAAAATTACGTTAAACCTTGTGTCAGCATGAATTCGCACTGGATCGAACAAGTTTTCTCTTTGCACTGCCTCGTTGTAGGCACACAAAACAATTATTCGCCAAGGTAGGTTATTGATAAGCATGGTAGCGACCAGAAGTCTTCCTGCGTATGTGTTTTCGCGGACGCTGCACATTTGATATAGAAGATTTTTTTAAACAATATAGTGCATCCAGCAGAGTAATCAATTGCTGGACAGTGAAATACGTCATATGTGTCATTCACTGCACGGTTAATCGAGAACAAGGCGTTGTTATCCGATACTTTTGTTTCTTGTAATACATTTATATCACGGTTGTAGTTCTCTAAAAACAAAATCTCTGTGGTGCCACTGGTTTCGCTAGTCGTGCTTGGGGTTGGTGTCAGACCGGGTTGAAATGGACTTCGTCTTATCCTTAAACGTAGACTTCCCCCTCTGCTCTTGAAGTTCCAGGCTTATCTGTGGCTCTTGTAGCGCGCAGGTAACTTTTCTTCAAAGCCTTCAGGCTCTAAGATCGCTTGATCCTCAGTCGAGCTCAGCTTTACGTTTTTGCAACGCCTGGCGTCCTTCGCCACATCTCCCAAGGTTTTTGGTGTCTGCAAGTGCTGTTTCCTTGTGTCCTTGCCCTTGTTTGTTGGATCGACACTTCCTGGGCTCTGAGGCAAATCCTCCCTTGAGCTTGCAGCGTTATCCACTATCTTAATTTGTTCAGCAGCTCGCGGTTCTGGATCATCAAGGTTTAGCTCTACCTCCCTGCTGTACATGTCTGGAGAGTCTTCAGGTGAACTGTCAACCTGTTCCATCCTTTCTACATCCATGATGCGTTCGCTGTCGTCGGTTGTCTGCGATGTATTTCCTAGCAGCTTCGAGGCGTAAGTAACAACGCACTCCTCATTTGTATGCCCATATCTCCAGCATTGGTTACATCATGGTGTGCGGCACTGCTTGGAATGTGGCCGATTGCTTTGCAACGTTAGCAGAGAGAAGGTTTTCCAGGGATTACACTAGTGTGTTTACCCCATAGATGTTCAGCATGTGTGATACGCTGTCCACACTGAGGTGTTCATTGAGAACCAATGTCACCGCTCGCGTTAGCGTCTCTTTTTCCTCGAAATCTGAGAATCGCCATCTTTCTTTTTTAATATCCTTGACATCACCGAAAGGCTCAAGAATCTTCTTGATCTCCGTTCCGTGTCTGGCAAAAATATCGAAAACCACAGAAGCTTCAATTTAATTTCTTCTTTGCATAGGTCGATGACCACACTTTTTTTTTTCCTTTCACCTGAATCTCCTCGCATGCCTTGACTTTACACTTGGCTGCTCCATTGGCAAAGGTGGCCATCCAGACGTGGCTCAATTGGTAGGGGCCCAAGCCAAGGAGGTCTTTGCGCTCAATGATCGAAAAGAGGGCTTCCTTGAAATCAGTGGCTTTGTACGGACGTCCAGGGATGTCAGCAGGCAGAAAGAGAGAATTTGTATCAAGCATTCCTGATGGTAGACGAGGCAGAATCATCCTGTAGTCCAGGAGACCTATGTTGCGCTTTTTGGACTCCCACGGCGACTAGGGAGAAGGAAGTGACGTCAACAACGCAAAAAAACGCAGATTGGATGTTTCTTCTGCGGAAATTCGTCATCAGCGACTCTTACTAATCAACATCCAATCTGCGTTTGCTGCGTTGTTGACGTCACTTCCTTCTCCATAGTCGCCGTGGGAATCCAAAAAGCGCAACACAGCACTCCTGGGAGCTTTCCGATACCCGCTCTGAAACGCGGCCTTTTAGTGCCGTCGAACTGCTCTCAATAAAGCTCATCTTCCGTCGTTCTTCTACGTCTTGGTGTGAGCCTTATGGCACCCGGGACGAACCCGGGCCCCAGAAATTTGCTGCAGTTTAGGACAAGCAGAAAAGGCAGTGTTCCTTTGCAGAGACTTCGTCGTCTTCCCTAAGCTACGCTACAACTCCGGGAACTCGACGTCTTGGTGTGAGCCTTATGGCACCCGGGACAAACCCGGGCCCCAGAAATTTGCTGCAGTTTAGGACAAGCAGAAAAGGCAGTGTTCCTTTGCAGAGACTTCGTCATCTTCCCTAAGCTACGCTACAACTCCGGGAACTCGACGTCTTGGTGTGAGCCTTATGGCACCCGGGACGAACCCGGGCCCCAGAAATTTGCTGCAGTTTAGGACAAGCAGAAAAGGCAGTGTTCCTTTGCAGAGACTTCGTCGTCTTCCCTAAGCTACGCTACAACTCCGGGAACTCGTTGTAACTGCTGCTTCTGCTGACGGCGACGGCAGCGTCTCTCTCCACGAGCCAGCCAATCCGGCGTGAGCGCAGTTGCTAGGGGGTGTATCGCCTGCGCGCTAACAATATGTGGCCGGGCGGCGGTGCCCTTATTATCCCATGGGCGCCGCCGGCCAGTGTCTGCCCTGCCCAATTCGGCTGTTTCAGGGGGGGCAAAACACATGCCTTGCCCCCCCACTCTGAGAACTGGGGGGGCAAGCGCCCCCCTTGCCCCCCCCAGTTGGTACGCCCATGAGAGAAGCTAACGGGAAACCAGGTGATCTCCCAGAAAGGTCACTTGAAAGACGGCATGAGAGTTAAGGGGCACCTTGACCTTCGATTTTTTTTTTTTAAATAAAAACTAGTGCGTTCTATAGGGGGCACATATTAATACCCGCAGTTAATTGGCCAAAACCCGAAAATCGTTGCTCCGCAACCTTAACCTGATATTGCAGACAATGCCACTAGCACATGAGAGCACAAGGTTGCTGCTTTGAAACATTCTCCACAGACCGAGCAGTCGCACTAGAAATGCCCGTCTCAAAGCCAGGAGCGCGGGCTAGCTCACGCTTGTAGCTTTGGCTGCAGTTTCAGCTTAAGGGTAACTGGAGTAGTCTTGTGCTTTGCTGGGGATCACCCTTTGGTTTTTCATTGGGCCCTTTGGCATCGTGGCTATTCAACACTCTGATGCCGAAAGGCCTCATGGAAACGCGAGATGTGACCCAGAGCAAAACAAATCAGTCTAAAAGTTGAACCATGTTGTTGTCCTTCTCCAGTTGTTCATCCGGTCAGCCACCGGTCAGCCGCTGAGTGCACGTGGTTCGCACTTTGCACATGCACAGACATATTTGCCGAATCTTTAATGGATTTTCCTACAAAAGTTCAGCATGTGCCAAAGTTTGTGGAATCCAAATTTCGATTGGTTCGGCCGATCACTAATCTTTTGTAGGATTAATTACTCTTTCATCGACGGAAACAGGGGTAATGTGAGACTGTCAAGTTTAATGGTGTTGGTTTGAGAATGTATTGACTCCAAGCTTCTACCATACTTTTTGAAGAGATCATCGAAGTTGTCATTTAAACTGATCATCCTGGTCGTGATGTCACGGGTAGGGGTCATAACCGGACACCACTGAAACAGACAATAAAAGTGTGGGAAAAAAAATGAAAGCCGTTTACAACTCCCTGTAACGCCGAATTAGAGCGCAGCTCTTGAGGAGGAGGAGGAAGAGGGGAAGGTACGGAGAGGAGGAGGAGGGGAAGGTATGGAGAGGAGGCTATGCCCCTCCTCTTCCCCTGCTCGCCTCCCATTTAGGGGAAATTTTTCTGCTAAATTTAGCGGGGAAATATTTCTGCTATATTTAGTGGGGAAATTTTTCCGCTAAATTTAGTGGGGAAATTTTTTAGCTAAGTTTAGCGGGGAAATTTTATCCGCTAGATTTAGCGGGGAAATTTGTTCCGCTAGATTTAGCGGGGAAATTTTTTCCGCTTGATTTAGCGGGGAAATTTTTCCACTAAATTTAGGTTGAAATTTTTCCACTAGATTTAGCGGAGAAATTTTTTCCGTTAGATTTAGCGGGGAAATTTTTCTGCTAAGTTTAGCGGGGAAAGTTTTTCCGCTAGTTTTAGCGGGGAAATTTTTCCGATAAATTTAGTGGGGAAATTTTTCCGATAAATTTAGCGGGGAAATTTTTCCAATAGATTTAGCGGGGAACTTTTTCCGCTAAATAGACCCCTTTCAAAAGTGTGACAACTCTGTGCGCCTCGGGCAACAGTGTGCGCGCTCTCCATGGTGAAGGAATGACCCGCTGGCTCTGCGTGAAAAAGTGGCAGGGCAAATGAAGTAACGCGGCTGTTTCCCGCCGCCGGCTAGGAAAATAGCCTTGCTAGCTAGCTTGCTAGGTATGAAACCTGAAAACAAAGATGGTGAGATGATGAGAAATCATGACAAATATGACAAATCATGATGTGTCTGCAAGTCCCCACTAAACTTGCATAAAAAGATGCCCTCAAGGGGAACCTAATGCGGTGCTGTCCCAATTCTGCATGGAAGCATAAAGTAACATGGTGTTAGTGGATGCCTCAATAACATAAAAGAAGATTTAAAAAAAAAATGCTCCTGCAAGGTAAAGTTTTTTTTTTTTGTGTGTGTTTATTGTTAAAGTGTAGAAAATGTTCGCAGGACTGATACGGGAATTCAACTGCTCGTTTAGCCTCGCCAATGGTGTCTGTCTACCGAGCAACACTAAATAAATGTGCGGTGAAATAACAACGTAGTGTATGAAGCAACTGCATGCAAAATAGTGAGGCCGGCCGAAAGGCAATGGATTCGTCGGGTAAAACCGACGCTCGTTTATCCGCGTCAAACGTATACCTGGCTAACAGCAATAGTGAAGAAAACGCAAAGCAGTATAATGCAGAACCATTATATTATCCTCATTAAGCAAATGCATGCGAATTCGTGAGGTTAGCCAAACGGTCGCGGCAGCGGACGGTCCGATAGGTATATATAAGTACTCCCTTCCTTCCGAATTTGTCAGTGTATCCATTTTGCGTGCAGACCGAGACACAGCACTGTGTTGGCATCTTCACTGATACTCTGGAGCGCGTAAACTGTCCTTAAAGCAACACATGAAGTGCCCGAAGCTCGGTTGCGACCTGCTTTCCTTCACCATGTCATGCAGCTGCTGACCGCCTCGCTGTTGCCATGGTTACTATGCCGAGACACACTGTTGCCGGGTTCTCTGCAAGGGGTCTATTTAGCGAGGAAATGTTCCCCGCTGGATTTAGCAGGGAACTTTTTCCGCTAGATTTAGCGGGGAAATTTTTCCACTAAATTTAGCAGGGAAATTTACCCATAATGCACCGCGCGGTTACGCCGATGCCGACGGCGACGCCGACGCCGCTCAAGTCGGAAACGGGCGCCTAAGAGCTGCACTCTAAAAAGTGACTAAGGATTGATCAGTACAGTCATGTGCACTTTCTCATTCTGTAGATCTCTCACACACACTGACAGTTACACATAAGTAGAAAAATACGCGTCTTCCATTAGTCTCCCGTCATAAGACTATGGGTACAGCAGACAGCACGGACAGGGTTAGGTGTGTATGTGTCTTAGATGGTCATATTTTAGTTATGAATGTTATTTTAAACATGAAATAAGAAAAGAGAAAACACTTGAGTGAACAGAGATTCTTATAAGTTTCAATGGAGAGACATTTGATTAAAGTGGTTGTTTCACTTGGTTGCAATGGAAACCACTTCTAACATCACTTTAAATTTTCACCTGGGACAGGTCTTTGCCAATGTGCCAGATGGCATCCCGCGTAAACTTTCTCAATTGCCCCTCTGCAAGTTGAGTGGCATTCTTTTTGTTCAATGGAGCTCTGCCACTTCTGCAGAGATGTCGGTGCAAACGAGGCAGGCGTTAGATGCAACCTCTGAAGACCTGCCCCTCTTCCTCCATGCAGGGAGCCTTCCTTGAGCCTGGATGGGTCCTGCATCCTCGAGGAGCGGCCCATGAGCGAGCCGGAATCCCAGGCCTGCTCTCCGCAAGGAGGAGACACCCAGCACACCGCACCGGGCGGGGACTGCGACGGCGGCACGGCCACCTCAGAACCTTCCGCATCAACCGTCGGCGCCACCCCTGGTACCGCCGCCACCCCCCTCTGTGTGACCACCGCCGGTGCCGCACCTCCGGCCAGCGGCTGCGTGCCTGCTGCAACCACTCCAGTCAGCAAGGCGGACATGGAGCTTCTGGCACGACTCGAGGAGCAGAACAGGCAGGTGCTTCCCGTTCCCGGCAGGGGGAGTGTCCTCACACAAAGACCACAGTCATTGCATCGTGTCACAGCTAAGTTTATTGCAGAACTTGGTTGTGGTGGAGGGTGCACGGGATTAGGGATGGGATTGTGTGTGCCACAAGCCTCTCTTTTGTGTCGTTGCCAGCTTTATTGCAATTCCAAACCATTCTCATGTTCTCTCTTCTGAGATTTTTGGAGTACAGTCTTTTGTACGAAAACTTGAAAGTATAAAACAGCGAGGACAAGGACATCTTTCAGTTTGCAGTTTCAGTGAAAGATGTCCTGTTCCCGTCCTTGTCCTCGCCGTTTTATACTTTCAAGTTTTTGTATCTATTAACCAACACGCTCATTTTCAATTGTAACAGTCTTTTGTACGTGAAACAAATTCAGAGAAAAACCTGGTATTTATATAAACTGGAGGGAGACTGAGTCTCCGCAAAATGGTCATCTCAGTCCCAAATTATACTTTAGCAAGTGGAGTTTACAACTGCAAGCACCTGTAGCTTATTTGACTCGCACGCGTCTGAAGCAGCATTCTCATTGAGCATTGGATGCTGACTACTTTGTCACAAATTTTATGATAGAAAATAATCGGTGAAATATTGCACATCCCAATCTAGCTTGGAACAAGTTGCTTCTATCGTAAAATTCTCTCCATTATGTTTGTGCCACAAGGTGAAAACTTCCTGTTCATTCTGGGGCACAGAGACATAAAGGATAATGATTAGTGTTATGTTATTGTTATTAATAATATTATTAATATAATATTGCGATGGATCTGGTGTCATACCTGGTGCTGTCTTCCCGTTTTTCACATCCCTGGGGCATCCCCGCAGGCTGCTGGAATCGGACTCCAAGTCCCTGAACTCGCTGACGTCTACGCATTCGCGCAAGTCCTCCGACACGAGCCAGGTGTCGGTGGCGTCCGGGGCGAGCCAGCAGAGCTCTGCCGCCATGGACGACGAGGCAGAGGACTCCTGGGTCCTCTGGGGCCGCATGGTCAACGAGTGGGACACCTACACCAAGAAGAAGAACGCCTTCGTCAAGGTCAGCCCCCTTGACATCCCTTTTTATTTATTTATTTATTTATTTATTTATTTATTTATTTGAAATACTGTGGACCTGTCGGTCTACACAGGAGGGGAAAAAAACAACACACAGAAAATAAGGAACTCAATCATGCACTCACCGTGTGAAGCGAGCGCAGGTAGGTTGCAGCTACCCACGCATACTCAAAATATACATTTTCACATGCAAAACTTAACTAAACAATTCGTTCAGCTGTGCTTCGAATAGTTCAGGACTACAACAATTGACAACTTGCTCTGGCAGGGTGTTCCACTCAATAATAGTCCGACAAAAGAAAGAGTATTTAAAGACATCATTTCTGTACTGGTAAGGTGCAATTGCTTTAGTATTGCTCGTTCTTTTGGAGCGTGATGTTGAAGGTGAAATGTACACTGCAGGGTTAATCTTTGTCAAGCAATTAGTCACAGCGTATAATTCCTTTAATCTACACACTTTCCTTCTTTTCTCTAAACAATCAAGCCCCACTTCATTTCTCATTGCCGTAACTGACTTGGTGCGCCTATACTCAGAAAAAGAGACAGAAAAAGGGCAGAGACCCGCTCTTTCCCAGGCCTCGCGCTGTGCAGTCAGAAGTTTCGTATATTCCTTTCCTTTGACGGGGATCCCTGAAGGCCTTCTTTCTCGAAGCCCTCAACCATTAGTCAATAAAACTTTTTTTTATCCTGGCTGTCCCACGAAGAGACCAGACCATCTGCGCCGAGTGGGTGGGGTCGACTATTTTTTATCCTGAGGCTTCAGAATTGATTTGCATCCTTTTAGTTTTCTTCATTTATCCCTTTGTCATTGTGGTCATCCAATACCACTCCCTCAAGGGATAAGATCCCCCATCACTTCTGCCAATCCAGAAGGGGTTCCCGATACATGGGTAATTAGGACCTCTGAGTTGGAGAAATAAGCGCAACGGAAGCTGGTCTTGAGAAACCGAACGACCCTTCTCTTTCACTCGCAATTATCTCTATCGTCAGTTCTACACCGCATTCTCCTCGTGCAATTTTTCTAATTTTGACTAACTAGACTTCGTTTCAGCTTAAGTCCAGACGCATCTGACGCTACGGGCTAATGGGACCAATTAAGCCGAGTCTAAAGTGCAGATCACTGGGCCCTTCCTGTTTATGATTGTTTCAGCGATGATGGAACACGTACAGAACGAACACCATGATGGTGCGCTTTTGACACTGTCTGATTGGTCCCACCAGCTCGTAGTGTCGGCTGCATCTAGACTTAAGGTGAAACAAAGTATAGTAGTGTTCAGAATTAACGCCTCTCATTCATAAAGCGGGAAACAGGAATCGGTTTTTACCTATGTGCTTGCTTTCGTGGGACACGGATTTCTGAGGATTATCTATTTGCCGCGAATAATCCGCTTAGTCGGGTTTTTCCGGAGGTGGAATGCGGAGAGGCCGTAGCCTCGTAAATGTCGCAAAAAGGGTCAACAAGAAACCCTCTAAGGTCACCTGGTGTTGTTGCACGGGTGTGCCTCCTACACGACGAGGCCTTAGTGCTGAAATTTCCATGTCGCCGACCGGAGGCGAGACGGAGATGTCCGAGCTCCAGTCGAACGCTTAAGCATCTTTGAATTCAACCCCATGCTTGTCTCCAATAGGTGACATAAAAAGATCTAGCAATCAATCGATCAATTACTTTATTCATGGCCTCGAAGCCAACGAAGCACCTAGACAAAAAGCTGCCCGAGGCAGCTTGACATGGTTTGGAGCCCATCTCAAATTTGTCAGCGGGACATTCATTGTAGGACACAAAAGCAACCTACGTAAAAAAGGAAAGATATGCAGAATAGTCAAACAATAAATAATAAAATAAAAAGTTGCGTACACTCAACTTCTAGCAGTGGTATCTAGGAGTCGTGTCCCGACAACTGTGCCTGGGGGTCGTCCGTTCCGACATGTGGCTCTGCGACCCCAGGAGCAGGTGCGCAAGGGGGTGCCCCCGCACTTCCGGGCCATCGTCTGGCAGCTGCTGTGCAACGCCCCCTCGTGTCCCGGCCGGGAGCAGTACGGGGAGTACCTGAAGGGGGCGTCACCCTGCGAGAAGGTGATCCGGCGGGACATTGCGCGCACCTACCCGGAGCACGAGTTCTTCCGGGAGAAGGACGGGCCGGGCCAGGAGGGCCTCTTCAACGTCATGAAGGCCTACTCCCTGCACGACCGCGAGGTGGGCTACTGCCAGGGGAGCGCCTTCATCGTCGGCCTGCTGCTGCTCCAGGTACCCCGTCCACGCGTTCAAATACACCCTTCCGGAAATACCTCCATGTCTCTTCAACGCACTACGGCAATCCGAGGTACGGCGCGTGAAGGAGTGCCCACAAGGATTATGTTTGTTTAGCATCTTGCGATTTTAGAATGCAAAGAAAGCAGGGCAATAACTAAACAGGGTACATGTTGGCTTCGGGATGTGGTCGCCCTATTTTCTTTGCGTTTTGGACTCGCAGTGATAAGAGAGAAGGAATTGAACCTGGGTCCGCTGCGTGCAATGCGGAGGCGTTACCACGGAGCTACGCCACAGCGTTAACAGCCCGCTTTATACTAGGAGTTTTTGTAGTACCTGATGCCCACTGCACACGCTCTCTGAAAAACTACAGAGAAATAGCCGATAACAAAGTACCGTCGTAGCGCTGTAAATGCCAAGAGCTCGTGCAAGGAGACCTGCATTCACGTGCTCCGGAACAAAAAAGAAATAAGCGTTTGGAACAAAATGGTCAGACATCTATTTTGTTCCGAACGCTTTTGTTCACACACCACACGGTGCATGAACGCGACGCCGATGCCCAACGACTTTGCCGTGTCGCAGCTATCGCTCTGACTGTACTCTGGATTGACGCAGGACTGCTCAATTTTTTGAAACGTGGCTGTCAGTGCCAAAAATGGCTGCACGGCAGCCGAGGCATTCCGGCGCTGACGAGGGCCTTCTCGGGGCTGGGGGACGATGCATCGCAGATGCCGGAGGAGGAGACGTTTGCCGTGCTGGTGCGCATGATGCAGGACTACCGGCTGCGCGAGATCTACAAGCCCAGCATGGCCGAGCTGGGACTCTGCATGTACCAGCTCGAGTGCCTCGTCCAGGTGAGGCTGCTTTTCTTTCGCGCGCCTCTTCGGCGCAGTTTCGCCCACCTCTTTTGTCGGTACAAACGTTCTGCGGTTTGCAGGAGCTGGTGCCGGAGATCCACATGCACTTCCAGGCGCAGAGCTTCCACACGTCCATGTATGCCTCATCGTGGTTCCTCACTCTGTTCACCTCTTGTTTGCCGCACACCCTAGCGTGCCGAGTCATGGACCTCTTCCTCTCCGAGGTGCGTGCGCTTGGCTTTGGCTCGGTCGGCGTGAAGGGGTGTCGACGTGCCTTCTTGGTTTCTTTGGACGTCCTCGGAGTCGCTGAATGTCCCCGGTGCCCTCGGTCGTGCGTGACACAGTTCTGAAACAAAGTTTGATCGTTTCGGTACTTTGTTAACGTTCAGTGACTCTAGGCCTTCCCTCGTCATCCTCTTTTCATTGAAGGCTGGTAAGTTAAAAAGTGTTTTTGCGTCGGTACCACATGCACGATGCACATTATTTCTTCCGATGGAAGAAATATATTCGAAAAACGGAAAACGATAAGCCCAACTTGATTTATTGATCCTGGCCCTCGTATTTTATTTATTTATTTACACATACTGCGACATCTGTGAGGTCATTGTAGGAGTGAATAAATAGAGAAACAAATTAACATTCAAACAATACAACATGCCCTTTAACATAACAGAAATGAAAACGATGACGTCATGCGTTACTGAAAGAATAGAAAAGAATTTAATAAAATCACCATTGGGAAGAGTACGTATTTTCCCATCAAGATTATTCCAAATTTCAATACTATGTAGAAAAAACGAATATTTAAAGCAGTTAGTAAGAGACTGAAAAGGAACAATATTTAATGAATGAGATTGTCTGGTGCGTGTACTAGTAGAGAATGAAATATATTTACTTCGCTCTATTCCACAGTCCTCATTAACAATTCTGTGCAACATTTTAATTCTATCAACTGTCGTCTGCGTCAACCAGTCCTCCCAGTGTTGCCTGCCCAAGCGGGCAATAATGCGAGCATAAAGCCTTTATATGGAAAAGCCATCTGTACATTGAACGTTTCACTGCGTATTCTGGGCAGGTTAAAAGCTCTTTTAGACATCGACGGCGCTGCTCGGCATTGTGTTTCATTATATGTATTCTGCAGCTTTCTGTTGCCATGGTAATGCATAACAGCATCTCCTCTTAAGTTGTAATGCAGTCGCTCGTGCAGCAGTCTTAACGTACCTGTTATGGGCTCTTTCATAGCTGGAAACGACGTCGGTTGTCGCCGTAATTGTTGACGTTGATGTTGTTATTTTAGGGCTTCCGTCGTCAATATTGCCAACCGATTTAAATATATCACCCGTTACTCTCAGCATTCGATCCTGGGTCCGCCGCGTTGAAGCGGGCACATTAGAGCAGAGCTACGCCATAGTTTTGACATTCCGCTTTATATGCGGTGTAGAACAAACATGCATGTACGAGTCGTGTAGTGCCCGCCAATAGTTGCTGTGACGTGCCAACAGAAAATGTTTCGTCATTCGTTAAAGAATTTTGAACCTTAATCGAAGTTAATTCTTGAAATTAAATGCTTCGGCTAAGGGGTGCGAGGCCTGGTTCAGATGTACCTGTCCATCCAATATCACCTGAAAGACGGGCCTGCACTTTACGTCACGGTTAGCGGATCCCTAAACTGTCCCAAGTGGCAGACACGGGTGTCTTGGTGTCGCGCTTGTTGTGACGCCAAGACACCCGCACGGAGAACTGCGAGGTGCATGCTCGTGAGAACGAAGCCAGTTGAAACTTTGCCGTCAAGACCCCACGGTGCACGGACGCAATCCCCATTGACTTTGCTGTGACTGGGATTAGCAAGGGACTGCTCATTTCTTTGTGCTTCGTTCCATTATGGGAGGGAACATTTATTTCACTTTTTTGCATTAAGAAATGCTGCGGTGAAAGGGTCCATTATGGTTCCTCGTGTAAATGCAACGAGAGGCTTTCCGTGGGCACCACCAGAAAGTGGATGTACCATCTTTTTATAGATTTAATAAAATGTATCAGCATTTTTAGGTTATTTTGTTTTTGGGAGTATGCAGTAGAACTGGTATGCATAGCAAAGATTTGTATATACTAAAGCAAGGTTCAAAAATGTCTACTGGTGTGGGTATTTGAGTACACGATACAGTATAAACTCATTATGGCAAACCTCGATAATGATAAAGATTTTGGTCTGCATACTCCTTTTATGCTGTCGCATAGAAGGAGTATGCAGAACACACATACTCTTGCTACAGGCTTTGAGGTTTATTAACGCGACGGCATTAAGGAGCTCGTGTCTCAGAAAGACCAGCGTCGGTGCTGTGACGCGAGAATCCTGATTGGTCGATAGGGTCACGACGTCACAGCCACATGACCTCGCGGGGGAATTTTGAACAACCCACAACGCTCATGTGAAACGTGACGTCACGGTGCGATGAAAGTGATTAAAACGTGACATGTAATGCGAATTAAAGGTCGCCAGATGTCTCAAATGATTTAACTTTATAAAGTAATTCATTTGCCTTAAAGCGCAACTCGGGTCAGTTGGAATTTGGGATTACGACTGTTTTCAGCTAAAGCACTGTCCCTGAATTACAAGTATTTTTTCGATATTTTGTATATTTTTATGCATATCGTGGCTCAAAGTTTGGTTTCGGGCGTCTACGGCAAAACCTAAACTATCTGCTAGAGGGATGTCAACACTGATCATCAGCCGTACAGCCGCGACGTGATGTTGTAACGGTGCTCCGGTACGCGGTACAACCAATCAACCGCAGCTCCATCGCGACGTCAAGAGCGTGGTGCACCAGTGTTCCTGGACTAAAAGCTAAACCACTTGCCGCCCACTAAAGAGCAGCTGGTCTCATCTTTACTTTGACGTAATATTTCGGCTGTGATGATATTTTGTGCCACTAAAGCGATACCAGTAATTTATTTTAGTTTTATTTTCGACCGGACTTTCTCTTTGAAGAAACATTTGAAGAACTTTAGGCGAGATTCGAACCCACAACCTTTCGGTTGCAAGCCAGACACGCTGCTGACTAAGCCACGCAAGTCACACTTGTCGCTTTCCACTCTCAAACGGAAGCTTAAGCGTCCTCCAAGTTTTGATTACTCGAGTCTGTTTAACAAGTGAGGCTGATGAAATGTAAATGGATATTAGATAAGAACTGGTTTATTGAAACATCTGAACTTTGAAACATAGTGTTTTTTTTATTGAGCTCTACCGAAGATCGTCATCGCTGCACGCTTTAGCTCATACGAGGCTTGCGAGGCGCCGAGCTTGATAACAGCGGCTTGCAAAATGGATGCCATCGCTACCGAACCAAAGCTGCGTAATTTTCAAAATGATGACAGCTGCCGAAGAACCTGCTATAATGAAATAGTGAACTGCTTGCAAACTCCCTAATATTACATCCGAATGTAGGTTATAACAGAATCTGTAATGGGCGTAGTTGGCTCAACGGCATAGATAGGAAGACCAACCAAACTTCACAAATCAGTTATAACCGAATGTCTGCTGTAACCAGATCCATTGTACAAGGTTATACTGTATAGTGAGCATACTGATATAGTGAAAATTTTGTGAAAGGGACTTACCATGGACAGATTCTCTCTTAAGTTGTTTTGACTCGCTGGGAGGAGACAAGATGGCTTCTCTATTTTGTGTACGATGCCGTGCCCTTTCTATCGGAAGCTTGAGTCTGACCCACTTGCTCGATTGGTTAGAGTGTCGTGCTAATTTTTCAAAACGCACGGAAAGATGGCCGTTGCAACATTGACATGCTCATTTGTTGCTCTTGTTTTGCCTGGTTTTGCAGGGAATGGAAATGATATTCCGGATAGCCATTGCCATTCTTCAGTTTTGCAAGGAAGACATTCTTCAGCTGGACATGGAAGGCATGCTAAGGGTGAGTTCTGAGAGGGCACTGAGTCACGCTGACTGCACATGTTGTTCTCGCTCTTTCTGTCCAGTACTTCCAGAAGGAAATGCCATCCAAGTGTGAAACAGATCCTGACTATCTTATAAACCTGGCTCTGCAAGTGAAGTACAACAGCAAGAAAATTAAAAAGTGGGTGCAACCTTTTTGTTCTTCGTTTGCAGCTCTGCCTTCAAAAGATACTGAAATGAAAAAAAGGTTTCTTTAAAGAGCCTAACTGGGACACAAATTTTTTTCATACTTTGTTCACGAAAAAAACAAAACATTTTTGGTGCAATAGTTAATGTTAGACACAATTTAGGTGGAGGTCACGACCTGTTCTAAGTAGGGGTGTGGGAATACTCGAATATACAAATTCGAATCTAATAGCAAGTTCCCGAATAATTTGATTTTGCGAATCGAGTTTCTAGTATTCAGTCACTCGAATATTCAATATATTCAGCCAAAGACGCGCGGTCGGCGTGGAGCTGACAAAAGAGCCATTTTATCTCCCGATGATAGCGCTGTGATGTTCGACAGACCATGCGAGAAACACCTCTTGGTCCTACCATTCCACAAAAATCTAACGCGCAGGTTAGAAAAAAGAAAAGTAACGAACGCCACAAACTTTATAGGACGCAGATTTACTCATGATCGTGACGCAATCTAGCCTTGACTCACAACCGAAACATCCCGTTTGCGCCGCTTCCAGAGAGGAATTGTTGGGAGGCCGGAATTCCACTCCATGCCTAATGCTTTTCTTGAGTAAAGCCCCTCGTTTCAAACTGAAGCGCCGATGTAGAACACACTTGCCACACTCACAGAAATTGGGGACTACAAGATCACAAAAAGGAAACCATGTTAACCACGCTGATAAAACCAGCCCAATTGTCGTCGTTGTTTTTTCGGAACCGCAAGCCGCAAATAGACCTATTGTCATATTACCCAAGCATCAAAAAGAATGCAGGAATTTTTGTTCCACGCGCCACAAGCGCACGCCTTCCCTGTATAAAAGATTCGAAGTAAATAACCAAAATAAAGCATTGACGAATACCTAAAACAAAATGCGGCGCGTGGAACACCAATCCCTGCATTCTCCTTGATGCTTGGGTAATATTGCAATATTTATTTATATTTTATTTATTTACTTACTCTCAGGGCCGTTAGGCGTTACAGAGAGGAGTGGTGGAAAACCAAAACATGTAGAGCAAAGAATAGTTATGATGTCAAGTGATGAAACACGGCAGACTTGAAGGTAATGTGGTCGCTGATGGAGACGACGGAGGCAGGAAGGTGGTTCCAGTCCATGCTGGTCTTGGGGACAAAGGAGTCGAAGCACAGGTTAGTCCTACAACTGGGTATGCCAACTTTAAATCAATGATTGGAACGGGATGACACATAAAAGGGGGCTGTAAAAAGTGACTGACAAAGGCTGTCGATGGTGAAATAGATTTTATGAAAGAGGCATAGTCTGGAGATGCGACGTCGGATAGAGAGATCGGGGAGATTTAATGTTTGTTTCATTTGAGAGACGCTAGCTAAACGGGAATAGTTGGACAAAATAAAACGGGCAGACCGATTCTGGATAGATTCAAGGATTAGAACAAGCGAGTTGTTATGTGGATCCCATACAGACGAAGCATACTCAATTTTGGAGTGCACAAGTGTATTATATAATAACAGTTTCAAAGAAATCGGAGCGAGAGAGAAATTACGACGAAGGAAGCCGAGCATGCGGTTAGCATTATTAGCAATGTATTCAATATGTGTTTGCCAGCAAAGATTAGAGGTAATGTGAACACCCAGATATGTAGAAACAGAAGACAAGGGGGAACAATTAGAAGATAAGAAGGGGGATTGGATTGATTAGTTGATCTTGTGACTCTCATTACCTTGCATTTGTTAACATTGAGTTTCATTAGCCAAGTGTCGCACCACACGGAAATGCTGTTAAGATCGGTTTGAAGGATAGATTCATCAGAGGAGTTAGAAATTTCTCTATATAAAACACAATCATCAGCAAAAAGTTTAATAGATGAGACAATAGAGTCAGGAAGGTCATTAATGTAGATGAGGAAAAGAAGGGGTCCTAGGACAGACCCTTGAGGGACGCCTGATGACACAGAAGAAAGTTGAGAATCATGATCGTTAGTTGATACATACTGGGTGCGATCATGCAAAAAACACTCAATCCATCCTAAAATATTGCTATCGAGGTTAAGTTTGCTAAGTTTGTAAAGTAGTAGACGATGCGGAACTGTATTAAAGGCTTTAGCGAAGTCAAGAAAAACACAATCAACGGTAGATGAACGGTCTAACACAGAAAACAAGTCATTAGTAAAAACGAGTAGTTGGGTTTCACAGAAGTAATGTTTACGAAAACCATGCTGGCAGGATGTAAAGAAGGAATTTGATTCAAGGAAAAGAACAAGATTGGAGTATATCACATGTTCAAGTATCTTGCATGGAATGGATGTCAAGGAAATTGGTCTGTAATTACTAGGGTTAAAAACATCGCCAGATTTGTGCACCGGAACCACCTTGCCAACCTTCCAGTCGCCGGGTAGGGTGGTACGCTGCAAAGACTGCGTAAAAATCTGAGACAAGATGACAGATGAATAAGTCACAGTACTCTTCAAAAACTTGTAACTGATGCCATCAATACCTACTGAAAATGAAGCTTTCGCGTTTCCAATCAGCTTAGAAATACCAACCGAGTCAATGAAAATAGGCTCCATGCGTGTAAAATCTGAATTTCGAATAACAGGTAATGCAGTAGGTGCACAATTCGTGAAGAACAATGGGAAGGTATTATTCAAAAGAACACAGCTCTGATGACGTGGTATCAACAGGCCACTTTCGGATTTTTGGACGGATGTCTTTGCGTTCACGCATACTGACGACATTCCAGAACTTGCGTGGGTTAGTGGATAACAAAGATGGAAGCGTGTTATTAAAAAACGCGTGCTTGGCATTGACAATAGCTTGTTTATATTCCGACGCCACGGACAGATAAGCTGACCAACGTTCGCCTATCTTGGATTCCTTACAGCGACGAAAAAGACGCTTTTTTTCTTCTGAAGACGTTTTAACGATAGGTTGAACCACGGGGATTTTCGGGAACAGGATATTCGACAAAGAGGAATATATTTATCAACGAGAGTAGTGACCTTGGTTTTATATTGATCCCAATTTTCATGAATCGATCGTTCTCAGAACTGCGGAAAGAAAGCATCAGCAAAAATTGCCAACTCGGCGTTGATTGCTCGAAAATCCGCTTTGCCATAGTCCCGAATTAGTTTATACTGCCTAGGAAGGCGGGGAGAACTGGATTGTAAAGTGAAGTGAATAGCAGAGTGGTCGCTTAAACCAGGCAGAAGAGATAGAGATGAGACAGATTCAGGTGTAGTGGTCAATACGAGGTCAAGAACATTAGCTGATGAGCTAGTAACGTGAGTAGGTACATTTACTAGTTGGGAGAGGTTAAACATAGAACAAGTGTTAATGAAAGCTGAACACTCTGACGAACCAGAAGTTACAATAGGGCAGCAATCTTTCCATGATATGCCAGGAAAATTAAAATCACCTAGCAGGAATAAGGGGGCCTTAGGGAATCTAACAACCACATTATTGAGGCAATTATACAAATCGTCACAAAATGTCAGCGTAGCCTGAGGCGGCCGGTAGCAAACACAAAATACCATGTCTATGTGATTTAAACGAATGCACGTACAAAGACATTCGAGAGACGAAGGCACGGGAACAACATCCCAAATCACAATAGGTCTATTGTGATTTGGAACAAAACGGAACGGAAAAATAGTGTGCCTAGATTTGAGAGGGTTTCCAACCGTTCGATAGCCGTGTTTGAATTACGAACTGCTAGAAGGTGACGAAAAGACAAAAGCGTCAATCGGGCAGGTGTTGTCGCTCTTCCGTCTCCTCGCCTTCTTTCCACGTGAGTACACAACACACGCGCACTTACGACCAATCTGCGCAGGAGCCGTCTCCGTGGTTTCAGTTTTGCTTGCTCCCTCTTTTAAATCTAGGCTCTCTAAAACAGGATAGATGGACGGAGGAATGAATGCATAGTGGCTGTTGGATGGTGACTTGCGCCACCTAACCACATGTTTTGTTTTCTTACTTCAGATTATATTGTTTAAGCCTGTTTACTCAGATTTAACAGCTATCTGTTATTTATATAAAATAAAATCCCGGGCGCCCTTTTTCTTCCTTAAAATTGAGACCAAATATCGCAAAATGCACCTTTCTGAGATATATAAATATAAAAAAAGGACATGTCGCGGTGTTAGGTCGTGCTTTTAACGAGAAACAAAGGCACGCGTGGCTGTAACTTTTTGTTTTTTGTGACGCTTAGGGTAGATAGATTATGTTTGCGCCATAAAATTGGATCTTTAGTGCCCAACGTCCTTCAGCAACTGCTTTTATTTTTATTTTTTTTCAACAGAACTATTATACAGTCGACTCTCGTTAATTCAAAATCTCTTAATTCAAACTTTCGGATAATTCAAACTAACATGCAGGTCCCATCCTATGCGTCTCTATGGGAAGAAACTCCTGATAATTCAAACTTTGCTTTATTCAAACAAATTTTCGGCCCCCCTCGAGTTTGAATTAATGAGAGTCGACTGTACATTTGAGCTTTTGTTCTGTACAAGATGCATATTCTGCAACAGGCACATACTCTGCACATATAATAATCTCATTCGCAGCACACTTTGAAAAATTCCTACAAATAAAATCAATATTCGATTCAATATTCGGCTTTTTTTTCTTAATTCGATTCAGTATTCGATTTGATAACTACTATTCGGTATTCGCACACCCTTATTAAAAAGCCCTCGTTGGCACGCGAGGTCCAGATATCGCTCATAAAAGAGAGAGTGCTTGTTCCGTCATCAAGTGCCTTTCGCAGCTCAAACCGTACCTTTGCTCTTGTGTTTACGTACAAGTGCAGGACGAGCACGCTCGACAATTTTGTTAGAGAGGGCAGACTGTAGCCAGGTATGGCTTCTTTCACGAGTGCCTTGAACCCCCGGTCTTCAACAAAGCTGTAAGGCTGGAGATCTAAGGCGACCACTTTCTGATGAAGTGCATTTTCTTTCTTCTGTGACGAGGACTGCTTTCTCTGTTGAAGTATATCATCCAGTGTCGGTTGGCTCTTCGACGGCGTGTTCGCTGCGTCCGTTTTGTACTCTTCCATCAACAAAAGGTGCTGTTTTATGTGATTTCGAAGGATAGTGGTTGTTCCCGTCGGCATTTGAAGAACACATTCACACGACTTGCACTGAGCTGTCAACGACGAGAGTCTTGTGTAGCACCGCCAAAGAAGACTTTTTCCGGCTTTCTTTTTCTGCTTGCTCGGTGGCTCGTCATCCACTGTTGATGCCATCCTCGAAGAACACGCTCGAGTGAGGACGGTATCAGCCACTTCGGTATCAGCACCGAGAGAGTTACGCAGCTAGCGCGATTTACGTTTTGGCTGCGCGGGAGTGGCGAAAGTTGTTGCCGATGGCGATGCAATGTTCTGCTCGCACCTAGCTTTTTCTGTTTTTAATTTTTAAACGTTTATATTAGATAACTCTCTCAACATAAGTTCATTTTATTGTATTGATTTATAGAATGCACAATTACATCACGTATTGCTATAGAAGTGTCCCACAATAGGCCAACGCAGTGTTTCCAAACAAGCCTGCATTTTCCCACGTCATGTGTGGGCACTGCACGAGCACAGAAAACAGATTCGCATGAGGTGAAGCTTTTGCACATGCGCTGTGGCGACAACAGCACCACCACAGAGGCGTGCCATTTGAGCCGCGTGTTGGTCTATAAAGGACTTGGTGAAAAAGAAACCAAAACTGATCCTGTCTTAATGCCATCGGACATATAGAAAAAAAGCAGACCAATAACACACGCATCATACGCATTTCTCAGTGAATAAACATATTTATAGGGGAATGCATGGCAGGCAGATTATTCGTTACTTGCTCGAATATTCGCAGTTTGTGCAAATATTCGCAGCTTTTCCCGAATATTCGGCAGTGGCCGAATATTTGGGAACTTCCGAATATGCAATTTTCGAATTGAATATGCTTCAAATATGGAAAATATTCTATTCACATTCGAAATTTTGAATATTTGCACACCCCTACCTTTAAGGGATTCGGCTTACTGAGGTCGCATATGACAGCACCGCAGTTGAACAACAGCACACCTATAGTTGCTGAAAATTGTGAATATCAAAGGACTACATCCAACTGATTAGTGGCAAACGATTGGCACTTTAATCACTTTGAAGAGCTTAATTAGTGAGCCGTGCGAGGTTGTACTGTTTCACTTACAGAAGGAGGCTTGTTGGGCAACGAAGTTAGTTCTATTTGTATGGAAATATGCATGCAACTTGCAATGTTTCCTATTTTCCAACTGTGGCTGCAATGTTGCCGTGAATGTTCCAGTTAAGTTGGGTCAAAGAAGTTTTTGTGTCTGCTATAACATTTTTTTCTTTCTGGTGTGCGGCTAATATGTAATGGTTCTAAGCTGCTGTCATATTGTAAATTTGACTGCTGCTTGAATGTTGGATCTCTTCTGGGTTTCTTTGTTTCAGGTTAGAAAAAGAGTACACTGCTTTGAAGGTCAAGGAGCACGAAGACATGGTTGAGCTTCGGGTGAGCACTCACAGTTTTGGGCGTCACCTTTGTTGTTCACCCTTAACTCATTCACCTTTCTTGTAATTCTTTTGTTTGTTTTGCAGAGGCTTCGTACAGAGAACAGGCTTTTAAGACAAAGGATAGAACACCTCGAGCAGGTGAGGCCCAGCTTTTTCATCCAGGACTGAACAAGAATGAGCAAATCGCTCTTAGATTGTGTCTTCATAACATCCTTTCGTGCGGTTTAGTCGAAGACATTCCAATATTATGTAAGTATTTTACGAATGTCTGCATATCTCACCTTGTGGATCTCGATGTTGAGGTCCAAACTAACGGTAAAGCATAAATTCTCGCCAACAAATAAATAGGGGCTTCCTGTCGTGCATCGGCCAGTGGAATTTCCCCAATTCTCTAGCAGTTTTAGTTAATTGTGAACGCTAACTGCAGTCCTTCCTCACAATGGAAACGAAGGATCCGGACACACCATGAGAGCATGACAGGAATTCCGAGAGCCGACAACAGTCCATTCATGGACACGAGCAGATGTCTGGGATGCAGTGCACGCAACCTTGAAGCGCGTTTCATTCTGCGACTGGGAAAAAAGACAGCGCCAATATACTGTAATCCTGTTTGTTTTGGGACAAGGTCGCTAAATGGCGCCGCTGGCAAGCGTGGCACTCATTTCGATAACGCGCGTGAAAAAATAGGTTTTCTTTGCGTCACCCGGTTCATTGTTAAATCTGAGCACCCTCGACTGCACCGTTCCTCGACTTTCGCCCAAGCCGTGCCATCGACGTGAGAGGCGTTTGGAGAGGCTCAACTGGACAGGAAGGGTCTGGGGGAAGGCCTCTTTCTCTTTAATATTTAGGTGGAACGAGTCGCGACGTCACAAAAGCAGGAAATGATCTTAGCAGCACGTGCACTCGAGGGTCCACACCGCCACACGCCCAGAAGTGACTCCTTTGGGACGACGCCCCGCGCAGGAGAGCTCGTCCCTGGCGGACCGGCTCATCCAGGGCCAGGTGGTACGAGCCCAGGAGGCCGAGGACAACTACGTCATCAAGCGGGAGCTGGCAGCGCTCCGGCAGCAGGAGCTCAGCGTGCAGCAGGAGCTCGAGAGGGCACGCCTGCACATCACTGAGCTGCACCAGGTCTGCTTACGCTTTCTTTGCCGGGATTGTGTTGGCAAGGGCAGTGCCTATAAAGCTGAAAATACACTCAATTTCTAGTATTCTCGGGAAGTGGCATTACTTCGATCACTCCAAAATTTGCCGTGAACGTTAGCATGTTTTTCTTCTCTTTTTTGTGGAGTAGTACCTGCCTATTGCAAATAATGATAAACCTGAAAACTGGTATATTGAAAGGAGTTAAAACGAAAAAAAAGGGGACATAGAGCATCTCAAACTCGGCTACGATCTTTATTTCGTCCATGCCTCGGATACTCCCTTTGAACATCATCGTTGCCACAAGCGAAAATGTGCCTTCTTCTTTACATCTTCACGAGAGGAACGCAGTTGCACAAAAAAAAAGGGGGGGTAATCTATTGCTCCACCTCCCGGTAACCTAACCTCCATTTTTTTAGGCTTCCGACAACCGTCGGAACAAAAAGCACGCGCAACGCAGCGATCAAACCTAGACAAGCCAACGGTGTACAAACCTCCGCACAGACAAAGGATGTCCTCGAATCTAAATATACCCGGACACACCGCGGAATGGAAACAAACGGGAAATAGAGGCACCTAAATGTGCCATTTGTGACATCACGGATTGGAAACCGAGGGACCGGAAGCAAAGGTGCGGTTCACGCGCCGGTGGAAGAGGCCTTTGGGGCAGCGTGGCCCGGGCCGTCTTGGACGACGGGGCTGGGACCCTGGGTGCAGGCGCAGACGCAGCCCCCATCACTGGACAGCCAGACGGAGGGCCTGCTCAAGTCGCTGCAGGACGAGCTGGTGGCGGTCAAGCTGCGGGAGGCAGAGGGCCACGAGACCACCAGGGGGCTCCGACAGCGCATCCAGGAGCTGGAGGAGGTGAGCCGGATGGTCAAACGAGACGCCGTTCTCGCCCCGTCGGTGACCGGACGCTCGGGACGAGATGCTGAGCTTCCAAACTCGCCATCGTTGAAGCGATAGCGAGAAACCGTCGTCGTAATCGAGAAAACGCCGTCGGGCAGCGGAAGCGGGCAAAGTGCACCCGTATTTTGCTGCATCTCGCGAATGCAGCCTGTTTGCAACGTGGATCTACACCACCGAATCCTCGTCCGACACGCATGGCGAATGGAGCGATTCAAAATGCGACACTATCGAATCAAAGACCAAGAGCGCGAAATCTGTCCCGCACGCCTCCCGGACGCGCGGGACTCTAGCACATACCCTACTCAGTGTGCGATTTGTGCTAGTTTTTTCATTGCGCACCAGAGACGTTAGTCGGGACGAGACTGGACGAATGCGTGCGCCACACGGACGCTACCTTATATGGTTCTTGCACGATACGCAACGACAATGAGGTGAGCGGTTTCAAGGTGCAACGTTGCGCCACTCTCGATGGCACATTTTGCTGGGAGCCCTAATTCTGCCAGAGCTGCTGCGCTATGCCGCTCAGTGGCTATCCAACTGCCACCGCAACAATCCGGGTTCAAGCCTCGCCGAGGCTATAAACTTTTTGTATTACCTTAATGTCGCACAATGCTCCTAGCGTGTTGCTCGTTCCGGACGCTTGTCCATGTCGATCGTTCCTGACGTTCGTCTTGGACGTTCGTTCGAGACGATTTTCTCGTCGGGAGGTACTCGTAAAATATGTTGCTCGTTAAAAGCGGGTTCCTCTTTCTGTGCTTGTGACAATGCGTGACGTGCCCAGGAGAACAAGAGGCATCGGGAGGTGACGCCCAACAACAGCGTGGCCACCCTGCAGGAAGAGCTGATAGCGGTGAAGCTCCGGGAGGCCGAGGCCAACCTGTCCATGAAGGAGCTCAGGCAGAAGGTGGCGGACCTCATGGCTGCCTGGGAGGTACCCCTCTCTTTTCCATCGCATCGTCGCTGTTCTAGCTTCGCCATTTGCCATTCTCTCAATGTGACCCCCTCATTGGCTGAGGAGCGATAATAAGATGCTCATGATGCGTCACGTCTTATTGCGCTCTCTGGGGTCTACGCTAGATATGTAGCAGAATGCCTAGGGGGTGCAGCCTTGAAAATTTTTTTGTAAAAAGTCATTTATTTCTCTACATTTTCTCTTCTGCAAAATTGGTTAACTTTTTGGTCTTCTGTGGCAAAATGTCACATTTTTTTATAAAAGACATCCGTAAAGTGACAAAAAAATTCCATAGCCGGATTCCTTATTAAATTTCAGTCAGGAAAAGGGAAGAATGAGCCTTCCCTGTTTTGCCATTATCAAACGATAGATTGACTAAAATGGAATTTATACCAAAAAGTGGAGCGGAGAAAAATGCGTTCAAAGTGCTCCAAACACTACCTTTTCTTTAGCTTCAGTGGACAGAAAATAATTTATAAAAAATTAACTATGCAGTGTAAACTAATTAAAATTTCTGGAAATACTCTCTAAATGTTGGTGGATGTAAATATGTCATTTTTCAAGATCAACTTTTTTTGCATACATTTATTTTTCTGGGAAGTATCCCCCCTTGAAGTAAATCCCCCATCCAGCATCGACAAGCCTGTACTGTGACGGTTTTCATGCAGACAGCTGCATGGAGACCACCCTTGTGGCATCACATATTGCAGGCTCAGGTGCTCTCAAGCTGTCTGGGGCAGTTTGTTCACCCACGGAGTCAAAACCTTTGCGTTGAAATAACTGAGATACGTTCATTAAATTTTATATCTTAAGAAAATAATGAAACCACTTAAATGACTGCAGACAGCAGATCTTTATATCGCAGAAATGAATAAGGAAGTCTTAACATTTAGGTGTATAGTATCAAGAACAAACAAACTGCCTAGTGTTAATGTTATCTTCACTCCTAGGATCAGATCAAATGCAAGCTAAACGTTCATCACCCATCTTCACGAGTTCTCCCATATAATCGAGAGAAACTGTTTTCTCCTTACGCTAAGTATTTTTGTCACCTTCCTTAGATCCTAAATGCGCGACCACAAGTATACCTTGTGCAGCTTGTTAGAATATTTCGCCACTACCACTGAACATACCCAAGTTGTCATACGTAATCATCGAGATAGAGGGTCTTGGAGCGATAAACTGGTATCCCGTTCACCAGGCAAACGTGAACCCTTCCCTGGCTGCAGCCATGTACAATTGTGACCACAAGACACGTGACCGTACCAAATCCTGAGGCTTTTATGAAAAACTGAGCCGAGATTTGTATTTGCGATCGCTGTAGAAAAACAAGATAAACTATTTTTCAATACTATTGGTGCCAGAGATGAGTGTCTCCCACCGATAAAAACCCAAAATACAGCACACAGGCTGACGGCATCTAGTGGAGCCATTGCAAAGCTGCCCGAGTTTTTCTCGTAAAAGAACATTTTGGACTTAAAACAAATGAAACATAACTTATCTCGTCGGTACTGTTACTAAAGATCAATAAACAGTTACCTATGCATGGTACTTTGTTAAACCTAGACGTAAAACTATAAGGTCACGTGTCTAGTGGTAAGCAATGTGCAACATGGCGGCGGGCGGGTTGGGGGGGGGGTCACTTTCAGCTGCAAGTTTATCTCTCTAAGCCCCTCATTTCGCTGTATGTAATTGACCTATCAACCCCTACATAATCAATGTGCATCAATGATAACAATGATTCCTGTGTCTCCTCTAGCCTCCTGATATGTATCCAGTACGCCAACGATGTAAATAGTCGTAACGTGTTACAACAATTGACTGCAGAAGCTCAGCACATTAACATGGCAGGCAATTGGATAGTAAAGATAGCCATCGGACAGTGAACAGGTCTATAGAGATTGCAAGAACGGCCTCTGGGCGCCGCCATCTTCCTGCTGGTGTGTGTGGATCGTCTGATAGTCAAGCATTGCTGAGGCATACCCGCAGTTTCCAGACTGGCACCCAAAGAAAGTGTTTTCCATCCACGGTGGCCAGACTAGCTCTTAAAGCGCGACTGCTGGCAAACATCTACAGCAGTGGTTCTCAACCACTGATATTTCGAGGACCCCTTCCCCCCAACAGGGTGTGGGAGGGGACAATTACAATCACAAAAGGGTGAATGAAAATAATTGTACGACGATCACACGACGTGATGCGTTTAGACAGCGGCAGCTGTGCTGCTTATTCGACGATATGACGATGACGACCAATTGACATTGCACCGACCGTGCGTCGCACGGTGATCTGATGTTGAAATGACGTTGCATTGATCTGGCGTTGATGCGTGGTTGATGAATAAATGATTTTAAGGTCGTGATGTGTTTTTTTGCCAAATTTAGCAGGGAAACTGAATTGGTGCATAGGTCACGTGACATAAATTTTTCCGCTAAACTTAGCGGGGAGGCTGAATTGGTGCATAGGTCATGTGACATCAATTTTTCCGCCAAATTTAGCAGGGAAACTTTTCTTTTACGCTCACGCTGTCGCGAAACCAGGGGTCAGGCCACTAACAGCTGTCGCTGTCAAACTAAATTTGTAGAAAGCAGGGTTCAGATTATGGAACGTAGTCGACTCTACTCGCTCGACGCTCATGGTTTGGTCTATTTAGCTTTGTGGGTCAGCCAGCATGAACAAGAAAAAAGTTTTATTGCCTGGCTTGACTGACACTTGAGGGCAACCCCACAGGATCTGCGGACCCGCATCTGAGAATCACTGGTCTATAAAAAGGTTCTTCTATATGCGTATCAACGACTGAAGTGCTGTAGCTGTGTGTGTGTTGGGAAGTAGTACAGATAAAATCTGAGATACCGAGGACTCAGCGTGTCGGCATAGATCTGTTGGAAAGCGTGGAACATATAGGAATGCGCCTTCAGCTTACGAGCATTCTTTTACCCTTTCTCAAATGATGCAGTAGAAAAGTAGTGTGCTTAATCTGTGCTAATGCCTAGCTTAGAAAAGTGGATATCTCCACTCTTACCAGGGTGAGCAATTATTTTTTTCGCATATTAGGACCTTTTGCTAAAGATGGCGGAACTTTCGAGGGCCACAAATCGGTTCACTTTACTCGAGGGTACAGGTTTTTTTCTGCGATTCAATACACCCGTGTAATCACCTTCAGATCAGTAGTTAATGGTTGGCCCATATCCAGTTAAAAGGAAACTAATTGTGATGTGGTCTTTTTTTCTATATCTTACATATACTTTAAATTTAAGTGCAGATTGGAAAGCATCACTAACAGGTACACTGCATGACACTGTTAGCACAAACTCGACTTGGATGCTTTATTGCGTTTTACTTTAAAAGTTGTGGCAAGCATCAAAATTTTTCAATGGCGGAAAGTGCCCCAGCTGAGCACTTTCCGCCATTGTAGCAGCTTTAATTACGGTCCTTAGTTTCGAGAGAAAAACAAAGAACACCAATGATGGCTTGTTTGCACTCACAGCGTCACGGAGTGCACATTTGCATGCTAGACTTCAGTATGCGGTTGAACAGCCCTCGTGCGACGTTTCCTGGGGGGAGGAAGTCCGGCTGACTGGGCATGTCCCGTGCAGAAGCACTTGGCGGACAAGGAAAACCCCCCGGAGAACCAGTCGACCCCTTCGCGCTGGAGTGGGAACAAGGCGCAGCTGAGCAGCCTCCAGGAGGAGCTGATGACAGCCCGGCTCAGGGAGGCTGACGCCACCGCCGAGCTCAAGGAGCTGCGCCAGAGGGTCATGGAGCTCGAGACGCAGGTCCGTCAACTCCTCTCACTGCCTAGGTTTCTTCTGTCGTGTCGAAAAACCTGGGGAAACACCTTTGTGTGTCTTCCTCCATCTTTTTCAGCACGATTGTATACCACCGGTGCCTGCGCGTTGACTCTCGTTGGGGCTTTGGGTTTTGTCCGTCGCAAGACCACCGATAAACTCTGAAGCAAGCTGATTTCCGTGGGTCACATGCTGGGGGTAGAAGCGCCCAAAGCTGGTTCTAACCTCTTGTGTGATTCAGCTTGCAAAGTGGAGATTACAGCATCCACTCTCATAATTAAATCTGTTTCCCTAGAAATCGAAGCTATTTTATGAGGGTGCAACACGTATAATATTTGCACGAATATAACGCGACCACGAATATAACGCGAGTTTGATGCCGTCAAAAAGAAAAAACGTATTATCACTATTATAACGCGAGCCAAGGTTGCATAAATTTACTGCACTCGGGGGCATAGCAGAAGTGAGAAGGCAATTGAAATCAAAGAAATATCAGTTTATGTTTTGACTGCACCCATCCTCACTGCTCGGGTCCTTTTGTTTGCAATCCACTTGGCGACTTCGCGGATATGCAGCAGCACGGCGCCGCTTGTTTGGTAGTTCCTTTTTCTTCGGATTGAGCTCCTCGGCGGTCCACAAGCAAAGCGAGGCACGAAGCAGAAGCACCAACACACAAACACCAGACCACTCCGGAGCAGAAACTAAAAAACGTTTTGCCTTTCCTTTTTGGTGAAGAAGGAAGACCAGCGAAGCTGTACAATGGTGGGAATGAAGTAATGGCCAGCCGAAAGTCGGCAAGCCAGAGTGGAAAGGCTCGAAAGGTTGCGCCATCTATGAGCGACGGCGGCAAGCGGACAACCGGCAAACACAACACTCTGGACAGCTACTGCCATCTATGAGCGACGGCGGCAACCAGATTTTTGTGTCGACATTTCTTTGCGGGGGACATGATCCTGGGGAAACTAACCCTTAACAGCTCCGCTGTAAAAATGCGCAAGCAGAAAAAAGACTGCTGGACCCGATACACGATCACATTCATTCTTGTTCCGGTCCCTCCACATAAACAAACACTGCGGCTGTGTTCCAAAATTAACTCGATCTGACTCTGGAGTAAAGGTTCCGTACCGTGGCGTTTTCAAACCTACTCGCACTTACTCGATGACGTCAGAACTTGCGTTCCAGGAGCGGATTGTTTACTCCGGAGTAGTTACTCACGCTACCCTCCTCGATCGGGGGAATAACGTCGGATCAAATCGAGTAATTACGTCAAGTGATCTGTTCGCCATCTGCTCGTCGTCTGCTTTCTGCGCCAACAGCCGTCAAGGCTCGTTTGCTCCGTTGGCTTTGGTGGGAGACGTTCGAAATGACAAATAATGAGGTGCAGCAATTTATGTGTGGTTATTGCGATTTGCTGTTTTTAACGCAGGAATTGACTGCATCACATCCAGACCATGCACCTTCCCCGGGAAGGTATACCTGTTGCTATTATCAGAGTGCGAACGTAAACAGGAGGTTCTACGCATCCTCGTCCTCGGCGTTGGAGGAAACTCCGTATTCTTACATTCAAGGCTGAAAATGTTCAAACGCAATTAATTAATGTAAAAGTTTTTTGTTTTTTTTCCAAAGTGTGTGTAATGATAGGACAACACTAATAAAGCAGTCGAGGCTTCGGAGATTTCATGTATATGATCAGTCAACCCCACTCCATCTCCCTCCCCAAGAAATTTCCTATGGTGGTTCGGAAATTCTCTCTGTGATTTTGTAATAATATTTGCGTCAAAGCGAACGTAAGTTACATATCACTGCTGGGAAAGCCCCTGCGCTCTACTGCTACACCGTGTGGAAGCGAGTTCTGCAAAACGTAATCGGTGCAAATTAGGATGCATGGAACGTATGTGTTTAGGGCACCTGGACTAAACTTACAGCGATCGCGCTGATTAATCGAAACAAATTTTTGATGTCTAACTGAAAGGAGTAAGTAATTTTGATCTCAATATACATCCCAAAAAGGTGAGCAAAAAGAGCTGCTGGAGCCACCTCAGATAGCATCAAGTCGTCACTGTCAAAAAAAAAACTTCGAAGCGGTTAATATTATTTTTCCTTCGAGTGCTTTCTCCATGATCAAAAGAGATTGTCTGCTAGTTTCCGCCATCGCTGCTATGTTTTCTTTTTGCCGTAGGCCAAGACGAAACTAATCCGCATAGTGTCCCAGGTGATTATCCCGGCCGTTCCGAAATCGAGTCGTGGATCGTTTACTTGCAATGTCACGTGGTATTACCGGCTGATGTAGGGGACAGGTTACTCGGGTAAGATTTGGAACATAGCCCTCATGTTGCACGAGTGCGTAAACATGTTCGGGTCTTGGCTTGTCTTGTGTTGACTTGACTTGACTTGGCCTGGCTTGACTTGGCTTGAACTGGCCAGTGACTGCATTCCCGCGTGGCGCACTGCATTTTTGCGGCGTGTTTCTCGGCGTGCATTGTACAAACACAAAAGCGATAAAAATGCTTTTTATGTTTTCTATTCCCCCCTTCACGTGGTCCAGTAGCTAATAAATTCCCTCCCACACCACCACTTCTTTTCCCACCCGATCTCATGCATAGAGCCAGAGGGATGACTTTCTAGCCTCGTAGCTGACCTCAATTTTTAATATAACGCGAGATGCGTTTTAAAGCACATAATTTAAAAAAAAAAAAAAAATGTGCGTTATATTCATGCAAATACGGTATGTGAGGGTAACTGCCCAAACGTGTGGCAGGAATGAGGTTAATTAGTCCCAGCTATTGCATAGTTAAGGTTAGGGTTAATTTAACGGAGCACAGAAGGACGAATACTGAGAGAAGAATGCAGGATGGGTGCTAAACTAGAAAGAAACCAAACTTTTATCGATAAAATGGCTCGAACAAAAAAAACCCGCAAAACAGCAAAATAAACTGTCGCAGGTGACATCGGCATTTGTACGTGTCAATAAAACCAACTTCCTTTTTGTGCCAAAAGATTGAGCGCTTGCTGACGCAGTTTACCACGCACTCCTTTTCTATCGCATATGCAATAGGCGGTGTTCGAGGCAGGGTTTAAGCCGCACGTCCGGAGGCCTCCTGGCTCGTGACGACGACCATTCCCTGAAGTGAAGAACCCAGGGGTCCAGTGGAGGTGGGAGAATTGGTAACGTAACGAACGGTTTAATTACATGGTTGCGATACAATCGTCCAAATCCGAGAGAGAACGGAGAACAACCGGAGCAGCCCCACGCTCCGCCTTATATAGGGTCCGTTTCTTCCTCACTCTCCACCAGGGCAGCAGGTGCGACGTAGCAAACCGCCGCCAAGTGCGTTGCAGCAAAGACCGCCGCGTCGTAGCCAGAAGTGCGTCGTAGCCATGGTTCTCCGCAGTTAGGCCCTGCCTCTCTCCCTTTCAAGTGCGATGTAGCCAAAGTTCTCCGCAGTTAGGTCATGCCTCTCTCCCCTTCCGGAGCGCACGAACCCACACGCACACACACACGTCCCGTTGACGTCACGGATGCGTTGAGACTCGTTTTGGACAGGCTCCGACAGGTGGGCGACAGTCCCGGACAGATCGTGACTCGTTTCCGCAGCGTTGAAACTCGGAAGAAGGTCGCCGAAGGTTCCATTCTTAACAGCCCCTCCGGGGCCAGGGAAACCTCGAATGGCCGGTGATACAATCGCTGGCCTGAAGAGGTGGGCTTGGAGTAGGCCTTGAGAAGACGCTGCAAGCACCAAACAAACTCCCAAACCTCTTACAACGGAGGCATCAGCGGAAACGTCCCCCACAACACCACGCCACACCGCAGTCAAACGCTCGGAATCCGCCTTTTTCATGCCCCGTCACATTGGTCCTAGCAATCTCCTGAGCTGTACCGCGAAACCCTGACACACTAGGGTCGCTCTTCTGCTCGACTGTCAAAGACACTCTGTCTACTCGTAGCAGAGGACCAAAGTTAAGTGACGCCGGAGCTACGAGAGATCTTTCACTGATCCCGTCTTCCTTTGCCTTTTTCCCCGGCGCGTTGGGACGGCGTACGCTTTCTAGTGCTACGAGGTCAGGCTGTTCTACAACCTGGTCCCTCTTATCCCGGTTTTGTGCCTCCAACTCTGGGAGTGCTTGCTCCCCGTCAGCTGCCTCTGGCTCTGGATCACTCGTCAACAAAGGGGCGACCTGACGGGATTTGGACCTCGTACATGACTGAACTAGCCCTTCTCCCAGTTGTTGACCCCTTTCGCGCAGCAGGAAATCTGACCGGTTAGAAAACAAATAAGGATACTCCAACGGGACTGTTTGCGAGACAGCCGCCTCTGTCACTAGCTCTCCGAACGGGCCAGTTATCCTTACTGTCGCCATAGGCAGACAGACACTGTGCTTTTCGAGCAGCTGCTTGATCCAAACTACCTTTCCAGTAAAATCGGATGTCGATACATACGACGGATGAACAACGTCCATCGTCGCTGCACTGTCCCGAAGCACCCTGCACGGTTTTCCGTTTACATGGAGCTCGTGAAGATAGGGACGAAGAAGCTTCAGGTCCCTGTCACTACCGTTCACGTACGAGAACACAACCCGCGGTTTCTTACATCTGGCCGCTGTGTGTCCTGGCTCCTGACAGTTGTAACACAGGAACGGCTTCCTTGCCTCGAACTGCCCTGTTGGGCTTTTCCGCGCCTCGTCTCCGTTCGGGTGTTCTGCGTTCTTGTCTGGGACCTTTTGTCCTGCTTCGGGCTTCTCGGGCCCGTTTTCTCGCGAGCCGTTTCCCTGTTGGAAGGGCTTACACACAGCGGGATCGCTCCGGCCTGGTTCGCTTTCCTCTCCGCTCAGCTTTCTACGCGTTGTGTACTCTTCGGCTAGCTCAGCGGCCCTTTCGACAGAGTCGACTCCCACCCTATCCTGCACCCAGAGCTTGACTGACTGCGGAATGCTACGAAAGAACTGTTCGAGGCACACACACTCGACAACCTTGTCTCGGCTTTCGTACACTTCCTCGCTCTTCAACCATTCTATCAAGTTGGTTTTAAGCCCGTACGCGAATTCCGAGTAGCCCTCGCTGCTCTTTTTGGATGCGTTTCTAAACCTTTGACGGAACGCCTCGGCAGAAAGGCGGTACCGCTTCAAAAGGCTGGACTTCACCTTGTCGTAGTCGTCCGCGTCTCCAGCACTAAGGCGCGCGACAACCTCTGCAGCCTCACAGGGCAACAAAGTCAAAAGCCGTTGCGGCCACGTTTCTGGGGCGAAGCTTAACTTCTCACATGTCCTCTCAAAGTTAACTAAGAACAGGCCCACGTCTTCCCCAACTTTAAACGGCTGCAGGAGCTTCTTCATTTGATACGACTCGGTCTCACTTGCTCGTACCGGAGCCCCAACTCTACTGTTCTGCGAGTTTAATCGCTGTTGTTCAATTTCGAGCTCTAGCCTTTTCAGCGCTCGTTCCTCTCTCGCTGCAGCTTCGCTCTTAGCGTTCTGAAGCAGTTCCCACGCAATTTTAATTTCCTCTGCTTCGGCGCTCTCTGAAATCGCTTTACTGATCTCAGATTTCTTCATCTTTTGCTCCACCTCCACACCCAATTCTTCACATAAACAGAGTAAATCTGTTCTCAGTAACCTCATTAGATCCATGATCGCTGCTCTTTAGCTTTGGCTTTGTTCTAAAACTTGTCGCGAGGTTGTACCAAAACCTAGCACACGAGTCAAAACCTAAGGATTCCCAGCAGTTCAAAATTAATTGCCCATAATCTGAAGCCTGGCGAATCTCAAAGCAAAGTCCAAACGCTCACCCACAGATGTAGCACGATGTCGCATGGTCCGATCCCAACCGCTGCCAACCAGTTGTTCGAGGCGGGGTTTAAGCCGCGCGTCCGGAGGCCTCCTGGCTCGTGACGACGACCATTCCCCGAAGTGAAGAACCCAGGGGTCCAGTGGAGGTGGGAGAATTGGTAACGTAACGAACGGTTTAATTACATGGTTGCGATACAGTCGTCCAAATCCGAGAGAGAACAGAGAACAACCGGAGCAGCCTCACGCTCCGCCTTATATAGGGTCCGTTTCTTCCTCACTCTCCACCAGGGCAGCAGGTGCGACGTAGCAAACCGCCGCCAAGTGCGTTGCAGCAAAGACCGCCGCGTCGTAACCAGAAGTGCGTCGTAGCCATGGTTCTCCGCAGTTAGGCCCTGCCTCTCTCCCTTTCAAGTGCGATGTAGCCAAAGTTCTCCGCAGTTAGGTCATGCCTCTCTCCCCTTCCGGAGTGCACGAACCCACACGCACACACACACGTCCCGTTGACGTCACGGACGCGTTGAGACTCGTTTTGGGCAGGCTCCGACAGGTGGGCGACAGTCCCGGACAGATCGTGACTCGTTTCCGCAGCGTTGAAACTCGGAAGAAGGTCGCCGAAGGTTCCATTCTTAACAGTGGGTTGCTGCACTAAAACTTTGGGACGATCGCAGTTGTGTTTTCGTTTCTGCCCACCCAGAACCAGGTGAGCCTGAACCAGATCCGGAGGCAGGCAGAGGAGATCAAGAAGTACGACGAGATGTCGGACTCTGTCTCCGGAAAGGAGCGGGAGCTGCACGCCCTGATGCAGGAAGAGGCACGCAAGCTCTCTAACCTCGAGTCGCAGGTAGGGGCTCTGGCGGCTCTCTTGAAACTGCCTTTACCTCGGCACCACTTCAAGCTCAAATACTCTGTTTGCACGATTGTAACACACTTTTTTTCGCCAAAATCTGTGACCAAAAATACATGCGCGTTGTAACGCGCTTGTACTTTGTAGAAGAACCATCGTCGGACTCCTACAACGGCGACTAGTGCACGGTATTTATTTTTCTATTGGCGTGTGTTTCATAAAACCTGTTCTATGAGGTATGCGTTCAGCCTTCCTTTTTTTTTTTACCTGCGCGATACAATCGGCATCGAGTTATTTTCCGAATATTTGAGTGCTAAATACACCTGCGCATTACAATCGGGGACGCATTACAATCGTACAAACAAGGTAGATGATGGCATTCTGAATAATGTGTCAAATGCGTAGCATTTATAGGGCCAGCATTAGGGATTTCGTGTTCATGGACGTAGTCTCGACGACGTTGTGGTGTCGCTTAATACCCTTGCGTCACATGGCTGTGATTTTATGGTGTCGGATGACATGACGTCGGGCAACACCACGTCTAGACATCGTCGTGTCTAGTCATTTGGCATCACACTTCTCTCCCCCTTAAAGGGCCACTGAAAAGAAATAAGCTGTCTTTTTTAAACAGTCTGGTTGGGACACGCGTGTTCAAAAAAAAACTTTACACGAAAAAAGAATATTTTTGGAACAATATTTACAGCATGAGATTCATTTTGAATTCCACGCGCAAAGTCCATGACATCACGGAATGGTCATACACTCTTTCCACCTGAACGAGATGGTCATACACTCTTTCCACCTCAGCATGAAGGCGAAGCCGATCCACCTTTCCTTCACCCGTCCGAAATTTTGGGAAAACAAGTGGAAAGGAGGGGAGTACTGACTAAATTGCGTCTCGTGCTGTCAATATTGCTCTAAAAAAAATTTTTTTTTTTTCACGTAAATTTCATTTTTTGACACTTGCGTCCCAATTTAGACTGTTTAAAAAAAATATCTTTTTTCTTTTCAGTGGCCCTTTAAGAAAACAAACTTAGTGCAACGTTTAGCTGCGAGACACATTTTAAGTTGGAAGTGATTCCAAAAGGTGCTTTCTTTCGAGACACGAGCCCGAAATAAGAAGCATGTTCACAAGTCACTCGAATGCGTCTGCAACGTAAACATTACGCTGAAAGTTAAATTTTTTCGAGAAAAGATTTAATCCCCTTAAAAAAAACACATAGGGTACAAAGAAAAGAAAAATATTTTTATACAGCCTGGATGGAAAAAGGACGTCATAAAAAAATTTACAATGGAAAAAAAAAATCTTTTTAAGCTATATTTACGGCAGAAATTGAATTTGTAGTTGGCACCCGTGGGACTGGAGCCCTTTGCCGCTGCTTGACGAAGGGCTCCAGTCCTCGTGATTGTCGAGCAGCAGCGTTGCTTTGGAAGGTCCGATATGTTAGAAACTAAAACATGTGGCACCGCGCCCCTTTGAACAGAAAATGGCTAAGGTTTTGTTTCTTAATGTACGTGTCGAAATGGAAGTGAATATTTTCTTATGCTTGTTGTTTCTCAAACATCAAAACAATTTGTTAAAAGAAGAAGCGCATAAAATAAATGAAGCTTGTAATAAGTAACTTTTAGAGCCCACAGGAAGCTCGCAAAAGAGTGCAAGCACCATGTGACTAGTGGCCAGTCACGTGACTGCTACTTGCCACTTTTCCGCGGGCTCCCACGGGTTTCCAACTACAAATTTGTTTTGTGCCGTAAATATAGCTCTGAAATTATTTTTTTTGTTGTTGTAAATTTTTTATGACATTTTCTTTTTCCATCCAGGCTGTTTAAAAACAATTTTTTTCCTTTGCATATTTTTTTTAAGGAAAAGTTTTTTTAGGAGCTCAGCGTTCCTTCAAGGGCAGACCAACCTGCTGCTTACAGTAAATATTCATAATATCCAGTTTGTTTTTTGCTCGTTTGATACTACCTTCAATGGTAGTGGTGATGCGAGAAAAACTGGGAGGGCTGACAGCTGCATGCTTGGGGTGCCGGTTTTGCTCCTTGGTACGCATTTGCAGTATGCATGTGAGTAACGAGCTGTAACGAGTTGTTGTCTTGCGGGTCCATGCAGATGAAGGAAGAAAGGATGAACGCTCGTATTCGGGAGGTGGAGCACAGCCAGGTCATTGCCGAGTTGAAGCAGAAGATCTCCTCCCTGGAAGTCAAGGTGAGAGCGCTGCCAGCACACGCCTGCCACAGGCACTGGGACCACCAGACGCTGTGCGAAGTTACTCTTAAGAAATAAGGTGTTCATTTGTATTATAACCACAGTGCAAAAAGTAACCGAGTTGCGTTCCAAGTACTGTAGTTGGAAAATATCCATCCCGGTGCTCTGCAGTTTCTGTTCAAAGGTCTCCGATGCTGAAAAGAAATGGGTGCATCTCCATTCAGCACTCTGCTTGCTTGCGAAGCAGCGACAGTGTGTTCATGCTGGGACTAGATGCGAGGGAATTTGCGTATTTGTTGACAATAATTTTTAGGAGTAACTATCGGTTAGATTTTACTTCGAAATTGTAAACTAGTTACAGTTGCCGACATTTCATCGTACCTTGGGAAATATGTTAGAGGTTTTAAGGTTGTAGCTATATAATTACGGCAGAGTCGGAACACTTTTACTCGGTTTCTTTACGGCCCTGCCGGTCGCCGAGCTTTTTTGGCTTTTCTGGCCGATGCTTTTGCGGTACTCTCGGAAACATTTGCCGAGCTCGAGTTCCCCCTTTCTGGCGCCGTCTGCGTCACAGAACCAAGAGCTGTTGACCGCGGGGCAGCTGAGGGGCAGCACGGAGTCCGAGGAGGTCAAGGAGCTCCAGGACAAGCTGTCCGACCTGAAGGCAGAGGTGAGCGTTGGCCCCGCTTCGCCGCTACGCCGCCACGGGGCTTCTTGTGACACCTGTGTGCGGCCGAGTTTGCGCTGAGCTGCGTGCACGGAGGAGTCGCAGTGCTTCTCTGCACCCTGCCCTCCACTGCACAGCCGGCTTTGACGCGCACTTTTGGGGGGAAGCTGTCATAGTCGTTGCTCCCGACGCTCGGGTTCAACGTTTCCCGGAAGCTTCGTCGAAGAGCTTTGAGAATTTCCCCAAATTCTTCGGACCTTCGTAATGGACGACAGTCGGACTGGCTAAGAAGTCTGCCGAAACGTTGTCCTGCCTTGCTAGCGTGTTTGATTTCACAAATTGTTTTTCTCATTTTGGTCGCCAATGAGCCGGTTTCCTTCTGTCAACTTTGACACGAACCAGGGGAATCTGCGCCACTTTCGGCGTAACGGGCGACATTGCTTCGGTGCGCCTCGAAGGGCCGCTCCCGATTCGGTGGCATAGCGTGCGGCCGGGAGCGGCCCTCGGAAGGCGAGCGGCGGGGACCCCCGTCTGACGGCGCGACGCCCGTGGGCCCTGTTGCAGAGGTTCCGCTTAGAGCTGAGCTCCCCAGTGTTGCCCAGCTTGTTGTCGCCCCTGACCCCCATGGGGTGGGACCCCGCCTCTTCTCTGGGACAGCTCTAGGACTCTCTCTCTCGGCGAGGTGAACCATTAACCCTCTCACTCCTCACGCTCTTCCCCTCTCCCCCGCACGTGCCTGGGCCTGCGCACGACCTGGCTTGCCGTTTGTTTGGGGCCTCGAGAGCGGCCGGCTTCTTGTTTCGCTGTTGCCCAAAAGATTTGCACGTTCGTTGCTCCACTGGAATTGTGGGGGCTCTGTATTTTCCCTGCGTTCGAAAATGCTGCCGTCTGGAACTTGCACGAGGCCGCGTCGCAGTCGTTGAAATCATAAATGCGAGCCGTGAGCCTTCTGAACTTTTTTAATATTTGTGTTATTTGATTGCACGCTACACTTATGTGGACCTTTGACCTTGAAGGTGTTTGCCTCACTTTAAGCCCTTTATTTGTGGCAACGAAAGTAGAGACAGAAGAAGTGTTGCAGCATCTCTGGAGGCATTCTGTGTTCTGTCAACTCCCTCCAGGTTGCAAGTAGTGGTTGCTGTATTTGAGTCCGAATACATCTCAGCATATAAGGAGGCATGTTTCCATTGGATGAAGCATTCCTACAAGCTCTTGAAGATGCTGAATCGGGCAGCTACGTGCCACATACCGTGTGCATGTGGCATTCCTCTTTTTAGGGGCGAAGCTCCTTAGGGGCTAGCCATGTCCGTATGTCCGTCCGCCGGCGTCGGGTGCTCGTGCTTCTGCTCGTGAGATCACGAGCACGTGCGCACATGCTCACGTGCTCGTGTAGGGAAAAAAAAAAATTGAAAAAAAAAATGAAAAAAAAAAATTATGAAAAAAGAAAAAGAAGAAAAAAAAGAATAGGTGGTTCTGAGATGCCATCCCATCTGTCTGCTTAAAAAAAGAAAAAGAAGAAAACCACACATTCTCCTACTGCCATGAATGAAAAGGACTGAAAAGCTCGGCATGCAGCGCCTCAGCGTCTACGTAGACAGCAAGCTGCTCCGGAGACCAGGGCGCGAGAAGCTGCTGCACAGCTTCAAAAACGTCAAGCGGACCCGGAGTTGAGAGCTCGGGAAGCGGCGGCAAAGCGTCAACGCCGACAGCAAGCAGCAATACCTATGACCAAAATCAGTATCATCAGCACTACCCGAGCTTCGCCCCAATCAACATCATTCACCACGTGGAGATGCGGTCATTTTGTTTGCACTTCCTACACGATGCTGTACTGTAGCTATACAATTAGTCAACTACCACTAACATTGGTGAGCCTTGCCCACCTCTGCAATTTGTTTTAATTATAACCAAGTATAATGCACTCACCTCATAGTTGCACACAGTGAACTGGTGTAAAGGAAACCGTACATAACTGAAAGGAAGAATAACCTGAAAAAGTTGAAATCTTTTTGTGAGCACCACATATTACGTGGATTATTGGATGGCAAGGGCTGAGTTTCAAGTAGTTTGTGAAACAGACTGCAGGGATAAACAGAAACAGCGCAGAAAGGAGAGACTACTGCTGCCCCTCTCTCTCATCCCTCTTAGTTGTGCTGTTGGCCTGTAGAGCTTGTGACCCAGTTGGGATGCATCATCCTGCATCATTTATTTCTGCCTGCAAGTAGCATCCCTCTTTTTTGTTGCTTAGTGACGCACGCTTATTTTCTTGCTGTGCTCGTTTGCTGTGGCTGTTGACGGATGCTCGGTAGTTGTGTGCCTTCATTTGATTGTGCTCTTACCATTTGTGCTGTGTGCTGATTCTGTGTGTGTTTAGCTCATAATTCTCTTTAGAATCAGCCGTACAGATTCAATGATTCAAGATTTTAATTAGCACAATGAAAACTAGCAATTGATGTAAATAATGTTGTCCGTGCATTTGCATGCTAGGTCAGTAATTGAGCAGTCCAGGCACACTTGAAGTGACTATCAGCGAAGTTGCGTCTTTGCCTAGGTGCAGTGATAGCTCAACTTTACGAAGCAAGAACGAGGGGGCAGTCCTCGCAAATTTGTGGTTTGGAACCTTCGAGCTTGCATTGTTTGCCGGTGGTTAGCTGTTTTCATGCAGTCAATGTACCGGGTGGATCAAGGAGACGGCAGGCTCTTTAAATCGACCGCAAAATTCGGTTTCTTAACCTATCGCGCTACGACTTTGTGCAGCGCTGCCCCCAGATGGTGCATTTTTTTTGTAAAATTTGCGAAGAGCAAACTTACCTGAGGAAAAAGTAAAGAAAGAAAAAGGCTTAGCTCCTATGGAAACGCAGCGACGCCACCGGTCTTCAAAGAGCACACGCCATTTCGCACGGGACACAAGAGATGGCGCAATGAACGCCGCCAACGAACGAGCATACGGCGTCGAGAGCTAGCGTCTTTAGCAGACAATCTTTTCGACTCGAAAGCAGCGCGCGTTCCGCAGGCGGCGACAGTCGCAGAAACAATTACAGGCGCGGTAACAACAAGCAACTGCAGTTCCTTGTCTGCTAAATACGCCGGCTCTCGGCGTCGTCTGCCCGTTCGTTGGCAGCAGTTGGCGTCGTGACCGCTTGCGCCCTCTCTTGTCTCCCGTGCGAAACGGCGCCGTGTTGTTTGCAGACCGGTGGCGTCGCTGCGTTTCCATAGGAGCTAAGCCTTTTTCTTTCTTTACTTTTTCCTCAGGTAAGTTTGCTCTTCGCAAATTTTACAAAAAAAATGCACCATCTGGGGGCAGCGCTGCACAAAGTCGTAGCGCGATAGGTTAAGAAACCGAATTTTGCGGTCGATTTAAAGAGCCTGCCGTCTCCTTGAGCCACCCGGTAGATAACGTGCAAATTGAGGACGCCTCTTACGAGGACAAGTGGAGCCCTGTCTGAGGCCATTAGCATATCAAACCAGGTGCTGAACCTAACACAGTTTCTATAGAAGACAAAACGGCATTGTCTTATTGTTTATGCTTTTTACGAAAAGATACAGTGGAGATATGGGGTCACACGAATATCATAGCATCCCATTTTACGCAGGCATTCTTTTTGTTTTCTGTGTCGACCATGTCAGTGTGATTACCTCATTCTTTCTTATTTGAGATACCTACTCCCACTCTCGGAAAAGTGTTGTAAAAGACTGACGATGTTGATAAATAAATAAATAAAATGTAGCGCAGCAAAGTTAAGGTAGTACCGTAAAATACCGAGCATCCGCCCATTTTACATTAAGCGCTTACCCCTCAATTTTGTAGCATTCAGAAAATACACAGAGGACATATCTGACCTGAGGGGTGCCCACCCTCCAGTTTTACACGATTATCTTCAAACTTCGACTGGGCACTTGCTCGAGATTTTATGGTATTAGTATTATTTATTTCGGTTCAGGAGAGCTGCGGCATGCTCGTAGCATACCGGTGAGGGAATTCGAGGTACCGGTACAGCAAAGATAATAAAGCCATAGTGAAGTCTTTTCCCAAAAGAAGTGCCTTTAGCGTAGGCATCCTCTTTCCGAGGGACACGCGTCCTTTCATGACCGGCTGTTCATCCCCGTCCGGGCACATCAGGTGATGCGTCTGCAGATCATGAACAAGCGGCTCGGCTCGGCTCTGGCCGTGGCCCGGCTACGCAGCCAGGACAGCCACAGCTCCGGCAGCTCCCCGTCGGGGCCCCCCAGCGGTTCGCCGCCGGCGACGCTGGCGCTGGGGCGCACCACCAGCCTGGCGGACGACCGCGTCGCCGAGCAGCTCATGCAGCTCGGGCTGGAGCTGTCCGTCAGCCAGCACCCGACCTCCAAGGCCAGGCTGACCAACGGGGACCTCTGAGCCGCGTCTGCGTCGTCGGCCTTCTTTACTCGCCGTGTCGCCTGCAGTGCTATTCGCGACGTGGTGTCCTTCGTCGCACGCAAGGTTGCCCGCAACGTTGTAGAACTTTGCGGGACGGACAGAAGTGACTCGAGGTTCTCAGGCACGTGATCGCCCAAAACGAGCGAGGGGAACTCTACGGGAGCTGTGACTGCGCAGGTTTTCTATAGGACTTCCTGGTCCCCCGAATTGAATTGGGTCGTGCGACTGTGGTCTGGTGGCAGATCGGCGAGGCAACTCTGCGAGGTGGATAAAGCTGCTTAGGTTCGACGACACTTATGCACCGTGTGAGAGGTGGTCCTGCGTCGCGAGTGTCCAAAGTTTCTGAAAACACTAACAAACACATTTAAAGTGTATCGCTATTATCGGTGTGCTAGCAGCATTTTACGGGGTCGTTTCTTTCTCTACGTCCTTTCTCACGCCGAGTTGGGCGTCTTTGTATTTGCCAGCTTGGATGCTTCCTGGGCACGGGAAGCATTCAGCTTAGGGCCTGCACAATCTCTCTGCGACGACAATGTCCGGAGCTTGGCCCCACTGCGCCACTGTTGGGCGTTGGTGGCTTTTCGAAATGCCGTCCGAATAGCCTCGGTGCCAGTTTGCGCAGGGTGGCGGTACTTTATTTCCTCCCAGGTTTCATCGCCCGGGTAAGGCCCCAAGTTGTGGATTGCGACTGCGTGGCAGACGGCACGCTTCAACACTGGGAGAAAAGCGACCAATGCACATGCAACGCCGTGCCTAGTTGCACTCATTTTTCATGCCCGATTGAGATTGTAAGAGGGACCCGCATAATACCAGGAGTAATAATGTCGTGCGCTCATTTCGGGCTTTCACCCGAGGCAACACAGTTCTGGAAAAAGCCAGTCTTACTGACTCATATTTTTTTTTTTTATGCAATCTTGTTTTTATATTGTTGTTTTTCTTCACATTTTTCGTATGTGTGATTTACTTTATCAGCTTTCGAGTTCTGTACAAAATGTAAAGTATCTGTAAAAAACGATTCCCTCGTGATCGTCTCCTTTGTTGAGGAACAATTTTACGTGGAAACTTAAAACTGGCATTGAATTTTTGTTTCTTTTCTTTTTTTTTTTTTGCAGTGCGTAGGTTTTTCAACCGCATCGCTGGCGCATATTTGCTACGTGCAATGGCGACTTGCTCTTGCAGACCACTTAAAACATGTTTTCGTCTAACAAGAAAATGCTATGTATATTTTTGTTTGTAACTTTACTAATAACTTAGTAATATTTCCTGGTATCTTAGGGTTTACATAAGAACAAGGCAGGAGAGCTGGTGGTAATCAAATGCACCCGAGACTTGGGCCAAAAGTGTCCGGGGACAGGAACGCTGCAGACAGAGAAAGAGATTGTTTCCACACCGTCTTGGTTCCCCTTTGGCCGATGTCGCCGATTTCTAGGTGTATTTGATTTTATACACTTTTTAATGTAAAAACACGGTGTGAAGAATGTCTCCTGTAAAGAAAATTTTTTTTTTTTGTACATACCATGCAAAGCTTTATTTATTACTGGACGTTTCTTTATAAGTTGTTGGAAGGTCCGGTCGCTTGCCTCGTTTTTGTTGCAAGGGACAGGCACCTCGAATTTCACGGTGAAAGGAGTGTCCACGTGTGTCGCCCTTGTTACAGTCTCGCTTCCCCAGGAATCCCAACAACAGTATTGCGAGCGAGGTGTTAGAGATTGGTTGTAGGTAGCGCTCCTGTACAGATGTCTGTGGAATCCCGTTTGTCCCCCGACAGCCCCTTTCCTGCAGTGTTCCACTTTTGGTACACCTCGTCCGTGTATGCCCTAGCTGAACAATTTCCCCCAACACAAATAAAGCGACACTGTTGTTTTACTCCTCGCCCTAGCGTTGACTCGCTTGTTGGGCTTTTGCCTCTTGGCTGCTGTTGGTGATTAAGCGCAACTGCCTCGTAATCGGGAGCTGCTGCACGGGCAAGCTCAGAAGTTCCCCCATGGGGAAGAGGTTCTCGCCACTTTTCCGTACACAGGAGCTGTAGGTATCAGTTGTTTGGAAGGGCTGCTCTGAGTATTGGTTCCTCACATGGCCACAAGAAGGTTCGGAAGATGAGATCTATGCACAGCCTGGGCTCGCCACAAAAAAGAATTTTCAATGGAAACGAGTTCCATTTTCGCCCTGCTCGGAGAGTATGCTGCCTCTTGTCAAAGGTGTGGGAATTAGGATTATCAAGGTGCGACGGCTGTACTAGGCGGCAACTGTGCACCATGGCCAAATGTTTTATCGCAATGTGGAGGAGTGCACAAACTTGGAGAATGGATGTTGTGGAGGATGAGGAGCTTTCATTAACATGTTTGGAAGACTCTTTCTACCTTGATCATTACTAAGCTGAACCAAAAGGCTCGCAAATCGCTCATCCTCGATGACACCTCTTTTCAGTTCAGCAAACGTTTTGGGCACTTTGCACCAATGCAATGGCTCGTTTGCTTTACCTAGAGTGGCATTTGACTTTTTGTAGCAGGTAAAATATTGGTTTGGAGCAGCCACCGACGCTTTTGGAGCAGATGCCAACATCTGTTTGCTCATCACTTTAAAGTGAAAAAGGGATTGCACCGCTAAATGGAACAGACAGATTCTTTTTAGAAATAAGGCTTAGGTCGGAGTAAATTTCGTCTACAATTAGTATTAAAAAAAAACTTCTGTAAAATGAAGCATATACTCCGCAACAACTTTTCTTGGCAATGCAGTGGAAGGTACAGGCCTGCATTCCCTCTCCCATTTTGAGTGTGTGTGGGCTGGCGTGGTCTCTCCTCCTCTCCCCGGAAATGTGGAGAGGAGAGCCTGCGCACACTCAAAATGGGAGAGGGAACGCAGGCCTGTACCTTCCACTGCATTGCCAAGAAAAGTTGTCGCGGAGTATAGTGAGACTTCATTTCAGATCCCCCTTTTACGCTCAATAGGTTATTTAGCCTGTAAATATAATTCCAGCAAACACCAGTATAACTGCCTAGACGGCTATCAATAAAAATACGTCCTCCAAAGTTCTCCGAACCTACAAAGCTCAAGATTCCTAGATCGTAAGCTGCAAAGCACCATCCACAAATATGAAAACCTACAGTTGGGCTTTAAAAAGTAGCCCCGCACCTCAGCGGCATTGGAGCCAGAGTTGAGTCGAAGTTCACTGCCCTTTCAATTGACTGGAGCACAGGAACTATCTTGACTACCGTATTGATTAGAATACTATAGATCAACTCGTGTTTACAAACAAACCAAAGCGTCCCTAGCGAACGCCACTGGCGCCGCGCAAGCACGAAGGAGTGGGCAAGAAGCTCGCCGTCGCCCATAAACAAAACGTTGAAATGCAATGTTGTTGGCGTCAGTGCAAGTCCCCATACTCTTTTTCGCATTGGAATTGTTGATTCTTCGGCGATTCATTCCGTGTGGACGCCGCAGAATGGATGCTAAAGCCCGATTCGCATGAGATTCTGCTCACAATTTTCAGTCGCAACGTCGTTTGGGCTGCAAAAGCATGAACCGAGAAACGTTTGAAAGAGCAGACGACAGTTCTAACGATCAGGCGGCCGTTTGAACTTGAAGATGCACTGAACGTAGTCCGCAGGTGGTCCGTACAGCTCGACGGTTTTCCCGCGTTCATGTTTGAACAAAACAAATAAATCTAATGACCACAAGTATCCGTAAATTCAACCCAAAGTGCTTCCCACACAAGCAATCGTGGTCCGACAGCGTCTGGTTTTCCCTTTTCACGGAACATATCCACGTTCTCGGACGAACAGAGCACATGAAAACTCACGTTCAAACCTTTCTCGACTCTTTTGGCACAGCCCCAGTTGCAGTGTTTTGAAAAGAAAACAGGTTTTTGTCTGGTTTCTTTCTAAACAACGCAGGAATGCACGTCCCTCATAGTGACTTCCGCCCACAGTTCCAGACCGGAAGTGCACTCGACGTGCCACCACCGCGCCACAACGTAACACAGTTGAGTTTGTGTATAAACCCGCATAATTTTCCCCCTTTCTCGGCCAGCCTTTTAAAATTGGAGGTCAGCCTAGACAAGACCAGAGAAGGTCGACCTGTAATAGTACCGAGCATAATCTTCGAGCCAATCGTGCCAACCCTGGCACTCACCAATGTCAGCTGCTGCTCCTAGCACTCCGGTACAAAGCGGTGAAGCTCGACACGCTGGTGAGGTAGTGAAGGTCGATACAAGCGCCACGGTCCATTGTAGCCACGGCATGGTGGCATGTGGCACACATAATCGAGTAATCTCATCTGTCTTATTACAGTAGCCACCATCCCAATATTTTGGAAATTTCTCTCGCCACTTTTAGCTCTTGATAGGTATTGCCACATCGTCCGAAAATTCAGACAATGATGAGGCCAGTGCAGTTGACAAGCAGTTTCTATACTTTGTGTCATCTTCAGTCAATGCGCAGCCGACGACAGCCCCTAATGGAACCAATCGAACAGCGTCAAAAGTGAGACATCATGGCATTCGTCATCTCCTTGTACGTGTTCGTTCATCGGCTAAACCAATCGAGCGCAGCGAATGCCGAGTGACTCGTGCTTTCGGTGTGTGTGTTCGAGCCTTCGACAGTGTTCTCACCTTGGATGAAAGAAACTATGCAGCGAGTAGGCGCTGTGGAATACATTGTACCATTTACCTTTTCTTCTACTCCGAATATTAAAACCTACCGAAAATTGAATATTTTTTAATTTTTTTCTTCGTTTAAGCTCACTTCGGCGAAGGTGTGGCACAATTCTTAGCAAAAATGGCATTTTGGCGCTAGACGTAGCAGACTTTCGTTCATGGGACAATTTGGCGCAGCGCTTCCATCGCTGCTACACCTCTTGCACTAGCAACATTGGTGCACACCGCATAATTTGATTCACGAGTGCAATCTATCCTAAAACATACCGAAAGTACACCGCCCTACGAACCTCTTGGACCATACATTTCACTGCGCTGTGCTATACTTTTCTGCTCCGGTGTAGATGAATTGAATGAACCCATAATTGGCTGCCCATGTGCATCATTGGCGAGGAGATCGAACAGTTACACCTATAGCAGTACGCCTCAGCTGTGGAGACAACAAACCATATTTTCTTGTTTTTTTTTTTTTGTTTGTTTTTTTATATCGGAGAAATTGAATGATTCAAAGGCCGCTCCTCTTGCAACTAAAGCACTGGTCGGAGCAAAGCGCTCATGCCCAGACCGTGCTCGGCGAGGCACAATTTCTTTGTTATGCTGTGTTAGTAAACACCGGGCTGTGGGGACAAGAAGCTCGGTAAAGCGCCCCCTATAGTTCGATCTCCTGCCCAATACTAACTGTACTTGGTTCACCGCCGAGCTAACAGGTTGCTGGAAGCTGTGAGCTTGCTATTGTGCAATTCTAAGGTGCAAGCCCGACAGTTGACTGGTCCGACAAGTACAGTAATCCCTCGTAACAGCGAAGTCAACGGAACAATAAAAAAATTCCATGCAAGCGATAATTCTATAAAAGCGAGCCAAAAGAACAGCGACGGCTGCTTTTAAGGTGGACAGAAATGCTGCGGAACACTCCGACAGTATATTTAATCAAACCTCGGTTATGAACAACTCTCAACAGCTTTACCGAGTAAAAAAAAAAAAAAATATACCATTTCCTAAATCCCTTAAGTGCCCCGGCCCGCACTTGAGGAATCATGGGAATGGTGTTCCTTCAGCTCCATAGTGATCGGTAATTACGACCAATTCCATGGTTACACAGCTTTGAGTGTAATTCAGAGTCACCCTGAACAAGCGTCGATAGAACCCAAGGACCCGTCGTACAGGGGTTTCCCAGGATTGTAATCAAGGGGGGGTGTGCCAATGGCTCGGGGGGGGGGGGGGGGGGGGGGGGGGGAGGCGATGCGAGGCGAGGCTAGATAAAATATAAAACTGTGTCTTTTTTAGTCCACTAGCTAAATTACGGACGTCTATTAACCAAATGCTCATACCCGTAATGTATGTTTCCCTTCAAATTGTTTTTTTTTTTTTTTTATATCTGAGAAATTGAATGATTCAAAGGCCGCTCCTCTTGCAACTAAAGCACTGGTCGGAGCAAAGCGCTCATGCCCAGACCGTGCTCGGCGAGAAACAATTTCTTTGTTATGCTGTGTTAGTAAACACTGGGCTGTGGGGACAAGAAGCTCGGTAAAGCGCCCCCTATAGTTCGATCTCCTGCCCAATACTAACTGTACTTGGTTCACCGCCGAGCTAACAGGTTGCTGGAAGCTGTGAGCTTGCTATTGTGCAATTCTAGGGTGCAAGCCCGACAGTTGACTGGTCCGACAAGTACAGTAATCCCTCGTAACAGCGAAGTCAACGGAACAATAAAAAAATTCCATGCAAGCGATAATTCTATAAAAGCGAGCCAAAAGAACAGCGACGGCTGCCTTTAAGGTGGACAGAAATGCTGCGGAACACTCTGACAGTATATTTAATCAAACCTCCGGTTATGAACAACTCTCAACAGCTTTACAGAGTAAAAAAATAAAATATACCATTTCCTAAATCCCTTAAGCGCCCCGGCCCGCACTTGAGGAATCATGGGAATGGTGTTCCTTCAGCTCCATAGTGATCGGTAATTACGACCAATTCCATGGTTACACAGCTTTGAGTGTAATTCAGAGTCGCCCTGAACAAGCGTCGATAGAACCCAAGTACCCGTCGTATCACTTTTAAAATTTCTCGTCAATGTCGGCGTTTTCGATACTGTGCATGCTGTACACCCTTCAACCTGGCTGAGCTGCAGACATCTCTTACATTATTATCATCCTTGTACAGCTTCAAAGACGCTAATATTAAGTTAGAAACGCTAAAAAGGCTATAAACAGCCCCGCTGACTGCAAACAAAATCCTGGTTTTTGTTGTGAATTCTCGGCTTTTTAAGCAACTCCTGCTAAAACAACAATCACGAGAATGGTAATATTGCAAGAGATTTCTGCAGCTCAGCCAGGTTGAAAGGTGGATCACATGCACAGTATCCTAAATGCTGACAAGAAATTTTAAAGTTGATAGGTCCTTGGGCTCTATACAGTCAAATCCGACTATATCGAACCCGTTTACATCGAATTACACAGTTTACATCTGCCAAGAGCGCCGTTTTGCTTTGCAAGCTGGCTTTCCCCCAACGCGAGCGGGCGCATTGGGGGAAAGCCAACTTGCAAAGCAGGCTGGTTTTTTTTTTTTCGGGCGGCCGCGTCGAAGAAAAAAAAATCTTTGCGGCGCGGCGGTAGCGGGGAGAGGGTGCTCCGTGCTCCCTCTCCCCGCTGCGTCCGCAAAAGATTATTTGTTCGTCGGGCGGTTGAGGCGGCCGCCCGGAAGAAAAAAAAAAAAACAGCTTGCTCTGCTAGCTGGCTTTCCCCCAACGCAGCCGCTCTCCTTAGGGGAAAGCCAACTTGCAGAGCCAAACGGCGCTCTGCAGAAGGTGCTCCTGCTCAGACGTGCTCCGGGCTCTCGGCATAGTTCGGCGCGAATATAGAAGGCAGCGGCCTCAGCATTTTGGAGTCAGTCGATAGCGTAGAAAAATATCGTTATCGCGGATGCAATGAAGAAAAAGCAGCAGAAATGCAAGACTATTTAATTGTGTAATATGTCAGCAGAAAGTGGATTTTGGAGAGTCAAACTCATTAAAACTTTTATATCGAATTACCCGCTATATCGAACCGGTAGACGTATTTTTGCGAGTTCGATATAAACGGGTTTGACTACGACGCTTGTTCATGGCGACTTCGAATTACACTCAAAACTGTGTAACCATGGAATTGGTACAAATTGCCAATCACTAGGGAGCTGAGGAAAACTGTTCTCACGATTCCTCGAGTGCCGGCCGGGGCACTTGGGGGATTTAGAAAATTGTCTATTGAGTAGAGTTTGCCGATAATTTTACCCAGGCATCAGTTCTCCTCGAACTGCTCCAGGCATCGCAAGACCACTGCCATTGCCGCTGCACTACACTTTGTTACGAAGCAGCCATAGGATGTTTCGCGTGTGCGCAGTCGTCGGCGTTTCCCGAGTTGCCCCTCGGACGTCGCTTCGCGTTTACCCTGCCCACATGCAAGGTCTACGATCGTAGCATCCGTGGCAGGAGCAACGAGAATGTCCACATCGACAAGCGTGAACGAATCTAAGTTATCATTGGTGGCTTTGCCACCATGTTTGCACACACCTGTGGAGATGGTTGCAGCACCTCCAGCCCTGGAAATCTTGCGCCGGCTCGGCAAGCATCCTCACTAGAAAATCCGACATGTGCAAAGCAGTTGGCAATCTTTCATGTTCAGGTTGCGGGCGCGCTTTCTCTCGCACAAGAAACTTCTCAAACCTGTCCAGTATGCCTCGCTTGTTCTCCAGAATGGTGGAGTGTCAAACAGCCGATGCCGGAAAGTCTAATTGTTTTGGCGATTTTGGACTTGGGCCGGCCACTTTTCTGAACCTCGCAAATCTAAGCGACTTTCAGTAAAGACTTCCACTCCCATACAACGCACATGTACGCCGCAGGCGTGTGCGTTGGGGGCTCCCGAAGAGATGATCTCCTCCGGGCTCCACCGCTTCCTTGACCAGATTGCGACAAGAGTAGGGCAGTGTCGGCCGCAGGCAGTGCGAGAAGCATCGGAACGTGGACGCTGCTCCCTAGCCGCGTCACATCCGCATCTTGCGGATGTGACTGGTGACTGAGCGCTCTGCCCTCCGTCACCAATTTTCTTGTTTGCCGTTTGCCTCGGTGAAGAAGAGGAAGGGAAAGCAAGGGTCCCCGTGTGCCTCCGTGTAGGTTTGCATGCTTTCAGCACCTTGGCCTTCATAATAACCATGATCGACCACCAGTACACTTATAATCTGGTTCAAAATGCCTGCATTTCGGTCGGGACCACATGAAACTTCGATAAAAGCAATTAAAAAATTATAACGAGGGATTACTGTACATAGTTTCCACTGCCCTGTCAACTGTGAACTCCTCTTATTTCGAAGTTCAACACAGGTGACCTGATAGGTTTCCCTCGTTGCTATCCACCAGGTGGCAGTCATGGACCGAAGATGTAGAGTAACTGTGTAGGCTCTGCTTGCAGAGTATCGCATTTCTTTTCTTTTCGCTGCGGCCTCCGTATTGGCAGAGAAGCGGTCACGCACACCAAGCTGGATCCCACGTTTATGCGAGAAAGCGGACTTGCAGGCACAGAGTTTTGGGTGGAGCATGTTTCTCGCTTTACGTTTACATCCTACGCTAAAATCAAATTGACCGTTCAACATTATGGCAGTGTTCCAAAATTTACTCGATCTTACTCCAGGGTAAGGGTTTTGTACTTTGACGTTCTAAAACCTACCCACGTCCAGCATTTCTCAATTCGTGTTGTCACGTGACACAACCCGCCAGAGTCACTTGGATCCATTTGGGTAAGATTTGGAACGCAGCCTATGTGTAGCCACTGGGTCAGTATTGCTTTAAAAACAGGTTTCCAAAGTCTGGGAAGCAGACAACACGGAGGACGATCGCATCTGCGGCGCTTGCAGAGTGACACGCAACAGGTACATCCGGGCAGCTTGAAGCAGACGACATGCAGCTATGGCTTGCGAAGGAACGTTTTTAACGGCCACAACGTTCTACCAATGGCATAGAGAGAAACAGGAGGCTGCACACTATCTTCTCTGCTCCGCACGCCGCCTCACAGCCACGCCATCCGCACCTACGGGTCTCCTGAAGAAGCGATGGTTGCTTCCCACAGTGTGGCTTGGATGCAACATGGCCGCCATGGGAGCACCATTGCAACACACTGCTCCGCGGAGCATAGTATACAGTTACCCTACCAGGATGGACAACTTAACCGTGGTTGTCAGCTTGTCTGCACCGCAAGGATGCCCAACACCTGACAAAAGCACCAGGGTGTTGCAGATAGTGGGACCGCAGGAAACAATTGCACAAGTGCAAACTCTCCTCGTATCCAAAATTTTTAGAAACAATTGACCAAACGATGGCACCACATTAATACTCAGTTTATTTTGTTAGTAAAAACATGAAACATTCGTACAACTGACAAACCTCCGCTTATTTTGCAAATTTAAAATCCAGGCCGGCAATAGACATCCGGAAAAGAATATTCTGCCCGGTTCGAAAGAGGGCATCCGAAATTGCACCAGTTTGGCATACTTTTTTTTTTCTGTAGAATTTTTTGGCACTTTTTTACTGCTAATGGTAATTGTCCACAAAACCAAAGTGCACCATATATAATTTGGTACGGGAATAACAAACTCTCGGTTTACTCGCAGTTCAGGAAAAATTGACTTTTCGTCGGCAGGCACATTCACTCGTGTCATCTTCCAACCTTTGACGAGGAACGGGAGAAAAAAAAAGGTTAATTCAATTTGGCAAGTCCAGACAGACCGTCCAGACAGACTCCAGAGTGGTGCAGGAGTCGTAGATGAATCGGATGAGCCTATACCCAAACAGCGTGAACTAGCTGGGGCAAATCGGACAAACCTATTGTTTCGAGCAATGCGATCCTAAGGCATAAAGATTTCTGAATGGTGCCAGACAAGAACACAAAACTTAGGTGCAAACTCCTCAAAACATTGGTACAAGCAGCTTCTAGCCTGCACAGCATTAATTCAATGTTCAGATGCAATACAAGTATAATTGCAAATGAGGAACTACTCCGTCTTGCATAAATAAACGCCCGCATAAATTTTACGCCTTTCCTTTGTACTCTATCGTCAACATGCATAACGGTGAACATAGTTTCTATCTCAAGTTTTCAAGAACCTCTAAAAAAAAAACAGTGAAATTCTCTTACATTAATTGCAGGCCTCTATGACATTTCAAAAAAGTACTCTGCCATTAACGAAGCAAGAAAAAATTAATACAATTTTTAGCAACTGAAAACAGGTATCCTAAGAATTGACACTTGGAAACATTTTGCTCTCCAATAGTTGTACTTTTTAGTAGGCAAAGTTTCCTAATTAGAGGCCCAAAAATTAGAAAAGGAAATTAACAGGTAATGTTCAACTTTTGATGCAACTAAAAAAAATTTTTTTTTTTGTCATTCTGCATTTTTGGAACAGTACCCGATACAGCATGTTCTTCATGTCTCTACTATATGTTGCGCATACAGCACGTGGTAATGGTAACTCAAACATGTCACTTGTCATGTTCGAGTAGACCGTAAAAAGTCACTGATACAAAGAACCAAAAAAAAATATTCCATACTCCGCCTAGAGGAATGCGTGCCACAGCAACAGAAATGACTAGACCGAAGAAGTAGTAGTTAAACGACAATGAGCGGTGCCAATCAAGAGTTACTGGCGTACAATCTCGGTCACGAGTTTCCACTGGAGCAGAAAGAACAGCTGAATTTCCAGACACTCGGCGTGAACTTCGATAAGAGTTGTTGTCGTGCCGACGAGCCAGTGCAACAGAGCTGCTGAGCATTGCCGCAGACCCCTGGGCATTGCGAGGAGGCTGTGCCCAGAGGGCCAAAGTGCCCGACGCTCCTAAGGACCACCAAGAATCGGGAGCTGCAGGAAGCAAAAAGGCCCGCTCTGTGCTTCCTACGCAGCGCTAAGAGGTTAAAGACTCGTATGTACAACGAATGCAGTCCTCCTCCCACAGGAACTCCGCTTTTAAAACCAGATCAGAGAGCTCTGGCTGGACCCATCCATTCTAGAAAACGCAGCTAGTGTCGCGTCCCTGAGGGCTCAACACACCATTCATTCCAAAAGTAGTCTCTACATGCATACACAACCACAAACACACATACAGAAGCAGGGAAAGCTTGTTGCAGGAGACGCAATCCAGCCTGAAAACTGGCTCCACAAGAGCGATGCACTTCTACATAGTTTTGAGACCCACAAATACAAGCCCAGCTTTCGTGTCTTCCAGTAGAATGTACGGAGAGGGCACACGGCATCCACTCCCAGGAACCGTCCTGGCCTCCCTATAGACAGAAGCCCCCTCGTGTCTGCCTCTCTAAGCCGAGCGTGGAAAGCGTGGAAAGCCAAGTGGTGCCACCCGAACAAGGTCACGTGTTACGAGAGCTGCGACGCGCCCGTAAAGGTTCACCCTGCTCGTTCGTCAAAAGGCTGGCCCGAAAAAAGCAATAAGCGACAGCACAGGCATTCACTCATACTGTAATCAAGAAGAAAACGCAAGCATTCATTCTTTTATAATGGTGCGCCACTTCAACTGTTTGCTTCTACTTGCGTAGAAGCAAACAAAAACTAAGAAAGGAAACAAATTACTGCGAAGCAGAGGTGACAGTGAGGGCACCTACACAAGCACTCGACCGTCTCACTTCTCTCAAGAATAACGAGAAAAACAAACTTGCTCGAGGATTGAAGAGCATCCTTCGCAAAGGTGACAAAAACGCCAATCGGAATCAACGGTTCCTCGGGCTTTGCTCTCAGTCGCACTACTACCGACTAAGCTAAAGCACTTAAAAAGTAAAAATAAACAAAAAGGGAGTGTGCTACAGCAATGTGTTTCCTATTTTACTCTTTTCTAGCAAGAACTAGTTTAAAAAAAAAAAAATTGATAAAAAGACAATGAGCAAAGGAGCTTCTAGAGTTTGGCTTGCCACCTTTTCGACCCCCAACCCCTAAGTGGTGCAAAGAAAAACGGTCTCCTGGAGTGCAGCCAATGTTGCAACAACTCATTGGAAAAAAAAAACTTGATACAAATAAGTGCTGAGAAACAGTAGCATCAACCTCCCGGCAAAGACCTAACACTTTTCCCTCTTCCAAAGGCAAAAATGTTCTAGAAAGCAGCGAAAGTCTCGGGCCCCGCAAAGCCTGACAACAGTTCAAGATTCAAAAAGGTTGAGCCCAGAAAGAGTTTCGTCCTCGAAGACGGTCCGACGCAGAAACTGCCCCCGGTGCTCTCACGAGTGCAAGCAGACACGAACGCAAGCGGATGGCAAGAGACGCCTCGGAAGGACGGTGCAGCCTCCCTGCACCCAGAAAAACCTTGCATCTCCGCGCAGAGGCAAGGACTCGTATGACGGGCGGGAGGCTTACAGACGAGCACAACGGCACAAAGAGGGAGACCGAGGCTCAGTCGGCCGAGGCAGCAGTCTCGAGCGCCGCCGAGCTGAGTGCCGGCACGCCGTCCTTGCCAATGAAGAGCTGCAGGCCGGGCCCTTCCGACGCCTCGTCCAGCTTGGTGTCCCGGATCAGGTCCTCGATCAGCTGGTCCGCATTCACGCGCGTCGAGTCCATCCGGTGCTCCTCCGTGATCTGCTTCTGCGCGTCGCAAGAAACCCGGCACGTTTCGGGCATCACCGGGACGAAAACCAACGAGACCACACAAGCAGCCTTCTCCGATTCCGGCGCGCAAATTCGAAATAAAAAGACCGTGAGGCGATGCTTTTTTGCCTCGGCTAAGTAGCGGTTGAAAACAGCAGCTTTAAAGGGTAACTGCAAAGAAAAAAAAGTGTATTTTTAAACAGCCTAATTCGGACAAGCATGTCACAAAACAACTTTTCCGCGAAAAAGAAAATTTTTTTTGCAACAATATTTATTGCGCAAGACTGATTTTAGTTTGCGTCTATTTCGTCAGTTTTAAATCGCGCGCCACAAAGTTGGTATTATACGTCACGGAGTGGCTGCTATACGCCACGGAGTGACATATAACAGCCACTCCGCGCGCGTCGAAAGAGCGGGAGTTTCAAATGTGGAGAGGTTGTGACTCCGACTAAATTACGTCCTGTGGCGTAAATATTGCTAAAACAAATTGTTTTTTCAGCGAAAGATTTGTTTTTTGATATGCTTGTCCCAATTATGCTGCTTAAGAAAACACTTTTTTTTCTTTGCAGTTACCCTTTAAGTGAAAACGCTGGTCTTTAAATTTTTTTTTATTTTTTCATTTATTATGCTGAAATTTAGTGTACCGACGTATTTCTCAGTGGCGATTTCAAAAATGTAATTAGTTTTCAGATAGCTTTACCAGATTCTGAGTTATCAATAAATTTGTAATATTAATTAAATTAATTAGCGGAAACTTTTTCAGAATACTATAAGGGAAATTTTTATAGAACTGCATTCACCAAGACATGTTTTGTGTGGTGATGCTATTTTAAGCCTGATTTAATGATATTACATTTGGTAAAAAACATTTCCAATCAAGTTGCACAAAACAGGAGGCTATACCTTTATGAGACTAATTAAAATTATTGTATGACATATAAAGAAATGAAAATAGCATCACCGCTCAAAGCATGTCTTGGTGAATGCAATTCTATAAAAATGTTCTATATTCTGAAGATGTTTACTCGTGACACTTAGGGAGGGCCTAATTAAAATAGCACATCTCTTGATAACTTATCTGGAAACTAATTGCATATTTGAAATCACCACTGAGAAATACATCAGTATACTAAATTTCAACACAATAAATGAAAAAAAAAAAGTAAAAAAAGGCAGCCAATAATAGCCACTCCGGGACCTCTTAGACAGGAAACTAGTGCAAATAAAACGATGCACCAAATTCATCTCCCGTAACCTAGACACGTGCACGCACATCTCCCTGTACGAGGAAGACGTGCCCTACACCTGGCCCGTAACAAGGAATTACTGGAGGACCTTTCTTACTGACCTTAACAGTCGCCATGAAACAGTTTCCATAGACTGTCTCAAGCTAGCCCACCACAAAGTTCCTTCCAGTAGCCACGACTACCACCATTCGCCCTGCTAATGCTGCGCAAAACCTAACTCTCGCCACTGCGCGATTTCCCACTGAACTCCGACAACTGGCACAACTCGACTCCACCGGTTAGACTAGAACCTAGCCCGCTGTAATCAGCACTGCTTCGACCGGACTGCTTTCACCCGAAACAACCCAATACTACGCCCGCACACAAAACTGGACCACTAAACTCCCTTTCAACCTACGCCTCGAAACGTCTCGTGGTGTTTACCGCCCCAATTGCCTATGCAACCTGACAATGAATTTAGCCACAGTTAGGGGCAGGAAGAAAAGGGCACAAAAATGCAGAAAGAGAGAGGGGGAAGTATTAAAGCGGCAGCTTCATAGGGCCAACCGACCTCGGGAGCTGCGCAAGCACCAAATGTGTTGGTCATTCAGTCCGTAACCACTAAACCATCTTGAAAAAAAAAAACAAAAAAAAAACGGCAACCCGTGCCAGGTATTGAACACCGGTCACCCGCATGGAAGCCGAGTGCAATGCTCACTGAGCTACTCATCAGTTTTGCGGAACTGCCACTCCAGAATTGGAATGATTCCAGAATTATTCCACACTTTCGCGACCCCAAAATGGAATGAGAATGGAATTCCCATCATTTCGCACTTTTGCGACCCAGAACTAGAGTGGCGAACCTGAACCGGAACCGCACCTTCGCGACCCCGAACCGGAACGGCGACAGCACTGGGGAAAATGAAATGGGAATGGAATTAGATGCCTTTTGCCCGGAATGGAGTGGGAATGGAATAAGCTCGGTTCTTATGCGAGCTGTGTCGATTTCCATCTAGGGCCTACGGGCTGATGGTGCAATTCGTTAGCGCAGTGGTTCTCAAATGGGGGTCCGCAGACCCTTTAGGGTCCACGAAGGCATTCTAGGGGTCTGCGAAACACTGCCTCACCAGTAGAGCCCGGCAATAAAAGTTGTCTTTTTCAGATCGAAAGAAATGTTTCAGTTTTCGGGCGAGTTTTCTGGTGTGTATGTCAATAGGAGAAGTCTACTTCAGAATAGCCCTTAGTCATATCCATTTATTAAATTATTGTTATGTTTAACCTATACCTTTTCCTTCCCCTCACCAAAAACGGGTCCTCCATCACCTCCGCCGATCCACAAGGGGTCCGCGAAATATTCATGGTTGAGAACCACTGCGTTAGCGCATGGTAAATGTGCTTTTGAAACAGCATCGTTGCACTGGAGGTGACCGACGTTATCATTCTCTCACTGGCTTATGCTCCTTTGAGGATGAAAATGGCACGTCCTCGGTGAAGCAACCAAAACTAAATAGTTGTAGACGGACAAGGTGTCGTTCTTGGTGCTGCGAGACGCAACAAAGCGGCTGTTTTAATCGTGCGAGATTAGCATGTACCTTTTAACAGGGGCGTCGAACCAAATTGAAAATTAGAGAAAAACCGTTATTTTTAACTGAACCGGAACAAAACTAACCGAATCAAACATTTGATATTGAACTCGAACTGGAACAGAACCGTAACCTCATGTGGCAGTTACCGATTCATTGAAAACGGTTCGGTGCAATGAGATGCGAGCCGCGACTTCTTGCGGGTGGCGGTGCGAAGTCAATTGAGGGAAACACTGCTTCTAAGCTTTTTTTTCTTATTAGTGGACAAATCCAAATTAACCTTAGAGTATAATTATCTGGCCATTCTAATTACAAATATGCTCTTTGTTTTGAAATAGCTTGGTGAGTTTTGATAACATTAACTATCTAATTTAAAAATTTTATGGGCGAGATTAAAAAGATCGAGGTACACCTAAGCATTCCTTACGAGTTGTGAATGTGAAAGCATGCAAGCCGCTCGTCCGCTCCCTTTTTCGTCTGCTGCATACTTTTCATCGCCAGTCGGCGCGTGTGCTCCCCTGGTGACCTTGGACGCTCCGCGCTGATGGACACGCAGCGCCATGGGGTGAGCGGTCGTGGAAACTGACGAGCACAGCAGCCAATGAGAGCCCCGGCAACGCGCGCCAGCCAATGGAATTGAAGGAAACTATCTGCCGTCTTCGCAGCTTCAGACTGATAACGTCAGCTCGCTCCATGAGACAGTTAATGCTTTCGCATTAAAAACTCTTCAAACAGCGTCCAGGGCTCTGGGTGACTGGCGGCCCGGCGACCAGCACCGCACTGTTGCACTCGTCGCGGCTTCGCTTCTTGGCGCCTCCAGATTTCACCACCGTGGGAAAACACGCTAACAGCCGTCAACTTTTTTTTTTTTTTATGTTTATAATTGCTTTCTCTTTCTCTGAGGAATATTGGTTAGCAACAAGAAAAGAAAATATGCAGGCACGTGCGCACACACACAGACGTGTTCACCGACTCACCGACACTAATTCGTGCTGCAGGTAGACGTGAAATATACTTATTTATTTCATTATTATTGAGCCGTCTCCACACCGTCGCTGCCATTTATTTAGTCAAAAACTGAGCCGCTAACACCACCGTAACTAATATTTAATTGACTTTATGCCACCACCCTGAACCGTTTCAAATAACCGGCACGTGAGATTACAGTTCTGTTCGGGTTCAATGATAAATGTTTAATTTCGGTAACAGTTTTGTTCCGGTACAGTTAAAAATAATGGTTTTGCTCTGGTCTTTGGTTCGGGTTCTGTTTGACACCTTGGTTAAAAGCTACATGCTAATCGCACATAATTACAACAGCCACTTTGTCACGACTCGCGGCGTCAGGAACGACACCTTGTCCGTCTACAGCCATTCAGTTTCGGTGTCTTCACTGAGGGTGCGCTAGAGTGAAACCTGTTAAGAACGAACCCACGTACAGCGAATTATTGTCGATATCGAACTCATGGAAAACTTAAATAAAAATGCATGTAAAAAGCACTTTTTATAACGAAACATATTGGCTATATCAAACGTTTTCCCCCGGGAAGGCTTCCCAAAAACGTGCAAACAATCGTCTTTTAGCCTGTCCCTTCTCCCCCCGAAAATCTAGGAAAGAATGAAAATTCCAAAAGCTCACGCTGCGAACAAAATTGACAAAGAGAAGCGATTCAGAAGGGGCGAAAGCTAAAAATAAAAAACACTGCACGCGAGCACAGAAAAAAAAACAAAAAACTTCTTCCCAAAGCGGTTGCCTACGAAGAGAAGTGATTCAGAAGGGGAGATAAGCAAAAAGAAAATAAACTCTGCACGCATAAAAAAAAACATACACAAAAAGAAACCTTTTTGGCGCCTTGTTACAAGGTGGAAGCGAAGAGATGAGAGAGAAAGAGAAGCTCCCGCCTTACAACAAACGCATCGTGGAGGTTCGTTGTAAATGGTTTTTGCTATATCGAACTACTTGCTATATCGAACTGATCGTAGCGTTTCCTGCTGTTTGTTATAAACGGGTTTGACTGTATTTTCATCCTCAAAGGAGCATAAGCCAGTGAGAAAACCAAGCCATCAGTCACCTGCAGTACAATGATGCTGTTTCAAGAGCCACTTACCACGCGCTAGCAAATTACACCATCAGCCCGTAGGTTCTAGATTTAAAAAATTGACATAGCCCACATAAGACCCGAGCCCATTCCATTCCCACTCCATTCCAGGCAAAAGGCATCCAATCCCATTCCCATTCCATTCCCCCCAGCGCTGCGAAAGTGCGGAATGATTCCAGAATTACTCCAACTCCGGAGTGGCTACTCTGGCCGGTGATAGGTTAAGAGTTCAGGGTGAGGTAAAGGGAGGCTGGGGAGAAAGCAGATGGATTGTTGCAGTGGAGAGGAAACATTCCACTCGCTCCAGCACTCCGCCTGCTTCCTTCTCCCCAGCCTTTCTTTCCCTCACCGCGAACTCTTGACCCGTCACCGACTATAGTAGTTGCGTGCAGTACAGGTAAAGGCAATGCCAGGCGAGGGGAAAAAGGGCAACCGCTAGGAACATTGGGAAGGAGGAAAGAAACCTCTCCTTCCTAACGTTCCTAGTGCTACCCCTTTTTCCCTTCGCCCTCCATTGTCCTGCCCTCCCGTCCCGCTTTCCTAGCACTCGCCCTTTCTCATTTCGCCTGGCGTTGCCTTCGCGTGCACTGCACTAGTCGCAGAGAGTATAGCCACCACCCCAACTAAGAGCATCACCCACCCTATAAAGCTACTGCATTTCAAAGCGTACGGCAGAATGACCAAACATGCAGCAAATTTTTTTTCGTAGGATAGTCGTTCTACAAACACGTTTGAAGAAAAGAAAGAGGACGAGCTTGCTCACGCACCAGGAACGAACAGACTTAACGTTGTGTCCATTCAGGCCGTATTCTTTTCGGTGTATACAGTGCAACCCACTTATAACGAGAATGAGAAAACCCGAAATTTCAATCGTTATAACCGATTATCTTTGTATCTGGAGTAGAAACTGATCATTTCCAGTGTAGAAACTGATCGTTATAGGCGGTACATCATTAGATGTGGTATCGTTATAAGTGGGTTGAACTGGATATGTCCACAGCACGTCACTGTTAGCACAAACAAGCGATTGCCGGTTTTCATATTTTTCTGTCAGAATTGAAAGAATGTCAACCAAAGAACTATAGTGGTCTGGTGGAAAGTGCTCACTGGGGCTTGGGAAATTAGTAATTACGAGGACTTTTTTCCTATGGTCCTTAAAGTGAAAACGGGTTCCCAATGAACTAGTCTCCCAAGGACACACAGTGATGCGAGGCAAGTGGAAAGATGCTACGAATGCACGAGGATCTGTGATGCGCCAAGCTCTGGCACAATGAACTGTGGTCCACACGTCTTTGACACGTGATGCATCTCGATCAATATCACAATCAAATTTACTGGGAATAGTAGACCGGTCAGAACAGCACTGATCTGGGATTCATTGCATGCCTCTTACAAAGATAGACAAAGGAGGTGTACCGGTCGAGCGACAGAGCTTCATAGAATTACCGGAAAGTGAAAATAGGTACACCAGTGCGAAAACTAGGAGGGAAAAAAGGCGAGCCTTCTTTCCGTCGTCAGAGTCTTTGCACCGACTGGTCGTTGGCCCCGAAAACTCGTGGGCGTCAGCCGCAAATGAAAAGCGATACAATGGGCCAGTTGAAGAGACACGAGGGACAAAGCAGGCACGGCGACGGTACGAGAAGAAAGGGAAGAGAAGCAACGTGCAACACTCACATAGAGCAAGTTCTGTACCTTGCTGATGGGACGCTTCCGGTCGGGCGGCTTCAGGGATCCCGGGAATGTGTCGCTGTAGCTCGAGCCAGAACTTAGGTTCCTGCGGGATTCGCCGGAACGTGTCGGTCTCTCAGATTCCCAACAACACACCCACGCCGCCGCCGATGTTGTTGTTGCTCACCTGAGGTGTCCGGACTCTGAGCTGCCCTGGCGCGAGTGCGACTGGAGGCTGCCGTAGCCGGACCCCCGCGACGCCTGGCTGTTGTAGCTGGAGTTGCGCGAGTGGCACTGCTCAAAGTCCCCCTCCTCCCTCCGGGGTGTCTCCCCTGGCTCCGGGCCCCCACAGCCGTTGGGACCGTCTGCAGTGCCGAGACACGCCGTTACCGCAAACTCCACCTAGACTTAAGGGCGAAAAGTTTTAAAGTGCCTCGGAGAGAAATCGTTCGAGCGTCGGTGCGCCGGGAGCGCCAAAAGGGAACACGGTTTTATGGAAGGTGCGCATTCTGCTGCAGTTTTCACATACTTCCTCGAGGCATTGTGGAAACAACCGGCAGGTACAATGCTGAAAGTCGTTTAGGGCCACGTACGGGCCGGTCCCCCGGTGACATCGGCCGACGACAAACGACGCGAGTGAACGAGAGAGACGGAAGTGGCCTGCCCACCTGCGGTCGGGTTGGGGGCGCTGTGTCGCTGCTTGCGAGGCAGGCTGCCGAAGCCGCTGCTGCTGCTGGCAATGCTGCTGCCGCTGTAGTCGTCGCCCCCCTTGGGTGCCGCCGCCACCTGGGACGAGGCCTCAGGCTCGCTTGGCAGCGACAGCGAAGTAACCAGGGTGGGGCTGCGGGTAGACGAAGTCCAGTCAACGGGACCTCCAACGTCCCGGATTCCTCGTTTACAAAGACGGGAGTCAAGGCACATAAACTTTACTATGCGGTTAAGCAGTGCCCGGCCCTTATGGCAAGGTGTTTGGGAGGTTTATGTAGTACTTAAGTGAACGACGCAATCACGGAGCGCCGAAACGTAGTCCCGCCGGGGAAGGCAGAATGCGAAAGTCTCGGCCCTGTACCTTGCCCAACTCAAGAGCTAGAATGGCCCCTCCAATGGTAACCCAAATCATTGGAGGGAACCTCTAAAATCTCTCAAACCTCGCTTATGTCTGCCGAGTTGGCACAATAACCTTCTTGCATACTTTGCATTATGTGTACTTAGTCTATCATACAGTGCCATTTAACTGTGGCTTTAAAAGACAACGATCAAAAAACCTTAAAAATACCATAAAAACATTTTTTTTTTTTTTGCTTTGGCAGAACAGAAGGATCTTTCATGTTTTATAGAGCAAGAATGAGTTTTTGCTTACACTCACTGGATCTCACAAAAATTGCATGTACGAGGTTCACATTCCTTTCCCAGTCACCCCTTTCCCTCGACTAAACGTCCTTCCCCTTAACGAAACAAAGGAGCCGAGTACAAAGTGGTCTGAAGCCTCTAAAGCAAAGTGATAAAACATTGTAGCCTTGGACACATCGCACAATGGATCCTGTGACATCTTTTAAAATATGCACGTCCCCCCAACAATTTTTTTTTAAAGTGCTACTCCGCTCAGCTCTGCCAATTTCAGGATTACGAGCGATTTCACATTAAACAGCACCAATTAAAGGCACAATGTCATTTGCTTTGTCAAAAATGGGAATATTTTGTGAAATCTCACTTTAAACATGAGCACAAACCGAAACTTCCCCTCCGTTAAGCAGCATTGGCCTCGGGCCGCCAAAAACATGGCTACCACGTGGTTCGTGCTGTCACGTGATCCTATACGTGATGACGGGCGGATGTGGGTGGGATCTGAGCGGGCCCCATTGGGGCGAGCGTCTCCAAGGCGGAAGTGTCGTCTGCACCGCGGTCTTCACCATGTTTTGGTTATCTACTACAATATCTGACAAAGTCTGCACAACTGCAGCTACAGTCTGCGCACATCGTGGGAACAAAACTCTGAGAGACAATGATCACAGCTGGCAAGATGCCAGGGACGGCCGAGACATGGCAGACAGCGAGACGGCTCCAAAGCCGAGAAACGCACAGAGCAGGTGCGTTACGCCAATCATGCGGACACCACTGAGCCAACGCAATTGTTCAACGCCGAGAGGAGATGCAGCTGACGTCACCCATTATGCTCGTCCGGAGAACTTAGACCCAAAAAAAGTAGCAATGTTGATGACATTTAGCTCAATGTTGGCTAAGCCAACACCGTAGCCTTGACTGCGCTGTTGGTTGCGTTTAAATTTGCCCGCTAAGTTGACCGATTTTGGCAACTTGGCACGTTTCAAAGTTTGCCGGGCCATGTAAGAAACATTTAGACAGAACTATGTTGTAATATTTGACGTGTGGTCTTCAGAGATGATACCAAGAGGACTGCATTGTTTTTTTTTTTTTTTTTTTAAAAATGAAGCAGAGTTGGCTTTCAATTGCCCAGATAGTGCATGTATGTCACAAAATGTGCTTTCCCTAAAGAAGAAAATGAATGCAATGCTTACGCCGGGATGCAGCTTCAGCCTCCATTTTCTCGCACCTTTCCTGGATGCGTGGCAGGAGGAGGGTATGCAGTGGGCATACCTCCCCTCCTTACTCCCTTTAGCCAATGGGAGGCCAAATATTCTATTTTGACGTCACTGTAATGCTAGACTCCAGACAAGTCAACTTGGTGCCAGTGAGAATGAGCAGACGAAATCGCTGGAAACTAAAAATATCTGCCACGACATAAATAGTATGTTACCTCAATTATTTTTACTGGGAAAGTGTGTTTTGTAATGTGTGTCCCATTTTGACAGTTAAAAAAAATTAAAAATTGGGGGGGGGTTAAAGGGGTCCTCTAGTGACATTTGCGCTTCTGACTTAACTATGTTATTACCTCATTATTGGTTCGGGCCACTCGGGGAACACATAGTAGCAACTTAGTGCATCATATTTTAATTAGATCGGGCAAAAACGGGTGGCAACACAGCGAGTTAAAAATGCGTGACCGACGACATCACCGGTAAGCATTATGTAATTGGCAACCGGCGGAAGCTGTCAGAATTTTTTTTGTGCAGGCTAAATAGTGTGTATTGCTCCGTAAACCATTGCTACTTTTTCAAGAAAGCATTTGTATTGAGTGAGACAGATGGAAAATAAAGAAAAATATCTTTAAATTGTGCAGAAACAAGCAAAAATAAACGAGACACGCCCACCTCCCTGCGGCGGAGTCAGCCAAACCAGCAGGCGTGCAACTAGCGCATTGAGCCAATTGAGCTCTGCCCATCGCGCAGGCTCAATCGGCTGTGTTTGTGTGCACAACATCTACATGGACGGCTCTACGTGCTACCCTGTGAAGCATTGTAGGTCCAACGAGTGGGACGCGATTCACGGGGTGCCAGCCAAAACTCGAAGCTCTATGACGAACCAAAGGTAGAGTCAATTAAAATTCAGGACGACCTCGTGTATGGGCTATGTATGATTACGCGCAAGTCGTATCTCGCCAGTAGCCGTTTGAATCAACAAATGCCAAGTGTAGAAGCGAGGAACGTTTATTCGGAGTGCCCTACAATTTAGAATGCGTAAACGGCATAATTTAGGGATCATCCGCTTCCTTCGACATTATACCTAAGTGAAGTGAACCTGGAAGGCTGCTGTGAAACGCGAGTACATCAACTCCGTCCAAGCCGCCCTGTAGATGCTTTAAAAAACGCAACATTGTGATCTCTTTGTCTTCTTTTTGCTGACTTTTGCGTGACATTTGGTAGAAAATAAATGCTTGTTTGCACTCGTTTACCACAGCATTTGCATTTTTCTTTTTTTTTTTTTCTAACCTGTCACGGTGCAATTTTCTGCCCCGAGTCACCACTCGGACCTCACCACAATAAATTCGAGGACTGGGAACGGTGAAGTGGACGATGAACATTGTTCTACTCCGGCGCGCGTTGGATTCGCCGACACCAAAATATAAACAGCCAAGCAGGTGCATTGGTAACGCCGGTCAAGTTCTGAGCCCGAACTTACGAGTATGCAAGAGGCTTTTAGTGACGAGGCCGACGACGCGTGCGTCTTCGGCGCGGCAGCCACGGACCTAACCGGCAGCCAATTAATCAGCCGCTTCGCTACGACCCTCCAATCGTTGAATTTTTCCAACCAGGCCACGGAACAAAAATGGTTTGCCTCTTTTTGTAATTTTAATTTGCTAGTAACTCCCAAAATAATTCGGATTTCCAAAAAACATTTTTCCTCTATCTTCCTACGTTCGATGAGGTCAGTTTTGCCCCAAATTTCGAACCAGTTTCAAAAATCATTAGAGGGTTGACGTACGCCTTGAAGCAGGGGTCCCCCGACAGAAGGGTCATCCCGAGGGACACCTTGAGCACAGAGTTGTCCTGGCGGTGCTTGGCGTCGTAGCCCTCCAGCAGGTAGCGCCTCGAGGTCACCCCCGCACCCGCATACTCTACCAGGTTGAGGTCTGCAAAGCCCAGCTTCTGGAAGGACCGGCCTCCCTTCACCTCCTGCAAGGCGGACGGGTTCACCTCGCTGCACCCGGTCCCAACGACGCCAGCCTCGGAAGGACGGTTTTGTTGGCACGCGATACAACGGCACTGGCTACCTTGGCTGCTTAAAAGAGGGACAAACCGCATGGACAACTGCCAGTTCACACATACATCTCAGCATTGAAAAAAACAAAAAGTCGGCTATGCGTCGGCATTACTGCCACACATCGACTCAGCTCCGAGTTAGCGCTGCATTGTGTGTGCACGTTGGTGGGGTCACGCACGTCAGCACTGTGTCAGTAAGCGCCACGGTGTAGGTGTGAACGGCCTTCCCTGCAACCTTTTTGGAGCGACGGGAGGTGAAAGCCAGAGAGAAGACCCCGCATAAAGAAAGTCCTTCTTTATCTTGACACTGCAATGGCACAAACTGCTAGGATCACCGTCGCAAAGTATAAAAAAAATTGGTTCACAATCGCTTCCCCATACCTGGCATTCCCCAATTCGGCCCTTCCAGTAATCTGTCACTTTCCAAACCTGGAACGCATATTCTTTACAGCGAAGAGACCTTATCAAAAATTACACCATCTTCCCGAGGGGAACCATGGGGTGATGCGGAGCATCGAGAGATGGCGCCACCGACTGCCCTAGCGCAGAGCCGTTTATTGAGAGAGAGTTTGAATAGGCGAGCATCTCGGGGCCAACCACAGGCCGCGAAACAGCCCCTAGCGGTGGTCGTGTGCTCTAAATTTGTGACACGACTATACTTCGTTTCACCTTATGTGCGAGCGAAGGCAAAACTGGAAGCGCGAGCACGGAAGCTCCGTGCGTTCAGGCTTTGCTCGAGCGCGCGAGCTGGGGAGAAATGCAAAAAGCACTGGTCTCGCGCTTCTAGCTTTGGCTTCGCTCACAGATAAAGTGAAATGAAGTATAATTTGAGCCGTGCCGAGCGGAACTCCACGTCTCAAGACGCTCGCGCACCCCACCCTTTGCACTGCTTTCTTTCAGCCAGTCTCGGGACGCTGTTCTAGCAGTGCAGACAAAGGCATGGGCACGAGCGCGTGGCTTTGGAAAGTGCCTCCTATGCACGAGGTCTCGTACAAACAAAAGCGTTTCGCTGAGCTAGGCTCACGCGCCTGTGCCTTTGTCTTCACTGCAGACATTTGCGAGATGGAGTAGAGGTCTCCTGATTGGTCGACGCTGTGTCACAAATTTAGTTTACACTCTAAGCGTGGGGGGAATATTCGGCGCTGGCGGCGGCCTTTGCTCCGCCTATTGTCCAAACTCTCCTAATATACGGCTCTGCCCTAGCGTTACCCCCTACGCGAGCCTTCGTCGCGGCTCGCAGCAGAGAAACTTGGAACGCTCGCCGCTCGCCAATTATTTTTTTTCACACTTGAAGGAGAGGAGACTAGAGGAGGAGAGTTGCGCGTGCGCGCGCGGTGTGAGGAGAAGCGAACGCACGCGCAGTGCACGCAGCTGGTAGAGAGAGAGAGAGCGGAGAGAGTAACGCGCAGCTGCTGGAGAGAGGGAAGGAGGAGAGTTGCGCGTGCGTAGTTCGAGTGCCGACTACAACGCCGACGCCGCGGGACATAGACCCGAGCAAGAGATGCTCCGCATCTAAAACAGTCGCCAGCCGATTTTTCCGACACCGATAACTCAAACTTGTTTAATATTTCGGACCTAAAGGAGGAACCGCGACCTACTCGATAAAAAACGTGCAGATTTACGACCAATGTTTCGGACAGCTTGAAGTCTGAAAGTTTGATTTTTGGGACTAAATCGTCACGAGCGATCAGTGGGAAACACCTCCGAAGAGCCGCCATTTTAGACTATGTTGGCTGCACATGGATTGCCTTGGTTTGGCAGCGCTACTTGAGCACAGCTAAGTCCTACCGCTAGGTGACGCCATGCTAGAGATTTTTTTTTTTTTCTCTAGCTGCGCGTCATTATTATCATTGTTACCATTTTGCTCTCCTCATTCGCCATTCAGCAGTCGTGGACTTGTGCCTCTCATTTCGTCTCGGTGAATCGTGTTTTTGAACTACGCTGGCTTGGACGTCATGACCACATCTCTTTTTCCGCCACAAAGTGTCGCTAAAAAGCGCGGAAAGTACTAGACTATAAAGCTAGAAAAGGCGGCAGCGATTCTCAAACTAATAGAAAGTGGACGAATGCAAACGGAAGCGTAACCTGAAGCAAGGCACTATTTACAACTTTTATAAACTTGCTTAGACATAAAAAAGGCAAGCTTTTTAATATCGCGATTTTTCGGACTGCTTTATTATTTTGATGTTTATTCGGTCCCTGCGAAGTCTAAAAATTTGGTCGCCGGCTGTAGACAGGTAACCGCTGACGTAGTGCTTCAGCAAAACTACACATTCTTGCGCAGAGGTGCGCAAACATTTGAGGCCCCCCAATATACCGAACCCCGCCTCTACTTTCCAGGCAGATTATACACGGCGCATTTCGAAATCGTCATGATTGAAAGCCTACAAACCTAACAAAACAATGCCACACCTGCCAACTTCGGAGAAACAAAATCCAGGAGATTTTCTAAGCTGAGGTGGGGGGAGGGGGGCAGCATTTTTTTTACACAATTATTGGCAATTAATTTACTTGAAAACAACTTTATTACATTTTTATTGTACTGCTCATGCTAGCAAGATACAGCTGTCTGTTGTGACGGTAGAAACTCTATTTAAAGGGAAACTGAAGAGGTTCTTGAAAAAAAACGAGTTAGAGGTGAATTCTACTAGAGTATTCGTATCCCTAGAATCTGAATATCGCATTCGTTTTCCCCAAAGCTGTAACTAAACGTGAGAAAACACGAAAAACCTCAGACCAGTTGTTATACTCCCCCACACTGACACCAGTCGCAACGTCTTTTTCTGACCTTTTCAAAAATAGCGAGAGTGTGCGTGCATAGCTTTCATAAGCGCTGAAGGTGCACGAGAGCGGAGATTCCGAAAACCCCCAATATGACGTTGCGCTCAAGGAAGGAGAGGCTCTGGCAGTACTTTGAAAATGATTTTCTGCAGCCTCCGTGCAGCAAATTAAAAAATAATCTCGATATTCGTGATCCTGGAGGCCAAGTGAAGAGAATTTAAGTGTTTTTCCTCAAATACAGAACCATTCCATTTCCCTTTAAGTGTGGGGGGGGAGAGGGCATTAACTTGCGTTTTCCGTAAGATTATTCTGTCAATTGTACAACTGCACGAAATTATCAAAATCCGGGCGAATAATACGGGAAACTTGGCAGATATGCAATTCGTACCAAAGCAACCTTTCCTGCACGCAGAAAAACTAAAACAACTCGCTGGCTTGGTTCAGGAACTAACAAAACAGCCAAAACAAGCGATGGGAGTGGGAAGGCCACCAAAGCCCACGAAAGGAGGGGAGGGGAGGGGGAGGGAGGGGGGGGGGGGCAGAAAGGGACGCTTACTTTTCTGATGGAGACTCTGCAGATGCAGGGGTCCAGGACTCCGGTGCCGGCGTTGGCACTCATCTTGCATGCAAAGACGAACTGGGAGTCCCATTTCACGCAGTGGTTGCACACTTCCTCCCTGAAGGGCCAAGGAGAGAGCCATCAGGACAAGTGCTGGGCACAGTGAGAATTCTGGCAAGCAACACACCCGGTAGAGATCCGACCGAGTCTAGGTGAAACGTTTTACCCAAGTGCCAACAGACCGATCTGACCAGCCAGCTGACTATGCTGCTGCAATGTCTTTCTGCCCATGCGACAACCTTGCTGGAGCTCTGTATGTGTTGGGCACAAAATGGCACGAGCCCTCTCGTGCACTGCCATCTGCCTCCTACGAACTAGGGTTATGGTGGCATCACGCGTGCACTTGGTGAGATCGGTCTACTGGAGGCCCTTTTTGCACGCAACAACGGCCCAGGGCAATGAGCCTGGCGTGCGGGTCCTCTCGCTTGTGTTAAGTTTGCCTTGAGCTTTACTTCCATCGGGAAGATTGATAGACTATGTCTATATTTGCCTTTGCAATCATCCTGCCTATGATTGCGATTCAGAGGCAGAGATCTATCGGGAAGAGAGAACTGCATGCAGAATTTCTAATAGTGTCGAGAAACCAATACTACTGCTCCAGTCACTCGTAATGAGGCATTTAGTCACATCTCAAAACAACAATTTGAGTGGGCTGTCATGGTTTTGCCGTTTTATCTGCTGTTGGCGGAAAGCTCCGGCCATTAAAATGCACCTCCGATGTTTAGATTTCCTACTGCCTGTAGGCGCTAAGATAGGAAACAAAAAGGAATCGGAAAGTGAAACTGCTGCAGTACATTGAAATTGGGGCATATTTCGAGATGTCAAGAAGTGCCATAAATGTTCCTCAAAACGGCTTATTTGGGGGCCTTTATCTTCAATAAAATCCGAATGAATTAAATGCTTAATAATTCAAAATGCCACATACCTTTTAAATAGACCCCTTAACAATGCTATCTACATTTGTGAGTGTGATACAGTTTTTGCAATAAAATTCGAGCCAAAGTTTAGTGAAACACCTTGTTATAATCTAGTATGTATTTATGTTTCCTTTCCTCCTGGTGTTGCAGACTATCCCTATATTCAATCGTATGATGTGTAATAAAGAAATATATGCAGCGGACCTTAGGTGAACTCCACCACAATAAGTGTGGCAGTTGACAAGGACACTCTTATGTTTGGGCACCAACAGGTCATGTTGGTGTATAGTTACCAGTTGGAAAAACCTCAATGAATAAAAGCCCAATTCTGTCTATTTGCATTTCACAGCATCAGCTGTACGGGCCGAGTGTCGTGTTGCCAAGAACGAACAAAGCGTGCATACATTTCTTGCAGGTGGCTTTGCCACCGGGAGAGGGAGAGTACAGCAGTGATACCCTCGCCTTTTCGCTGACAAAAGTCGCGGTTGAGGAGCAGCGTGTTCGGCCAATCGCTATTGAACTCGGGGTCGTGTGATCGCGCTCCTTGTCATCTGCTCTGTCTCGCTTTCGATTGCCCGTGCCCTCGGCACTCTAAGCCTTTGCGCGCAAGAATGAAGCATATGCCGGAGCAAGCAGCGGCTGCTCCACGGCGTAATTGCACCCGTAAGAGAATGTCTAGTCGTCGATGTGTCCAACGGTCTCACCCTGGGTGTTAGGATGGAATGCATTTGACGTCAAGATCATGCTGCGCGTGACCATGAAGCGGCACATAGAAGAGAATGTTACCGAGCGGAGAATGGACACACTTGTGCAACCGAGCAATTTGTGCAGCGCATCCACGAGAATGTTTGGTGCTAGCTGTTCTGCAAGTGATCGGTCGAGGTTTATGCGAGACACCGCTGGACTTAACATCACCGGAATTTCCAGTCAATCACGACGCAATATCATTGAAATGTCGCACCAGCTGACACTGTCCATTCGCATCACAGCACAAGATCATCCGCGCAATTTATTTCTAAAAATTTGAAGCTAGGGTTTGACATTTTCGGTTGGATCTGATAAAGACCAACAAAAGTATGCCAAAATAATTTTTACAGACATTCAATCCAAAAGGTCAATATTTCAGAGCCTTATGCGCAGCAATGGGTGTGCTGGCACGGTTCGTCATTGAGACCTGGTGATTCACTTTTTTTTAGAGTTGCATGCTTATCTCTGGTATTGCTTCATTGTCTGAAGTGTTTCCTGACTAAAAAGGGGGCATTTTTTTCAAACTTGTTGCTAGGGGCAATCACGCAATTCATGCATTGCAACTAGAGGTTTCTAAGCACATGAAGTATGCAGTGCATCAAAAATGTGATACCAATCACCTTTTGGAGCTAACATCTGACTGAGTGGCAAGCTTTCAGCTACTGCACCACTTCACTTCATTAGCTTACTAGTATCAAAAAAATACTGAAGGGCATTTTCGGGGCGAAGCTCCTTAGGGGCTAGCCATGTCCGTCCGCCGTAAGCCGGCGTCGGGTGCTCGTGCTTCTGCTCGTGAGATCACGCGCTCACGAGCACGTGAGCACATGCTCACGTGCTCGTGTAGGGAAAAAAAAAAATTGGAAAAAAAAAAAGATGAAAAAACTTATGAAAAAAGAAAAAGAAGAAAAAAAAAGAGTAGGGGGTTCTGAGATGCCATCCCATGTCTTCTTAAAAAAAGAAAAAGAAGAAAACCACACATTCTCCTACTGATATGAATAAAAAGGCTCGGCACGCTGCGGCTCGGCGTCTACGCAGACAAGCACCACCAGAGCTTCGCCCCAAGCAACATCATTCACCACGTGGAGATGCGGTCAATTTTTTTGAAACTAGAATGGATGTGCATTAACGAAGACTTCTTGGGAAGATAACTGTTTACTACAGTCAGATAAAGTAATTTCAATCGACAGCATGGGCGAAATAGATTGAATATACTTTAAACTGACTGCATAAATCGGTTTCTTAACTTATCGCGCTGGGATTTACTACAGAGGTGCCTAAAGTTGGTGGAAGCTTTCGCTAAAATTGTGGAAAGATTGGCTCACCCGAATAAATCAAGAAAAATGAAAAACTATGTTTTCCCTATACATATTTTGCATGTACACTAAAGAAATATGGTGTGTTACTGTGGCACTTATTTGGGCCAAATGAAGTGAAGAATAGGTAAGCAAATTCTATTTCCTTTCCATTTCACACATTTTTCAATCGAGGGAAACACCAGGATAGCCTACGACGAGATAAAGAGCTCAGCAATAATTTTTCCACAGACCAAAACCAGTTTTTATTTTCTTTCTTTTGACTCCGGAGGTTTCATGTATTCGTTCCCTCAATTAATGAATGCACCAGCTTTGAGCACCTCTGTAGTAAATCCCAGCGCAATAAGTTAAGAAACCGATTTATGCAGTCAGTTTAAAGTGCACTCAATCCATTTCGCCCATGCTGTAGATAAGCAGTGAAATTCAAGGTTCCTCATTATGTTGGCTGGATTGAACCCATCAATATCTGCCTATTCTGTAGTTTTCCACACTTGTATCTTCATTCTTTTTTGTATGATACACATTGCTGTGACAAATAGGCATGTGTGCTTAGCTTGTCATTACATCTTATGATCAATCGCTTAGTTGCCAGATTGTCACCCTTTCATATGGCAGTTGCACACTCCCCGTGACAACATCGTGATGAATGCCACCATTTATTTGTTCATAGGCTATAACTATTCACAGTGTTGGGCAGCAGTTGACAGCATGAATATGCCATAGGATTGCATGCCTCGGTAGACTCTTGGTAGTGTGTTTGCACTTAGCACGGCTTACAGGGATCGGGAAGACAATTTTTTGAGGAACTAACAATTTTACATTCAATAAACAAAACGGAAAACAAAATAAAACAAGAAAAATGGAAGGGTCTGCCAATAGTGGACAATGGAGAGTTTGTTTAGATTCCACTCGGCGAATAGTAACCACTCGATGCTTAGAAAAAAAGAGGCAAAACAAAAACCATGGGATGATGCACATACCACCAAAATAAGCAAGTGGAATTTTATGCGTATTATATATTTTTACCGAAAAAGAAAAAGTGTCTTTGAAACAAACAGATAAGTATGCCAAATTAAAAAAAAAAAAAATTAAAATCCAAAATCATCAAATCTTATTTTTTGTCCATGACTGTTTCTACCCTTTGCAGCCAACTCAACCGAGCGACAGGGTTGCTAAACTGCTGGCCTACCTGTCCGTAAGCGGAGAAGTTGTTAACGGGAGCGAGTAGGCAAGAGATAGTGCGCAGTACAAACAAGACGGAAGTGGTGTTGACCAGCCCTGACCTTGGTGCCACCGTTATCAGGCAACCAAATGTGTTTGCGATGCGGCAGCATTCTACTTCACGGGACCGCTCGGAGCCTCCCACGCTAACGGGCAGACGCACACTTCCAGCGCTCCCCGTTGCTTTGCCTCTCGGTGGTCGCAACGCTCATCAAAAGAGAATCACGTGTTGCATTCCCGACAGATTGCAGCCTAGTGACCCACTCCTATCATCGCATATCGCTCTCTCTCTCGTGATAACAGGCAGTAGCACAATGCGCAACCAACATCAAATTCTTTATTTTTTTTTAACAGGCGAGGGAAAAAAAAGCAACTTAGAAGTTGCTTTTTATATGAACTGTCGTGACAGTTTATTTCTAAAATGTCTACGAAGATTGCCCAATGCCCAACTCTTCGAGCGAATGTTGAACAGCCACAAGTAGAGAGCATGACACAGTCAGCACGAAAAGGAGACTTTCCCCCACACAGCAGAAAGACGGCCGCTGAAACAACCAGTCTAGTGCAACGTGTTTACACAAAGCAACAGCTTAGACGGCACAAGTAGGGTTACTCACTAGTGGTGCAAAACTATCGATAGTACTATCGATAGTATCGATAGTCGCCAGAAATCTGACTATCGATAGTAAAAAAACTATCGATAGTACCATCGATAGTACTATCGATAGTCGACTATCGAAAAACTATCGATAGTACTATCGATAGTCGACTATCTAAAAACTATCGATAGTTGACTATCGAAGAACTATCGATAGTCGACTATCGAAGAACTATCGATAACACTATCGATAGTCGACTATCGAAAAACTATCGATAGTACTATCGAAAAACTATCGATAGTACTATCGAAAAACTATCAATAGTACTATCGATAGTCGACTATCGATAGTACTGTAGACAGTTTACTATCGATAGTTTTGCGACACTAGAACTTTCCGTCGCTCCCCCTTCTTTCTTCTCTTTTTCCCCTTTCCTCTTCCTTCCCTCTTCTTTTTTTCTCGCTTTATTTTTTCAAATGGGACACCAACTAGCCCAAGCACTTACCATCCCAACTTTGCTTCAGCTTTCAGTGATGACGAAGACGGGAGATTGGGCGGAGAGGAGAAGGAGGGGCGAGCGGCGGTGGGGCAACTGCGTTCGCTCTCGTGGTGCAAAACTATCGATAGTACTATCGATAGTCTCCATAGCCGCCAAAAATCTGACTATCGATAGTAAAAAAAAAAAACTATCGATAGTACTATCGATAGTCGACTATCGAAAAACTATCGATAGTACTATCGATAGTCGACTATCGAAAAACTATCGATAGTACTATCGATAGTCGACTATCGATACTTCTGCGATACTATCGATAGCTTTTCCAAAACTATCGATAGTATCGATAGTCGATTTATCGATAGTTTTGCATCACTATTACTCACACACCAGGCTACATGACTAAGATGTGGCAAAGCAGACACAGACTGTTCCTCAGCGTACAAGCTTATGTATGTGATGCTGATATCTCTTTTTGCACGAACAGGGTCTGAAACTTAAAAATGTTCAATCGGGTGAAAAGTTAGGAAGAGTGCAGTGCACACATAATGCACGCGAACAGATGAACGACAACCTGGCACTGAAACACAGCCCCGTGGGTTCAAAAGCAAGTGCGCTTGCTCTGGAGCAACAGTGACTGGGGAACAATAGAACAAACAAAACAGACACGACGCAAACTCCATGCAGCAGCCGGGTGTTGATTCCTGACGTAAGGCTTTCTTCCGCCTCCAGATATATATATTTATATATAAAAATAGAGAGAGAGAGAGAGCTGTCGTGCAGTGGGATGTGCATTCGTGCGCAGTTCCTGGGAAGGCACGCAACAATGGACAGTCGCTTTCCGACATTTCTATCCCTGTGCGCTGGCAGAGAGCCCGGCGACCGGGTGGCTCCGCAGGAGTCTGAGCATGCAACAGCACCATCCGTACAGCCACACGCTGCTTGCCAACTATGCATGCTGCAGTGTCACCAAGAATGACCATGCTGCGACTACAGTCATTCTCATTACGCATATTACGGGTTTAAGACATACAAAGCAAAAGGCTGTTTTACGACGGAAGGTTTTAAAATTATACCTACGCAGGAATGAGACTCGCAAGTGACAATCTACTTGGAATCACCAATCTGCTAGTGACTTTATGGATCGAGCAAAGCGGTGCAATTACGCCTCGCATAATCACAATTGTTTTCCCCACCTTTAGCGAGACCCGCACAAACGGTGCCGGGACGTCCTACAAATGCTCGGAGTGAAACTCAATTCCCACGGACAAAAGTCCAAAACTGTTTGTACCGTGAAATATATCCAATCAAATCCAAAAGGGGGTATGCTTTTGAATTCTCGCTCTCCAGAACAGGGTGAGGAGATCCTTCGAATCGAATCGACCCAAATTTCCGGGGGGGGGGGGGAGAGAGGGTGCCTCCCCGGCTCCCGTCCGGCCAGCCTGGAGGTTCAGACGCTCGGAATAATAAACAGGGGCTCCCAGCAGCCAATTTTGAATGCCTTCCTCGAAGCATGGAGCTGCCTGGGAAAGCATGCAGCCCGTCTAAATTCGTTCCTCTCCAGATGCCAAACAAAGAAACAGGGAGCAAGAGACCTCTACAGAGGGAGCATTCTTCCTGAGGCCAGTAATTAAAAGGCCCATGTACTCTCAACATTGCGGTGTTTACAAAAAATTAAGCCGAGCTTACCAGAACCGCGAGTGAGTGGTTGCGGACGACGCTCATCATTACTTGGACGCTTGTGTCCACGGGGAAATGGTGCAATAGTATGAGAAATGTATTCAAGCTCGTTTTCTCAGCGTTCCTCCTAGTTTGTTACGAGGTTGTTTTATTTATGCCGAGAAATGGCTTCAAAGGTTGGAGCACAAGTGAAGCCCCCTTCAAACCCTGAGGTTTGTCCAAGTCAGAGTCGAAAAAGAAAACTGGTCAGGTTAGCGAGGTTTTAACGCAATAAAAAAGAATGCCCAAAGCCAGATACCGGAGCAAAGCAAAAAGCTGTCCCGTTCAGCACGTTCCTTCACTCTTTCTGAATACTTTCATTGTGCTAAATTTATCTTTCTTTGCGCACAACGATTTTACAGCATCTTACAACGGCCTTCTTGCTAAAGAGCTAACAAGTAGGAACCATCGACAAAATGTTTGAATGGGTAGGAGAGCCAACTGACTTTCTACTTTCCTCACATCTAAGCAAATGTTTTTCCAGCTTTCTGTCCCAATCACCAGTTTGACAGGACACGAAGGACCCAAAGTGTTACTTTCAAGAACTTGCAGGCCCGACCAAATCTACTTATTCCTGTCCCAGAGGAAAGATTAAAACTGTACCGATCTTCTCGGGAGGAGAAACGATGTCGCAAAAGCAGAGAAGCAGGGCGGGAGAGAGGGACCCCTTCGCGTTACAACTCAGCCTCCCCCGGGTCAAGGAGAAAGCCAGATTATTGCCCCGCCAGACATCTGAGACAAAATAAATTACTGGGGCTCCAGATCACAATCCACACCGAAGGAGCCAGCCAAGAGAAAAGAATCTAATGGGGTAGGGAAGGCTGGCCGAGGTTTCAAACAGGAAGAAAGACACAGAAAACAAACGACGGGTGATGGGAGCCACCTGCTAGGGAGGGATGCACAGGTATGTCCAATTCATTGGTAGGGCCAAAGAACCCATCAAGTGTTGCAGCTTCTGACTCCACAGACAAGGCACCGGCAATAAAACTATGACAGCCCAGCTGCAGAAAAGCCTAGTGGAAGCCGGGCAATTCTATGTTACGAAAATTACCAAATCTGTTGCACTGACAGCAGTGTTACATATAATATGCACCAAAGGTACACATAGTAACAATAGGACATTTCTGCCAGTGCCCTCTAGGTGATTGGTGTGCAGTTAAAAGAATCCACCTGGCAGGCACATAGCCAGGGGGGGTGCTCATGCCCCCCCCCCCCCCTCCCCCCGAAATTTTCCCTTTTCCTGGGACCTCCTCTCCCCCCTCCCCCCCGAAACAAAATTCTGGCTACGTGCCTGCCACCTGGTCATAAATTGTGTTTACATATAAAGTAATTGTGTCGTGTGTTCAGACAGTGCGAAGTTGTCAGCCCCTAGGGATAACAAGTGACAAATTCTACTTCATGCAGTGTAAAAATATGAGGAACAAATAGACTTCCGGGGTCTTTAGTTTGAAGAGCAAGAGTCGGTAACAGTCAGCCAAGGGGCTCCTTCGATATGCAACAACCAATGATCAAAAACCGAATTCGAGAGATGTACTCTGCACAACACAGCTAGCATAAACATGACAATGGTGCCTTTTCAGGTTTTGATCATAATTTTAAGAAATGTCAAACTTTACCTGCAAATTTGATACCCAAGATGCACAGTATCTACCATGCAAAAGAAAAACTGGAAAACTGTTCACTGCTTGTTCATCCCAACAGACATAGTTCGCACAAATAAGCAAGTCGCCTGTTTTCTCATTTTTATGCCGCAACTGAAAGAATAATCTCTGTCACCAACTGAGCCAGTGAATTTTGGCACTTGTCGCTGTCTTCTAAAACTAAAAAAAAAAGTATTGATGTCATGTTTGCACTAACTGCATTGCACAATGTATTTCTAAGTAAACTACTGCACTTTTTATGGGAAGTACAAGGAGTAGCAATATGAGCTGGCCCAACGAAACACCGGCTGAAGCGGTAAAGGCCCGTTCACACTTGCGACAGTCGCTGGAGCGACCAGCGACTAGCGACTGGTTTTTGGTCGCGGAGCGACCAAAACAGGTCGGTAGCGACCGATTTTGGGCAGTCGCTCCCCGACCGATTTCTCAAGTCGCAAAACCGAGTCGCTGGACGGCGGAGCCAATCAGAGTCTCGTCGGAAGTGATACGTGCGTTTGTTTACAACACTTGCATTGAGTTCTCCGCGGAAGCTCTTATTAATGCTGTCAAAGACTATTTGTTTCTTTACAATAAGCGGCACCCCGACCACAAGGAACGGGGCAAAAAGCTGCAGGCCTGGAACGAGATCGGCGACATTTTCGGCATAGCAGGTACGTACACCCGTGAGCGATATGAAGGTGAACAGCCCTCTTCTTGTTTTTGACGCTCCTGCAAGTTTTGGAACAAGCTTTGTTCCAAAAGAGGGCTAGAACGCAAAGTTTAGACCCTTGGCCACGTACCATTTGAGACGTTGAGAGTTAATATAGCTTTAAGGAGCCGTAAAACAGGCAAGAAACCAGGTAAGGTATTCATCTTCATATTGCCGGCGGGTGTGCAATATCACGGATGAGGGAGCGCACGTATAGCCGTTGTTTTACGTTCCGAAGCACCATTACGTTTTTTTTTTGTCTTTTTCTGCCTGCACCTTTGATCAGAAAAACCTTTCAGCCGGCTCGAAAAGGTGTTGATTATTATCTGTTAAGTTGGCAGCGAGCCTGGCGACTTGTCGGTCGCTCAATCAGGTGTGGACACTAGTGGTCGCCAGTCGCTTGTCGCTAGTCGCTCCAGCGACTGTCCCAAGTCGCAAGTGTGAACGGGCCTTAAGACTTCCCCTTCGGATGCCTCTGCCGCACTAAGCCTTTAGGAGCAATATTGGAACACCACAACTGCATGCAGAGGGGAGTTTAACTCTTGACGACACTGTACACAATCTGCTTGCTGTAACCAGTGCTCGCACAATAAAAACAAAATAAATCTAGAAATTGCACGCAGATCTACAAATTGCAGTGTCAGCACTAAGCACTGGCCGGCATTATCCCCGACGAAAGCAACTTGTGCACTGTAAGCGCCAAAGCTAATCAAGAAGAACTCAGATGCACCCGTCCAGGTGCAGAGTTCACTGATCTTCCGTCTACAGCGGCGCCCGCCAGTGTGGTGGCAAAAGAATGAAAGTAGAATGCATCTAGACTTCTCGCAAAATCGAAGCGACCCTAGCAATGTAGTGCCACGCAAAGCATCTTGGGCACCCTTTGGCCACCGTTACGGTTTCGATTTGACAACCTCAATTCATGACATTCCGTCGCAACTTTATACAGTGCACGCATTGTCGAATATGTGACTACCCTTAAATTTATGGCGTTGCCTACCAATACGGATAGAATGCTGGGGCACATTTTTTGGGTCTCCCAACGTAGCAGAGTTTGTGGACAGGTAAACAAAGGAAGAAGAGTACTGGGCCGATCATCCTGTTCCATCGTCTCAGTGTCCTAGGCTTCTCAAATGATACGTGACCCGGGAGCCCCAATGCTGCACTCTGTACTGGTAGCCATGCTGCCAAAAAGGTATGAGATGCGGAAGGCCTTGCTCCTGCTCCTCGCTAAGTCTATAGACCTTTTCATCTCAGTAGTTACCCAACCGGCGGACAGAGGGCGCTGACGCACTCGGCGCCATTGGGTGGCTTCAATTTGACTGGTTTCGGTTTCAGCGCGCCCTCAGCTGTGTTGGCGTGTTATGTCATTCTCGCTTAATTTCGTCATACAAATGTGCCCGTTATAGCGCACAACTACTAAAACTGTGGTACTGAGCCAATTCGAGAACCACGAAGTGGTTTCGAGTCATATTCGCGGACTTTTTTTACAAACACTTTACGATGCATCTGGTCATGTTCGTCGCTAATTTCGGTCAGGTTCGGCGGCGTAACGACTCCGATGCACAAGGAGGGTTCCATCGTCTACAGCCTCACCCACTGACCCTAGTTTCCCCACCAAAAAAAAGAACTAATAAAAAGGTCAATGAGTAGATATATAGTAAAAATGCAGGTCCACAACCTGATTAAAAACCTCCTGAATCGCGAAAAACACACGAAGTCGCAAGTTCACCGACTGATTTTCGCGGACACCAACTTTCTGTGAACTTTAGAAACTCGAAATGTCTCCTATAATATGCAGATATTCTAAGAAATAAGTGATATTGTCTGGGGATGTATTCTTAAAAAAAAAAAAAAAATTAAGTACTCGAGATATATTTCGAAGTTCCGCGTCCTAGGTCGGGTGGGAAATTCCTTTAGCTGTTGTTGACCTTGCATAAGTACTTATTAACAGAATTTAACAATGTTGGCGTTAGAAAATAAACTATTTGTTTTACTGGCATTTGATTACGACATGCTTGGCACATGAGATAAGTGAGGCCCATAAATTGAAATCTGAAAGTTTGTCTTTGTACAAACTTTGCCAAATAAAATTAAGGGTACGAGAGAAGTGATCTCTCGTACGTTTGGTTGAAGTCGAATGCTAGGCACGACTTCATGAACTTTCATGACAGATCTCCATGCAAACTGATGCGATTTAAAATCAACAGCCATGAAGTTCGGCGATTTCCATGTAGATGGCTTCTTTTCGGCATCACATAATGCGAGCCCTAGGCACTCTCAAGCTGCCTGTGACAGATTATTTCACAGGGGTCTTCGTGTTTAAAATAAATAAAAATTATTAATTAGATTTTGTATAAAAAATGTTAACACCCTTTAATGACTGCAGATATGTGACCGAGCATGGTGAACAGTTTCTCTAAATTCGTAAATAAACAAATCAAGCAAATGTTTCTATTGCAAAAACAATTTAAGACCGTCTAACAGATTTAGGTGTAATGTCGTGCGCAAACAGATCGCCCGATGTGGACGTTACCATTATCCCAAGCATCAGATAAAATGTGAATTAAACGTTCGTCACCTGTATATCTTATATGTTCTATATAATCAAAAACAACTATTTAAATTTGTTATGAAGGCAAGGCCGGAGGCTTTCAGGAAACACACATATAGCTTAATATGCTGCGTAGTATTTGGGTCAAATGCGCGATTATACATATACATTGCACTATACTTATTTCGAATATTCCACCACTATCACTGTGTAAATTTAAGTTGTCATAAATAATTGGGCTCAATATGCGCCAGGTCTGACGCTGATTTCTATACCCCCTCCCTCCTCATGCGTATCCGGTACGCCGACGGTGAAAATAGTCAAAATCGGTTACAAAATTAACTGCATATGTAGTCGTGCACATAATAATGGCATGCAATTAAGTTGTAAATGTAAACATCGGGCGGCAATTTGCAATAAGGCGAGAAACGCGGTGAAACGCGACGAAAAACGCGAATGCCGCGCCTTCGCCAAGGCGCGGAGGGGAGAGTGGAGCGACGAGTTGAAGCCACCTTATGGCGGCCGCGTCACGTGGTTCCAAGATGGCAGCGCCCATGCGACGGAGGCCGAAAAGGTCTATACAGGTCCTTCGGCTGCTGGAGGTCCGCATTTTAACAGAGAGAGAGAGAGAGAGAGAGAGTCGGAAAAGGAAGAACAGAGAGGTTAACCTAGGTTAAAGTCCTGGTTGGCTACTCTGCTTTGGGGAGGGGGTAGTGGGGAATTAAAAGAGGAAGGAAAGGATAGGCGTTTTAACAGGGGCTCTCACAAAGGTGAATGGGTGCAATGCAAGCGAGCGCCGACTTTATTTTCATGGAGTGCTGAAATCTGGCCCCCACACTCGGGTGAGAGAGACCACTGCTCTAAGGCAATCGTGTCCCAAGGGGTTCTGACCAGTGGCCCAGAGCCAGTGCCCAGGCGCGTGTCCTGACATGTTCATGGCGAGGAACTGGGCTCGCCTGTCGCAGAATACCGAGCAAATGCTTCTTGCCTAATCTGCCCCCCGGCGATGAAGATCCCCCTCGAACACGCGACACTGCTCGCTTCTTTTCTGTGCTAAGGTCTCGGAGGCCTAGAAAGGTCTTAAAGCAAGATCCCCGTTCCGATCTTCGCACCAAGAAATCCAGTTCCATGTGGCGTCGCTGCTTTCCTTTTCGCTGCTCGCGCGCCACTTCAACGGTAGCCGCACGAGCGCCGCAGTCAGCCGCGGCAAATATCGCACCTCTCCCTCTCGCATTTGTGGGTCAAGAAGACGAAGCTTGGCGGATCATCGCGCACGATGCAATCGAAGAGCGCTCTTTTTTTTTTTTTTTTTTTTTTTTTTTTTATCGTTAGAATCTTTTGGCGAATTCGCGGTACGGCATACGACGGTACGGGAAACGGGTGAACCGCGCCTTTTATCGCCACCCAAGATCGCTCGGCGCAAACCGCGCGGGGATCTTCGACAAACAACGCCCCGATACGCATCCGAGAACGCGTATCATGCCCGATGATAAACAACAAGGAAGGAGAAATAAAATAAAAACGGCGAAAATCGGATGGCGCAATGGCCAACCCGTCGCCAGCCGCTCGCCAAGATCAAGTTGACAGGAGGCGTCTGCTTTCCATTCAAATGAGCCCGATGAATCACTGGACAACTTCAACAATAAGTCGGTCATTTTTTTTTTTTTTTTTTTTCAGCTTAAATACAAAAAGAATAATGGCTCTAAAAAATAAAACACTAAATGGAGCGTTAAAAAGGCTGGCACTGGTTTGTTTGTACAGGAATGGGTTTCGACTCTTCAGGAAGAGAACCTCATTTGGCAAATGTGTCTAGAAATGACTTCACTGCCCAAACCGCAAGGAAATGGGGTAAACATGGTAAAAACTAGCGCTTAGTTTGCACGTCCGTGACGTCAATTCCGGAAGACGTGAAAACTACTCAACGTACCTGAACTACTTGACGGAGTACTTTAAAACAATGAATGAAACAGTTCTTAAAGAAATGGTCATTATGCAGACGAGCTGGTGCAAGCCTGCGTTTATCCCCATATTTACATGTCTTCTGGAAGGAACATCACGGACGTGACAAGAAAGACATCTCTGTTTATTTTGACAAAGTACGTCAAAATAGTGCAAAATAGTCATTCCCCGAAGCCCGAGAAAGAGCCACTTGCCTGGACGACGTCTCCGAGAAGTTCCCTCCGTCCAGCAGACGGATCTTTGCGAAGAGGATAGCATTGACGAAGGGCACCGCCGTCAGCTCCTCGACACGAATGTCAACCTGAAACTTGTACTTTTTCTTCTTGAGCATGAAGGTCATGGTTCGTGGTGACAGCTCGGATCCAGCGGCTGCCACAGAAGATCATGGCAGCTTCACATGACAGCGGGCGCGCACTGCAACACACGGGTCGACGCTCAGATGCTCCGTCACCAACGGCGGGCAGGCAGACGCTCGGGCTATCCAACTTGACGATTCACCGAACAATGGGGACTGACGCCTGTAGCGCTACGGCCGTCGTTCGGAGTCCGTTCGAACAGCTTACGTCGAGAAAGTTGACACACCGCAGGCGTCTTTTTGTTTATTGCGTTACTCCCGAGACCAAGACGAGACGAATGATATGGCCGCATCTGATTCCGTTAACCAACCCAAATCGGGCAACGTAGGCGGCGAAATTTTGCGCTATAACTGGGTTACGTGTGCCGAGTGGAGGTGAACTCTATCAAAATTGCTCTCACGAGTGAAGTTCGCGCAATTCAATCGAAAATGCATATTCAGCCTCGCGGGCAGTGCGGTTCGTCGCGCCCGCAGCTATGCGGACCCAGTTTAGATATACGAGGCGGCCAGAGAGGGATCAACTTCGCTCGAATGTCGCCCGGTGATGAACAAAGGCAAGCGAAAAACAACTCACCGAGTAATTCTTGGAGGCTTCTTGCAAAAGTAGTCCTCGACTTCGAGGAAAACACACAACAGTATCGATTACTTACTCCTACAACATCATGTCCGGTGCAACGGAGCACGAAAAGTAGCTGCTCCTGCTAGGCGCTAAGCTCGTGCCTGCGTTGCCTGCGTCATAAATCAACACAGTTGGCAAACCAACCAACCAAAGTTCCAGAAAAATACGGACCTCTCTCGCAACCTACGTCACCATTTAATGAAAGCGCTACCCTTTTCCTACGCCGCGGCGCGCGTTCGCAACAGCAGTTCAGCGAACAGCCACAGCGTGAAAATAAAGTGGCGCTTCGATCAACTAATGATAAAATCTAGTGCATGACTGGGGTTAGTTTTTGTAAGAAAGTGTTATACAGTTGGCCAGCTAACAAAATCTAGTAACTATGATACAATAAGAAAAAAAAAAAGATCTCTCAACAAACTCGTCTAATGAATAAAAAAAAATTGTACGTATAATGATGACAAAATAAAAACCTGAAATTCGCAATTTCAGACGTTCCGGACAGTCAGGAAAATGCGTGCGGACGGTGCGGAACTGTTGTTTCAAAATGGCGGCCTAGGCTGTGGAAGCGGCGGGCGCACGGTAGCTGTCTCAGCATGAACGTGAAGGAGACCGAGGAACAACAGAAGCTGCGCTTCCAGATCGAACTGGAGTTTGTGCAGTGCTTGGCCAACCCAAACTACCTGAACTTTCTGGCTCAGCGCGGCTACCTCAAGGATAAGTCGTTCATCAACTACCTGCACTACTTACAGTACTGGAAGCGGCCGGACTACGCCAGGTTCCTCAAGTACCCCATGTGCCTGTACTTCCTGGAACTGCTGCAGTACGAGCACTTCCGGCGGGAGATCTCCAACGCTCAGTGCGCCAAGTTCATCGAGGACCAGCAGCTGCTCCACTGGCAGCACTACACGAGGAAACGTATGCGCCTGCTCCAGCCGCCGACGAGTGCCACCGAGGCCGCGGCGCCGCCTCCGCCCGCTGCCCCCAAGTGATGGACGCTGGCCCCGATTGCCGGCTCGTCTCGCGGGGCTCTTCGTCGCGTCTCCAATTCGCTCTCACGTCTTCTACGCCCATTAAAAAGTGTCGCAGTGCGATTTCCTCCAGGCAGGCTCGGCTTTTCTTGCTCCCCCACTGCATAGAGAAATCCGTGACCCAGACAAAACTAGGCTTTTCGTATCTCCTGCACCTCGCGCTCCCTTGCGTGTTGTCACCAACGTTGGTTGTCACGAGAAGTGACGCAATCAACGCTGGCTCCAGATGCGGTACCTTCCGGTATGTGCAAGGAGTCGGTTGTGCGCGGTCCGCTCGTCACGTCGCTGCTGCTTCCCAGGTTGCAGCGAAGATCCTGAGCCAGGTGTGCAGAGCTTTTCTCAGTTCCCGACCTCTACTCTGCTAGGGGATCATTCGTAGCATTGGAATGATGGGATGTGGAGATCTATCGAACTTACCCCAGTTCAGGTTACCCGTCGGCTCTTACGGAGCAGTGCAGTGACCCAAAGTCGGCCCTATCTCGGTGGGTACCATGCATGCTCGACCCATTTTTCGTTGCATTCAAAACCGCTACAAAAAGAAAAAAAATATATATATATATATATAATACATTTTGATGTGCTAAGCACATCACAAAAACTCCCAAAATCGAACCAGATGTTCTGTGGCAGTGTCAGCTCCACTCATGACTTGTCTCGTAAGGCTGAGAGGAAACCAGAGTGAGACCAGAAAGCAAACAGTCAGATGGGATAGCTTGCTGAGTTTAATTTCTTCACTTCCATGGATATACGCACATATTCATATACATCAGAGATAATATTATTATACACCTGCGTAGAGTCCTTTGCTGCATGGAGATTTTATGCAAAGGATGGGTTCAGCTTTCCACACACTGATATGCTTTTTGTTTTTTCTCAACAAGTAAAATCGAATGCAACCGGCTCCCCCACCGTGCCAGCGCAGACCAGCAGACTTGCATTAGCCAAACTTGGAGGAAAAGGATGAGGTTGTGATGAGGTCTGCTGCTGGGTGCACCCCGAGTACGCCAATGCCATCAAAATAATCACCTGCCACTCTCCTTGCACGTTGTGTTCCAACTTACAATCTAGTACTGCGGTCGCGTGACTACGCAAACAAACACACGACGCACCCGTTAACTCTGCAGTCTTTTTCGTCGCCGAGACTTGTATTGATACTTTGAGAAATGAAAGCAAGCGGGGAAAGTAGTAAGTAGACAATGTTTTTCTCCGTGCACTTTCCAAACCACTCCGGGGGTCCCATAGCAGGTGGAAAGCTGAGACCCTTTGCACAAAGCCAGGGGTGTTGCCTTACATACTGAGGGACAGGCAACAGAGTACCTCAACCTGTACAGTCTGAGAAGACGGGTATTGTGCTCATCTAGCCTCGTCTTGGCTTAAACCCGTGGGACGTCCCACTTGTTCGACCGGTCTTTTGCCCCATCACTTCCCTTTATTTCGTTCCACCACAGGGCAGACACACAGTATGACTAGAAGGAGTGCCTCCAAAACCACAGCAAGGAGCAGGAGCCAGGCAATCGGCAAACAAAACTTGTCCTACCAATAGTACTACTAAAATCATGAAAATGTCGTTGCCCTTTCCACAAAGAGAAAGCAGCAACTGAGTCTCGCACTCCCTTCGAAAACGGCAAAAAAGAAGAGCAGCTTTTTTCTACATGCTGGAACTTTCTCTACTCAACTTGGTGACAAATGTAAAAGGAGGCTAGGAAAAACCAGCTTGAAAAGAGCCAAGGGCAAAAGCACGGCCACTCCAAAATGAAATGCTGACACCGACGCACCAAACCCGCTTTCGAAGACTGGAAGAGCCCATGGTAACAATTGTATATATATCTATAATCGTAGCTTACACCATGAACACTAATATAATATACACGCACATACCCGGAAAAGAAAAGTAGGGACGAGGTAGTACGCAAGCAGCGGGACTAGTACACACTAGGAAACATAGGCTGACAGCGCACAAAACAATGACTGGAGAAAGTGAAGTGACTAGAAAGGAGTTGGGGGAGAGGTTTTCAGACGTGCCGTTAGAGGACTGGCCGCCTCGCTAACCGTGCTCGTCGGGTGCGTCAGTCGCGTTGATTTTGACACTGGGAATTCGTTCTGCGGACTGAGACACCCTCGTGCGAGGAGCGAGAGGAGAAACAAGCTCGCGAGGATTGTCGGTTGATACAGACACGTGGCGCTTCCCGGGATCTAACTCGACTTCAAACCAAAAGTACCATTTCCACTTCACAACCTCTCTTTCTTTCAATAAAATGTGGGTCCATACTCGAGATACTACATATTTGAAAAGAGTGGAGACGACGCGCACGAAAAAAGATTCGTCGCAGTAGTACTGCCGTCTCCTGTTTTCAACCAGATTGAGAAGAATTGGCATCGCGGTGCTTACAACCGCATTTGATTACTCGGAACGGCTACATTCCCTGGAACCATCGTGCGATATCCAGAGCGCAGCTTCAGCCGTCCCGGCAGCATTAAAGTCGCACCGACGCGCGGTGAAAACAGTGAGTAGTCGACTCTCTTGGTCCTCGCAAAGCTGCAGTGGCCCCCTGCCAGACAATTTCGCCGTTATCCCCCCACCGTGGAATGTCGCGGAAGTAGCCATCTTAATTTGGGCGAGAAGAACGATTACCGCCAGATAAATGTGTCCCCTTCTGGGCTGCTCAAAACAAAACGAGAAACTTTGTCATCACGCATTACACGCAAAGCGGTGGTGTCGCAAAATGTGCGGTGGCCGACCGCGTAAACAAAAGCAAAGGCAAACGTCGAAGCAGAGGACCGACGCGGACGTTTCGGCTAAATGCAAGAATAGTCGCGGGACAACCGAAGGCCACCGAGAGATGCACCGATGGGAAACCGAAAAACAAGGACCCTGCCACCTCCCTTTACGACGAGCATAATTTACCGGAGTCAAGGTTGCCCGGCCCGTAGAGACGCGGGATGGATTGAAACGCCATTTTCTAAACGAGCGAGGACCGCCACGAGGGTTCCCCGGATGGCCCAGTACGCGAGAAGACGAGGCAGAACACAAAGCTATCTTTGGGAGGCGCCTGCGGAACACGTTCGGTGGGCTCTTTGGGTCTGGCCCACATGGAGAGCCACTGGGGTGGGCGGGGGGGCCCTCAAGGGGGCGAGCGCTTGCGCTTCTCTTCCTCCTCCTCGGCAGGGACCGGCAGCACTGGGCGGTCGTCCTGGAACAGCGGGTTCTTCACCTCCAGCTCCCCGCCCTGCGTCCACGCAGACCCCCACGCCGGAGTCGGTCAAAAATCCCCGGACGGTGCTCGAGCACCCCAAAGAACAAAGCAAATAAGCTCATTGACCAAAACTTGAATCGAAATTTGGATTTCGTAAAATAAGGCCCCAGAAGCGCTGAACGGGACGCTACGAGCTCCAAAACATCCCTCGTACATCGATATCTCAAAGGAATGGCCGCATTTTCGGAAAAGAAGGGCGCGATCGAGCGAGGACTGTGAGGATCGTGACGATCCTCCTGGAACGGCTGAGAACGAGGGGAAGCGGCCTCACTTCTCCTCCTCGCTTTGGTTCACTCGCTCGAGGGGACGAAGCGAAGAGGAAAGGGAATGAGAATCGCAACGTAACATGTCTCATCGGCCATGTCGGCCGTGTTCGATCGTGCATTTTTTTTTCCAGAAATATGGCCAACTAGTAGAAATATCGCCGTACGAGTGATGTTTTCGGGTTTTGCAGTGTCCCGCCTATTGCTCCAGCCATATTTTGTCAGCTCCAAATTTTGGTTCGTAACTCCATTGGCGCATAAAAGCGGAAGCAAAATTCATGCAGGCAGACAAAAAGGGAGACACTCGCGCGGCGCTGCCTAACAATCCTGTTTCTTAATTTCGTCATTGCACCATACTAGGCAGGAATAGTAATTGGTTTACTAGGAAGATTATGAAAACTGAAAATAGAGAGTGGCTAAATGACCAGCGAGTTAGCACCTCACCTCTGGCTTTGTGAAAGAAGGAGTTATATTAGTCAAGGCCCATTCAGACACTTGCAACCGAGTATGACCAAGTGAGACAAGACCGGTTTTTAAGCCTCTTGCGACGGCGTAGGACCAGACGCGCTGCCACGGAGCAGCTCCTAAGCCATCGCAAGAGGCTCAAAAACCGGTCTTGTCTCGGCTAAAAGTCTCGGCTGGTCCTACTCAGTTGCAAGCGTGAACGAGCCTTTAACCACAAGTTCGAGGAGACAGTAGCGGAGATTTCAAATTGTTTTTTTAATGCGTCGAAATTAAAAAATGGCTTTTCTCGCGACTGTTTTTCTTGTGTGTGCCTGCGCAAATTGTGTGTTTGCTCTTGCATGCTGTAATGTCGGCGGTACAAATATGTTGGAATTTCTACAAACGGAACTCCATGAGACCGTGTCACTTGGCAAAAGTGTGGCGGTCAGAAGACGAGGAGAGTGCTTTGAAAATGTTGGACATCTTTGCTTCGAAACATCTTCATTCAACGACCAAAGGAGTCAGATCAAAAAGAAAGGTTTTGCAAGAGAGAGAAAATCACTTTAATTAGAGCACAGATTAAGTACCCAAGAAGTTCCACTTGCTACCTGTCATGTTCCAGTTCTCGGAGTTCAACGTGGGGATTCTGACGTGACACATTCAAACGCTTCTATTTGTTAATATAACAGGTTCGTCACCGGATTGAATCATGTTGACATACAGCGAGTTTTGTTTGCCGAAGACAAGGCTTTGACGTTCAAGAAGGCGATAAAAAAGTGTCGACTATCGAGACAGCCAAGAAAGACTGCGTGGCATTAAAAACAGAATGACCATTCTGAATTGCAGAAACTGACAGCGGTGAAGCAAAAGACGCAAGATAAATGTTTTCGCCGTGGCTCGCCTAGGCACAGCGCTCCGTCATGCACGCATCGCGACACTATCTGTTATCGATGCAACGGCGAAGGTTTTTTTCAGCGTTTCTACGGGGCACTGATTCGGCAGAAATCGAACAGATGGAGGAAATTCCGAAACTTGGCAGTGGATGAAAATGATGAGAGGGAAGAAATGTATGCACTCACAGATATGAGGACGAACGCCTTTTCCTACTACATGCTTACGTTGGGAACGTTCCACTACGCATGGAACTAGATATGGGGACGGCAGTGTCGATCGTGTCAAGGCGTCGGTTCCAAGCACTATTTCCCGACGCACAGTTATCTCCGGCATCCATAGTACCATATTTACTCGAGTAATGGCCGCACTGTTTATGAAGAAAACCTGAGGGTTCGCTTTTCCACGGAGCACGCGGCTTGCCAATCACCGCGATCGGCAGCATGATTCCAGCGGTTTACAGGACAGAGATAACGTCTTCGCGCAAAGATACCATCCGTAAAGATTGCATTTGTATGGAGAATAGTGTTCTCGATCTGTTTATTCGCTGTGTTATTTATTCATAATGGAATAATTTATTCATGCGCAACGCAATGATTGGCTGTATATGTGTTCTGCGGTAAAGTAGACGCAAGGGCCTTGTTCATAAAGAGTGTGGCTACTCGAGTAAATACGGTAGATACTGCACACACACGCTGGAAAGATGGTCAAGCCAAAAGGCAACCGTGGAGGTGGAATATTGAGACTTCAGGGGAAAAGTGCCACTTCACGTACCTGGGGAAGACGGGCTACCGCTGATAGCCAGAGACTGGGTTTATGAGCTCAAGTTCGATTTGGGCACACACAGCCCAGTCAGTGCTGGTGTAAAAGAGTCACTGCAAGGCGTCTTAGCAAACTACCAAGACGTGTTCAAGGACAAGCTTGGGTGCATCCAAGGAGAAGAGGCTCGGCTAAGCTTGAGAGAAGCTGCGACTCCAAAGTTTTTATAGCGCCAAGCATGCCATTCGTGTTGAAGCCAGCCGCAGAAGAAAGAAGAAGAGCTCAAAAGCCTGGAAGCTGCAGGCGTCATTGAAGCGGTAGCACACAGTCCCTACGCCACGCCAGTTGTTCCAGTTCTGAGGAAAGATGGGTTTGTGTGCCTGTGTGGGGATTATAAAAGGATGGTTAACCCCTGCCCGGACGTGGAGTAGCACCCACTGACAAAACTAGAAGACATTTTAGCAACTGTGGCTGGAGCAACGGTTTTCTCTAAGATAGACTTCAATCAAGTGTATCGGCAGGTTCCGGTGCATCCTGAATCGCAGCCGTACTTGACGATCAAGGCACACCAAGGCCTATTTCGGGTAAAACGGTTGGCGTTCAGCATTGCGCCAGCACCGGCACAGTTTCAGATCATGATGGACAACTTGCTTGCGGGCCTCAATGGTGTCTCCTACTATCTCGACAATATCCTGATAACGAAAAAAACAGCCATGCACAAGCTCAAGAAATTAGAGAAGGCATTGAAGAGGTTGAGTGACATCAAAATCAGGAAAGTGTGAGCTTTTGAAGTCTCAAGTTCCTGGGGCATCAAGTCAGTGGCCAAAGAACAGCCGTATTGCAAGAAAACGTGCTAACCATAGTGCACCTACAGTCGTTTTTGGCAACATTCTACGGGAAGTTGGTTCTTGACCTGTCCAGCAGGCCACTGAACGAGCTACTGAGGAAGGTTGTTGCCTGGTCCTGGAGCGAATGCTGCCGAGACGCTTTTGACACAATAAAGAAACTTCTGGTTGACGTCCTGGCTCACTGTGACCCCAAGGCAGAGCTCCAAGTCGCACGTGACGCATTGGCGTACAAACTCGGCGCTGTCCTCTCCAAGGTGTACGCCAACAGTGTAACAAGACCCGTCGCACTGTAGTGAAGAACACTGACCCCGAGTGAAAAGAACTATAGTCAGCTAGAAGAAAAGGCGCTGGCCATTGCGGTTGGCACGAAGAAATTTCGCGCGTATGCTTTTCAGCCGTACTTTGTCTTGATCACAAACCACGAACCAAACGATACTGGGTCCGAAGACGGGGATACCAAGCACGGCACGCCTGTAGAGGTTCTTGATACCGGCCAGGCCAACTCAATGTGGAGGCCACGTCACGGCAAAGCCTTTGCCTGCAGTCATTTCCAGTGAGAAGCCAGGAGATGGCTCGAGTGACAGCAAAAGACAAAGTGCTTTGTCAAGCGGCCAGGTGCCTGGCGAAGCCTGGCCCACAAGGGTCGAAGATGCTTCACAACAGCTTCGTCCTGTCATGTATGTCTTTTTACCTAGTCTTTATCGTTTGAGCCATTTTCATTGTGTATATCATTTCCCAACTCGCTCAATTCGCTATACCTTAGTAGAAGATGGGCTGAAATGCCACTTTGCAGGAAGAAACCAGCTGACATGGCACCAGCGTTGCTTGTTGTGGGGAATGTGGGTGGTAATCCCAAGTGCACTTTGCGAGCGTGTAGTGAAGGAGTTGCACGAGGGGCACTCAGAGATTGCCCGAATTAAAGAGCTCGTACGCAGCTACACCTGGTGAACGGAGGTTGACACGGACACTGAGTGCCTCGTCCGGATGTGCGAGGCCTGCCAGCAACAACGGGGCCTTCCAGGTACGGCACCGCTGCATCCCTGGTTTTGACCGACGCAACCATGGCAACAGCTGCACTCGGATTTTGCGGGCCCTTTCCAAAATCGTCACTTTTTGGTGAGCACGGCTTCGCACTCCAAGTAACCTCAAGTTTTCCCGACGAGCAGCGCTTTGGCCGAAGCCACAGCTGAGAAGCTCAGGGACCTGTTTAGCCGTTTTGGTCTGCCGAATATGATCGTAAGTGATAATGGCCCCCGAATTTCGCTCCCCAGAGTTTTACATTTTCCTGTGAGAGAAGGGCGTGCGACACGTCGGGACTGGCCATCCATCGAATAACGGGCTGGCAGAGCGTTTTATTCGAACCCTGAAAAAGGCCTTGCGAAGAGAGGCCTCCGCTCCTACGACTGTCAAGGTTCTTATAGGCTTGGAGGAACACACCACAATCCTTCAGAGTCCAGCGAAGTTGCTACTTGAGTGGCGGCTTACAACCCGTCTTGTTGGACTTGGGGCCCTCTTCAGAAGAAATGGTTCACCACAAGTGAACCGCGGTGGCTGTCAGCGACACTTCGAGCCGGGTGACGAGATTTTCGTCAAGAACTGGGTGACTGGCGGTTGCAGGGCGTCATGATGGCTCGGTCGGGACTCTTATGGGTTCCGCATGGCCACAACGCGGGGGGCGCTCGTGTGGTGGCGACACCAAGACCATATGCGGTAGTGTGATGTTCTGACCTCAGAGACTCGGGACAGCCCGCTGTTGATGCTGAGTGACCTACCGCCATTGCCGAGGCAAGTGGCCGGCGAAACCACATTGCCGGAAGTTCTGCCACAGGAAGAACAAGACACGAGGTTGACTCCAGCTTCGAGTGCATCGACAAGGGGTACATCGCTGGTAGCTCCAACGACGTCCACTGCACAGCTTACGTGCATAGTTCACAACTTGAGTTCGGTTCTCCACATTTGCTCAAGTGCTGTTGACGTTACTGAGGAACTTCGAACAAACCGTAATTATCCGAGTCAGATTGGTTCTGTTTTAACACATATAAATAATTTGTCGTATCGCAGTCTAAATTACGCGTTCTGCTCCCTGGCATACATTGTTCGCAACTATCACGTGTCCTTTCCCACTAATTCTAATATTGTATTCATGTGACTGAACTCTCCAGCAATTACCATTCAACCATTAAATTAAGTGTAGGGGAGCGGGATATCGGCGATAAGATCCTTGGGGCATGTGACAGGATAAGAGACGACACATCAGCGTGCCGTCCAGATTGTTGTACGCCTTAATCACCCACTCCGTACACAACACCTGCCTAGGAAGGGTGTAATTGCTGAAGCACACAGCACGGGGTGTGGAATTCAATAGAGTCCTGTGGCTAAACAATATTTCAAATTACAAACAAGTTTATATACCCCATTATTCGCTATGAAAAATTCTGGCATTTCATTAAGATCAGTCTCCGAGGGCTATGTACTTAGCTGTACTGGAGAAAATGGATTGCACGACGTCACTGAAGCAAATTGCATTTTTCCAGTCGATGTCGTCGGGGGGCATTTAAACTCGGGGTAAGCCAGAAGGCCAAAGGATAAGCTGTCATAGTCACTCTGATTAAATAAATTAACTTATGGGGGGCAGGGCTTAGTGGTTACAGTGTGTTTACATGTTGCTTGGACTACCACTACTTTATGATGACTGATGCTTGGAATCGTCATCACCAAACAAACAGAAGGAGGAAGATTTGTAAAAAAAGAAGATCTAGAATATATTTACATGAGTAAGCCTCGTTGGAAGCGACACAAACTGTTGCAACTCATGAATGTTGATAAGTTCCCCAAACGTTCCCCAAAGAGACAATGAATTGCGCAAAAGTGGTAGACTGTCAACCGATTCCATATCCGGAAGATTAAAGTCGCCACCAAGAATGACATTGTCAAGCATTATTGCTGACAAAGGTTTAGATAAGCGCAAAAGGGGATCGACAGCGTCATCACCTGGCAATTTATAAAATGAGCCGAATGTTAAAAATTTGCCGCCTAGAAGTTTCATCTTGCACCAAACCGAATCACAGAAACAAGTCTGGAATTCAAGAGCTGCGCTTGTTAGACTTTGTGAGGCAAGTAAAAATACTTCCCCTTCCGGTAGACCTCGGAGTTAGCTGGAAATATTTCGGAACTATTTACAGAGCCATCGAGCCAAGATTCAACGACCACATCGGCTTTGGTTAAATTAAGAAGAAATTAAAGTTTTTTTTTTTTTTTTTTTATTTCCCACAGTTGACAAGGACACGATTTTGAAAGCTAGGTTCTCCACATTTGCTCAAGTGCTGTTGATGTTTCTGAAGAACTTAGAACAAAGCGTAATTATCCGAGTCAGATTGGTTCTGTTTTACCGCGTAAAAATAATTTGTCGTATCGCAGTTTAAATTTCGCTTTCTGCTCCCTGGCATACCCTACCCACGGGTAAAAAATACTCGCCCAAAGAGCCCCTTTTTAGCTTATAAACCTTAGACAATGGTTTCTGCTTATCTTTGATTGACAGGAACTTAAGAACGTAAGAAAAACGGCCAGGCCCGCCCACTCGCTCGATGCAAGCGGGCACGAGTTGTACGCCGAGGCTTTCCAAGAAAATGACAGTGCCTCGGATTCCTGCCAGGTTTCGGTGGCCACGTCTGTCAACACAATGAGGTTGTTTCGGTGCCATCTTAGTTCATCCTGCCGCGAGGGGGTTGCTCGCAGCTGCGTGTCGAGTTCCCCATTCGCCGCCTTTAGCTCCTCGAGTCAAGGGTCAAATGGCAGACGGCTCACTTTTGGGGACGTGGTAAAAATAAGCTCTACGGTATGTGTATCCGAGAGCTCACCGAGGCCATCCCCGGGCACTCGTAGACGGTGTAGTCGCCCTCCTCGTTCTCCTCCTCCTCCGTGTCTACGTCCGAGGCCGACGTGTGCCTGTTGGCCTGGTTCCTGCGGGGAAATACCACACGGGGGCTCGCTGCGGACGTTACGCAAGACGCCCACGGGACGCCCAAAAGATGCGGGTAGAATTTCAAAGAGCTCTAGAACTCGAGGAACCCCTATCTGCCTCTGATGGCAGCCGAGGAGACCAGTTTCAACAATGAGGAAAACAAGTAAAGCGCAAGACTACGGAACTTGTAATCTATTAAGAACATGTTAGGGAGCGTTTGCCCGAAAAGCAGCTCGCATCTGCTCAATTAGGCCTTAAACTGGAAGAAAACATACTCAGGATAGTGGTGCACAACTATCGATAGTACTATCGATAGCGGGAGTTACATCTAACTATCAATAGTACTATCAATAGTCGACCGTCGTAAAACTATCGATAGTAGTATTGATAGTCGACTTAAAACCTATCGATACTACTATCGATAGTCGACTATTGTAAAAACTATCGATAGCATACTATTGCCAGTCAACTATCGCGGAACTATCGATCGTATAGAGTCGATAGTCAGCTATCTTGAAACTACCGGCAGCCAACAATCGAAAAGCTATCGATAGGATTTTATTAGGTGACTGAGAACCTCGAGAGTTCGTCCGGGACACGTCGTGAAGCACGGAGAAAACGCAACTGGGGACTTCCGCATAATTGTCGAGGAGCAGTCGAAAACTTATTGGTAAGCTATAGAAAAAGATAGTACAAATACTTTTTAGAAACTACCGACAATGGAGTATAAAAAAAAACTACAGATTGTATACTATTGAAAAACTATGAATTAAAGATACCCATAGTGAAATATATCAATATTTTTTTCCGATAGGTTGTCAAAGTTTAGCTACTGTTTTTAGATTGCTTGCCGGGAGTTTGCACTTTGTTTTTTTTTTTATAGACAGAGTTCAATCCAGGAAAATTAAAATATTTTGTCGCCCCTGATAAGTAAACTATGCATCGCAGGGTCATGGGTCATGACTTTACCAAGATGAAAAGATAAGTGGGGCGTTTCTTTCGCCCAAACAAGTTGCGAGGAAGGAAAGAAACATAATATTGCCTTTCAGATTCATGAGCATTTTCTCAATGAAATCATGCTCCATTGCCAACCAGTGTCGCAGAGTTGCCGCTTCAGAGTTGGAATGATTCCGGAATCATTCACACTTTCTTGACTCCGGAATGAAATGTGAATGGAATGGCGGCAGCACTGGGAGAAATGGAATGGGCCCGGTTCTTACGCGAGCTGCGTCGATCTTCAGCTAGGGCCTACGGGCTGCTGGAACAATTCGCTAGCGCACGGTCAAAGTGGCTCTTAAAACAGCATCTTTCCACCGAGGATGACTGACGGCTCGATTGTTTCACCTGCCCATGCTCATTCGAGGATGAAAGTGGCGTGCCCCCAGTGAAGCAACCAAAACTGAAAAGTTGTACACGGACAATGTGTTGTTCCTGGCGCCGCGAGACATGACAAAGCGGTAGTTGTAGCCATCAGCGATTAGCACGTAGTTTTAACCCATCTGATCAGTGTTTGCGTGGAACACAAATAAAGAATTAGATTGAATCAGGTTAGAAATGACAAGAATCGTATAGCAGACGTGAAAGCATATGTTTTAGGAAGGTTCCATAACATGGTGCTACATTCTCTCAGGCTGGCAACATAGCGATTGGATTTTGTCAGCAGTTTTATGTGCTTGTGGCAGTGCAGGGAGCTTTGAGGCAGGCATTTGCGGCGTCGCTTGCCACAGCGCACTAGCGGTGCTGTTGTGCTCGAAGCAAGTAAGAGACCTTCTTGCGCCACGCATGAACCAGGTATCTGTGGTCCATTTGTGAAGAAAATGGGTGGTTCGAAGTTGTGTTTGTAACGAGCCTTCTACGCTTGATCACACGATTGATGTGTGCAGTGACACCAAGTGCCACGAAGCGCTTTGCTGCGACCACCGCTCGGTTTCGTAGAATGACTGCTTTTGGGGAGTTTTTTTTCGCATACTTTTGCAGTTGTTTCTGTGTTTGGTAACGTCAGCAGCTGTATGCTGCTTTTAGCCATTTTTTCACGTTTAGGAATTAGAGGAATGGAATGGTTGAGTTCAGCCATTCCAGGAATGAGAATGGGCCCAGTGTCTCCACTAGTAGGAGTTGAACGGAATGGAATTGTCGGAAACTCTAGTTCCCCGGAATTAAGTTGGAATGGAATGAGCTGGATGGATGGATGGATGGATGAATGGATGCTAATGTCTGTACCCTTTACAACGGTTGGTAGCTTGCGCCACCTAGCCTAGAAACCAAAAGTATGATTCGTCCCCTCGCCCTTCTAAGCACATTCTGCAACACTGTTGCCAACAATAATGTTACTTGGATCATGGGAAACTTTTGTTTTCATCCCTTATTTTTGATTTAATTAAAGTGATGTTCTTAAACTTGTTGTATTTGAAGAATGGAAAAAAATAAAAGTGTCTGTAACTAATGATGTTGGCTTGGTATAAGTTTTTTTATCAAGTAATGTTCAATTTGAAGTATCAACAAAATTTCTGTTGCACTTACTCACTCGAAAATATTTATTTATTCGTTATGCTTTATTTTTATTTATTTCTTAAGCTGTATTTTATCATTATTTTGAAGCTGTATTTTATACACACAGGTAAATCATCTACCAGTCACAATCATCAAAATCTGCCAAAATAAAACCGTACCAAAAGTGGCAACATATCACGGCACACAAAACTGTTTTTGTCACCAGCTAGTTAGAAACAGCTAATTAGCTATTTTTGGGAATCAGCAGAAAAAATAAAATGTATGATCCTAAGCTAAGTGCCCATTTTGACCTGTCAGGGGTCAAGTCTTCGAACAACTGTGACAATTAAATAATGTGACAATAATTTAAAAAAATGTATTAACAGCATGAAACAAACTAGCGAAAAACCCTGATGCGAAATGCCTTCAGCAAATGTTTCTTCTAGATCTAAGACAGATAAAAAAATTTAATGTATACTTCTTATTTTTACAGATGTGAACCTCAGCAATATGCAAAATATGTGCACAGAAGTAGTAGTGAAACGCCATTTCTGTACTATCCCTAAATTAAATGTATGAGAATACAACTCTGTGTTTAGTTTACTTTCTATTTCATGTTTTGCCCAAAGCTTCATCTTGTCTGCCCGTACATAACCATCATCGTCTTCCTTTTGGGCTGTGATTTCATTTTTGCAACACTCTATAGTTTTCTGAAAGTTTTCCGAGAGCCCGCTATCAATAGTCGACCATCGATAGTAATATTGGCAGTCAACCGGCGATAGCACCGTTGATGGTATTGTTGATATTCCATTATTGATAGTACTATTTATAGTACTATCGGTAGTTTACTATTGCAGTGATGTGATTGGCCTAAGCCATTTTGACGCACGTTTCGGAGCAACCAAAACAGTGTTTTGGAGCAGCAAATGTGACCTTTGGAGCAACCAAAACAGTGTTTTGGAGCAGCAAAAGCGGCTTTTGGAGCAGCCAAGACAGTGTTTCGGAGCAGCATAAGTGGATTTTGGAGCAGATATTCTTAGGAAAATAAAAATATTTGTTTTAAGTGCTGTACAAACGAAGGGCACTTTGTGTTGTGTTGTGTTCTGATGTGACGTGTTGTGACGGAAATCGCTGCTTCGGTTTTTACTGCTCAGACATCCCACAAGTGTACAGTGCTGTAGGCATTGCCAAGCAATTTCGAAAAACCGCTTGCCACTGTTTTACTGGTTCCCGACGTGCCAGATGTTCGTCAAAAGTAGGCGAACGTAAAACAATGAATTGTAAGCGTCCCGGCTGGTGCCTCAGTCACGCAATCATGTTCGCATGCATGTGAGGCCAACTTCGGCAGGCTTGCTGTTGGGCATGCTTCGTCGCGCGAGCGCAGGCAACCGAAACCATGTCCCTCAGCTCCGTCGCTAACTTATCCCCAAAATTGTACACAAAATGTAACTTTCGAGCATGCGACAAAAACAGTACAGTGGCGCGTGCTTGCCAGGCCGGCAAATAAGTTACAAGCTAAACACACAAAAAATAAAGAACCTGAGTGCATCGATGCAAGACATTGCGAGCCAGCCTCAAAACGTTCTTGGAGAGCTTTGTGCAACGACTGAACTCGAGACAAACAAGCCCGCTGTGCGGGTTCAGCGTGCAGGCATTGCCTTCTTTACTTTAGCTCACTTCTCTTCACCAGCTTTCTTTCTCGGCAGATTTTTCACGTACCGAGGTCCCTCTCGAAAGAACGCTAACCGAGAGGAATCTAGATAACCAATACTTTGACAGAGCAGTCTTTGAATTAAAGATAAATTTTTGTAGTAACATATGATTTAAACAAGAACAGGAATGTTGATGAACATGCGGCGGTACTTAGTTTCATTTTAGAAAGTACCATATCTGCAGTGATGTGGGGACGGCAACATTCGACGTCGTGCGACCACGGTGACTGAAAGGCAGTGACCGAATATATAGTTTTCCCACGTCCGTTGCTTCAGCTCACAAAGTAACTCCTGCCGCGCAAAAACGTGGTTTCGTTTCACAGCATGACGGCATGCCTGGTACCCAGCACGCTAGCGTCGGAGCGTCTGCACACATCCGCGTCTATCGCTGAAAATATAAAAAAAAAAAGAGACGAGACCCACAAGACGAGAGCGCGAAACGCGAGACGCCGGGAAAACCATGCAAGACCGGGTGGACAATTGATGCACGGTACTTTGTGTCAGGCGGCCGCTTGCGCCACATAACACACGCCTGCTCAATTACAGTACTCAGTTTAGTTTCGGTTTTGAAAGGCGACCTATATTGGTCCTTTGGCGCAGGCTTAGCGCAGATTACCCATATTTTGGCGAAATGTAGCAGGAGGTAGCAGGGTTAGCCCCATGGCACAGTTTGGCGCAATTGGCACAGCAATCATATCACTGCTATTGATAATTTTGCTATCGATAGTGGACTATTGATAGTCAATAGTTTTACTATCAATAGTTTCTTTGAAACTATCGGTAGTATTTTTTGGCAGTTTCGCATCCCAAACTCGAGGAATGTTTGGGACCTTGGAGCCCCCAGGAGGCTCCTCTGGGGAACCCCTAGAAGAAGCCCCGCTCTAGAAGATGCTTAAATTCCCTTCCTCTCGCCAACTCCCAGCCGCTCACTTCTCGACGGCGATCATCTGCTGCTTCTGGTGCTGGAAGTGGTACATCTGCGCGCTCTGCGCCAGCTTGCGGTCGGCCGTGGGCGACGCCCCCTCCTTGTTGGGGCCCGTCACACCGTACGCCGGGTAGTCCACGTCTGCCGCCGCCCGCGCATTCTTCTGGACCCTGTTGGGGGGGGTGCCAACCCGTTGGAAAAGGGGAGGGGCCCCTACGGCATCGCCCGTCTCCTCTTTCTCGAGAAAAATATTTCCCCACTAATAGTGACAGATGGGCCAGCTGGTACATGATCTCTTTTGACGAAATGCGCCGCAAGACAGGGACAGAGTGAGGGAGCTGTACGAGTCATTCAACAATAGATTGCAGGGGGATGACAGACGTATACAGTAGACTCATTAATTCAAACTCCAGGAAGTCACAGATTTTAGTTTGGATTATCAGAAGTTTGAATTATCAGAAATTAATCTAAATAGGATACTACACAACATTATGATTTGTTACATGGATAGCTACACATACAAAGCAGATTTTTGCCAGTTTCCTCTACATAGGCCTAATTATTAGCAAGTACAGGCATAACACATTGGTGAAGGAACTGTGACGTTAAGTTTATTCATCCAGCAAAAAAGTTGTCGATTGTGGACTGTTTAGTCAGCACATGAGATCTAAAAACAAAATTTTCAATACCAGTTAACGCAAGTAGCTCTTTACGGGACTCTTCCTTTGCAGACAGAAACTTCCGGAGCTGAGTGATGTGCTCAAAGGCCTCTGTGGCTGTGACAGTTGGTAGGCATCGTCATCTTCACTCTCGCTGCTGCACTGTGCTGGCATTACTTCCTGTACTATGTCCTCTAATGAGTCATCACGAAAACACACACATCGTTGTCAAGACTAGCATATTCCACCAGCTCGGCGTTCACATTATGTGCTTCAGGGCCAGAAAGCATGATGCCAGCGAGCTGTTCCTCATCCTCGATGTCCTCTTGGTCATCATTGCTAGTCTTGAAGCACGTAATGTGAACGCCGTTTTCCGCTGATGTGTGCCCGCTTGAGCCCCGGTGAGTGCGCTTCTTTCCGAGCACCAGTGCACTGCGGAGAAGCAACACTCGCGAAAGCAAGCTCCGCGGGTATTGCTTCTCTGCGGTGCACCGGTGCTCGGAAAGAAGCGCACTCAACAGGGCCGCGAGAACAAAAAAGTATGAATTAAGGCCCGTTCACACTCTTGCGACCTCTTAAAACTTGGTTCCTTAAACTTCTTACAACCAGAGAAAACCAGAGGACACACTGGCGCCATCTATTAGGTAGCAGTGTAAACTTGGCGGTCCAGCATATTTTCTATTTCTCTTGCGCATTATCCTTTCTTTCTTGGCTCGAAAAACTTTTGTTCACGTTATAAACAAACCTTTCTCATAGGTATCACGCACATTTGACCTCGTAAATCCCGCGAAACCTTCGCTCTTGTGAAATGCAGTTCCAGGGTCACCGCATAGATGGCGCCAGCGTGTCAGTGTGTTCTCTCGTCCTAAGAAATTTTAAGAAGTTTTAACAAATCTCGTCTCTCTTGGTCATACTCGGTTGCAAGAGTGTGAACGGGCCTTTAAGCGAAAACGCCGTTCGAATTAAGCGGCTTATAAATACATTAAAAACATAGCGGGACAACCAAAATTTTCAAATCTGTTTGAACTGACTGGAAGTACGAAATATCCAAGTTTGAATTATCGCGAGCCTACTGTATGTGCCCCGACAGTCCATCTAACAGACAAGGAATTTGAATTCCTGCTTGAGAACCCGATTTGATGTATAAATAGTGTGTGTTGCTTCAATAAACATTTAGCGGAAGTAGCGCTTCGTGTTGTCTCCCTTACTCTGTCCCCGTTACCCCACTAACTTGCAGGTGAATCGAGGTTGTGGCGTCAACAACTTGTGGGCCCCCAAATAACTTATTTGTAGGTTAAGTTGATCCATTAGGCTTTATTCTAGAAATTGGGAAAGCCCACTTTTGTATCTTCCAGAGGCAGACTTCCAGAGGCAGACACTCTTTCAACGGCTCCATATACCATGGCTATGCTTTTCGTGCGCTTCCAACAAATATGGCGGCCGCCCAAAAAGGGGGTATACTAAGCAGTGTCAAGAAGCATGCCGACTCACTTGTAAAAGCAGTACCCGGCAGCCACGACTCCAAAGACTGCCACTGCGCTGCAACCCGCTACGAGAGCTGAAAGACAGGGGCCGACAACCTTGCCCAATCACACACGTACACCGAGTGCATCTTTAGAGTCCCAATCGCTGCAGAGCCCACCTCCCGAGACCAAAGTCATCGCGTCCAAAGAACCATGCCTTGCTGTGCCCAGCTGCCTGTCCCACAGTTGACAGAGCGACTGCAGTATTGAGGATATCCACATCCCCCCAGTGCCAGCAGTTTTTGTAAACAAAGTCAAATTCCAGACCAAATTACTGGCCTTTTGTCGTTTCTCGGCACATTGTTAGCAACGTGCCGAGAAACTTGGGGAGAGGAGGAGACGAGAGTGGACGTCAGAATGAGCACTATACTCGCTTTCACCTCAAGAACCGTAGTAAAAAAAAGTATGGCTTCTAGCGGAGCATTACTAATTTTCTTCTTTATGCTGAGAATTGAGATATATGTAGGTGAATTTTAGATTAGATATTAATTATCTTATCGAGACATACACGTTTCAAAGACCAAAGCCATCGCTTCTTCCTCCGACAACCAAATCTTGTAAGAACTACTTCGCGCGGCGTAGGAACATTAAGCAAAACTTCCTTTTTTCTTGAGGTGAAAATGAGTATAGTTGAAATGATTGGTGCATGGCTAGACCTAAAGCTACCTGCCTTTGTCTCCACTGCGCTCGCCAAATGCGTTTCAATGCAAAAGCCAAACGCCGGACTCCGGCGTTCCGCGTTGGATGCCTTTAGTGGAGCCAAGGGCTGTTAGCCTTAGGTCTAGCCATTAGTCCTTCCAACCGGAGCTCAGCATTCCGATGCTCTCCTCCTCTCCCTCAGTCCCTCGGAGCATACTAGGCCCCAAATCTAAGAGAACTTGTCACTCGAATCGTAATGCAATGAACTAACATTTTTAGAGATGTGCAAAAGCAAAGGTTTCACTGCGGGTCAACTGCATATTTAAAAGTAAATGAAAATTGAACGTGAATGGTTTTTGAATATTTCAACTTGGTGTAAATCAAATATGAATACCAATCTTCAAATACCAACGTAAATGCAGAAAGAACTAGAATATGATATCGAAACCAATTATGAATAGAATAACTAAGTTGAACAATACTACACTTTACTTTTCGAGAAAGAAAAATTTCCATTCCACTGAAACTGCGGAGAAACCACCATTTATGCGCCGTTAATATTTTGAGGAACGCTATTTATTCAATTTATTTACGGTCCCCTTCCTCCAAACCACAATGGAAGTTGTATCCGGTGCATCTCCCAAAGTACCGGGGTCAATCGAGAAAATGAAATGCGGCTTTTTGGCTCGTAAAAATAAACTATGCATCGCAGAAAGTTGAAACTTCGAAATGTTGAAGTTTGAGAACATGATGTTATCTAGATCAAAAGATATGTGAGAAGAACAAACCTCTCCCAGCCAAGGTCCACCTAAGCCTAATATTCATCGAACCGAGAAATGACATTATGGCACCTGTAGCATTCATTTTCGCGAACAAAACTTGTCGGAAAGAAAGAAAACAATATTGTTTTTCTCATTGACGAGTTTTTTCACCGTAATTAATGCTACAGACGCCCACAATGTAATTTTTTGGCTCAATGAATATTAGGCTTAGGTGAACCTCGGCTCCCCGTAGAGAAATTTTAATTTTTTTCTCGTATCTTTCGATACAGGTAAAACCATGTTTTCAAACGTTTGCATTTTGTGACCACCGCTAGCGTCACATTCTTACGGAGTTTCAGCATTCCGTGACACGTAGTTTATTTTTGTGGGTCGAGCAACCGCATTTCATTCTCTCGACTGCACCCTGTGCACAACCGGAGCACACTCTTTTATAGGGAAACTCCGCTTCATTCTCTATTGTTAGCAAACAATCCAACTCTCTTTAGCATCATCTAGAGAGACCGCATGTCAAATATTACAACGCAATACCACCTAAAAGATGAATAAACCAGCCAACAAAGATTGAGATGCCCAAAGTCACCAAAATCAGCTAATTTGGCAGGCGACGTGCGGCACAGTCAACGTTGTATTTCCGTTCTGGCTGACGTCTGTTGCATACGCATCGTTTTTTCTTAGTATTTTCTTTTCCAGGGAGAGCTTACCAGGTGGTGCTACAGGTGTGCTCCACATCCGAGCGAGCGAAGAGGCAAAAGACAGACGGAAAAGAATGAACGAGAACAAGAGAAACCAGAAGAGGGAGAGAGTGGTACGGGATGAGTTTCGCTGACATACGTGCCAACCAGTGCCAACAGACTAGCCGCCTGGGTTGCCGCCTACATAGCCAGCTTCGTCGCCGCTTGCGTTGCCTGTTTGCCGCTGCCGCTTCGCCCGTCCTCCCTCCTCACTTCTCGCCCTTTCCCGTGCAGCTGCGTCTTTTCTCGGTTACCGCGGGTAGATCACGTGACCCCTTGTATCCCATGTGGGTGCGTATGCAACGGACGTCGAGGGTACAATGTTGCCCGGCTGTGCCAAAGTTTCAGTTTCGGTTTGCAATTATGGTAAATAACAAGATTGCACGAAAAATATTTTGGTTTTCATGAAACAGATGGTCTAGGGTTGTTTTGGAGTACTTTCCACATTTATATCACCCACTATCTCAAAAATCCCAAAATCGAGCGAAGTTGCCCTTTAAGGAGCAAAGAAAACAGGCCCACGCACGGAGACAATCTGGTACGACAAAGCGATCCCGACCTCCCGTTTCCCATCTCTTTGGGACCCGGGGCACTGCCACTCCTCGTCTGACCCAACAGCCGTCGGCCAACAGAGACAGCGGAGACACGCACTCACCGACGAAATAAATATCTGCCATAAAAGAGGCCCTTCTTGTGACCGTGTGCTCATTTGGATCAGAGGCCCGCAGCGCTCCGGCCACTGGCCCCGCGTCGGCTCTGTCGTCGGATTCTCTCGAGGACCGGCCGTCTTGGGATGTCTCGGATGACGGTTCCGGGAAACGCTCGGGTTCAGCCTGGCCAGGGGAGGCTGGGGCTGCCGCTTGCGAGGCTGCACCAATTGGGCAAAGGTCATCACTGCCCATAGTCACAGGCCTCGCAGGGAGCTCTGCTTTCCATACCTCAAAACGCCTTCCGCCACCTTAGATTCCGTATGCACTGCCCCTCTAGAAAGGGTATGTGCAATGCCTAACGTGCCTAGAGCCAACGCAAAGAAGAGCTATAAATAACGGTGGCTTCAAATTAAAGCACAAGCTGCAACAAAACTGTGGGTGTCAAAACATTTTTCAATGCCTGGGTCGAGAGAGGCAGGAGGCTGTACTAGCCCTCATCTCCCCAGTATCAGGGCACTCAACTTAGTCATGAGTTTGCACTTTTGCTGCCGGAACGATAAATCTCTCACAGTAAAAATCCCAGCATATATTAGTGAACAAGTTCGGACTTGCTGGGACGATATATTTTGACCCTAGCAAAGTCCTGGCATAAAATAAATCAACAAACAGTTCTCGATTTGCTAGCAGGAAAATAAATGTATCCCTGTCAAGCTGCCGAGACAAAAATTTAATTCAACAATTTCGAACTTTGCTCGAAATAATCGCCGGGAATAACTGGAGAATGAGGCCCGATGTAGTTGGCGGCCTCTTCCAAGGAGAATCAATCAACATTGATCTGCCTGACAACCTTTCGACGATTCAATCAGAATACCAGAATCGTGCGAATAAATAAATTACAACCCCCTGACAAGCGGTACTTCCATAGCCTCAAGCCAGAAACCTAACTAAGCGGATGTCCTAATCTATCGTTAAAACTGGCCCAAGACGGCCAATACCAAGAGCAAAACCCGTGTGCCCCACATCTCGTCACTAATGTCTTCGAAAGTATTCTCCCACATTTCGTGATCCGAATAAGACGGTTTGCCACGCAACCCACCAATTGTTGCGAGGCAAATTAAGCCAGCTCACCGGGGGGTAGGATGGGGAGGATGTCAGCAGTGCAACACAGATCGTCTTTGATTCAAAAGCCTTCTGGCCACACAAAAGGAAAAATGAAAACAAAGTCCCCTGCTGAGACTAGCACGTCAAAAACATGCCCACCAGCCCTGCCACTTCGCGAAGCAATTGAAATGAAAACAAACACCGACCTTGAAACAGAGAGATATTGTGGCGAGGCACGGCGTGTTTCAGGCTTTGTCCGCACAAGCGACACACGGTGTTCCAAACAAACCGAGAAACAGGCCGGAAGAAAGACGAAGGATCTGACAACACAATGGAGTCCGCCCTCCGCAGAAGCCAACTGCCGAGATCGATCCAGCTTGCAGAGAACGGGAAGCAGCATCTGCCGGCACACCGCTCCGACGGGGAACATTGCCTCGAAAGGGTAAAGATGCACTCACCTGACAGTAATTCGCCGCTTCCAAAACATAAAGTTGTCAGTGGCAATTAGAAAAAAAAAAACGGTAAGTAGACAGCTGAGAAATCTTTACGCAGCCCTACGTTTTTCTCAGGATTATTTAGCTTGTCCTTGAAAAGTGCACGTTTGGATTCTTTATTGTTGTCAAAAGATGTCATCTCCTTCCCATCACTTGTTGCCGTTATATGAACGACGTAGAATGAAATGCTTCGAAAATGGCTCTGTTTAGTAACGGCTTCAATAAGAAATATTAGCAAAGAGGAAGTCCTAGAAGTGTGCCTGTCATTTTCAATGTCCGCTTCTTGCTTCTTAGCCACATTTTTTTCACAGTTTGAGTTGCCAGATATTCTCGCCCACTCTATCACCGGGGTTGGTTTTTCTCGTCGGTCTTCTTAAGTTCTTAGGCCGTGTGGACATGACCTGCAAACAGCCCGTGTTTTTCGGAGCATAAGTCTTGGCTTTTTTTCCCAAATCTTTCTCGATGTGTTTTAAACAACGGAGCGACTTATACGAGTCATTTTCTTAGGAGTATGGATTTTAATTCTGAAAGATGTAGGCCGTATTTTTTTTTCTTAAAGAAGGCACATGAGCATGTAGTCTTTCTATTGCGTTGTTGCATTGTGACAAATCTAAGTCTGTCAGGCGTAGCCTTTGGGTACCCTGGATCAGCATTCCCTAATAATCCGTGTCGGCAATAGAAAAAAGTAGAAGTTACACTAAAGTGCAACTTAACTACCAACTTTTTTGCAAAAACGGCCGTTAATGGGAGGTGTGATTTATACAATGGTGCGACGTATAGACTGCAAAATGTGGTAAACTTCCCCCGAGAGATTTTAACCAGTCACTGTTTGTCACGCACCTCCGGTGCAGTCGGTTCCACGAAGTCAATTTGCCGGCCGAGCGGGTCAGGTTAATATCTACGGATGACAAGGACTCAGTTCCAGTGTTCAATGCCAACACGCCAGTTGGAAAAGCTAGACAACTGCGCACGGAACAGATCAACGCAACTAAAACAGGTATCACGCGACTCGACGTGCGACTCTTTCTGATTCCCAACGCGAACGTTTAGAGCGGCACTTTAATATTGCTCGATTACCAGCAGCCGTGGAAAGTTAAGAAAAGCGGGAGCCAGAACTTGTACGTGCGAACACTAAATGGTTCGTACCGAAGTGAGAGAAACGGCCGAACCTTGGCCGCACGTATCGACGGTTATTCAACTTTTGCACCACGAGAGACTGGAACGGACACAAAAGGGCCACCCACCGGCGTCCGAGGACCGGTCGACGGCGAGTCCCTCTGACGCGACCTGCAGCGAGGGGTGCAGCGCCGAGTCGTCCGGGAGCCCAGCCCCGTCGTCCTCGGCCAGGCGCTCCCGCAGCAACCGCTCCCTGGCCCACGAACCGGGCACCACCCGCAGGCCCCGGGCCGGCACAAAACCGGGCCCTGCCCGCCATAGCCCTGGGCAGAACACGCCCAAGTGAGCCCGTGACGCCTCCGGGGAGCGCAATCCTCGTTTTCCTAGCGCCATCGTCTCACAACCGAGAGGCTGTCGTAAAAAGCATTATGTCGCCAACAGGTTGAGAATGGCGGGGAGGAGCTTCTGTCATCTCAGGCTTTCCATCATCGATGGCGCTTGGGCATCTCACGATTCTAGTGGTTGCACGTGCGGTCAAAGGCAATGAGCGTCTGCTTGAGGCGTTTAAAAGGGGCTCCCTTCTCATCTCGTTAATGACTATGGCATTCCAGGATGTGCTCACCTGGAATCCTAACTTGTCATTTAATGCCAAAACCATCCAAGTAAAATTTAAAAAACAAAAAAAAAACGCAAATGCCACATTTTTTTGCGGTTCACTCGTAAAAATTGGTGCCAAGAACCGCGGTTTGGTACCTAGGTCGGTGACCTCTGAGGGCAGATTCTACAACACCGACAGTTTTAATTGCGGCTTTCCAGCTGGAAACATAAATCAAGTGCGACAGTCGATTGTCTGCGATGACTGCATCGCGCTCTGCACGCCGCCGGAGCGCTACGGTTTCACAACGACCGACACACTCTGTGGGAAAAGACAGATTTGAAAAAGATTGAGCAACCCAAGTCTGTCGCACCTGTCCGTGCTTTCCCTCCTGTCTCGGAACCATTGCAACTTTAGCGAGCGAGGGAAAGTGCTTGTGCGGGATTATGTGGTAGGCACACGAGGCGCTCTACCGCGGGAAACGCGCATTTAAACTCGCCGTTAGAGATCTTTGCACATCTATCCCCCTTGTTCCACCACTACGTAGTGCCAGCTTCCCATATTCGAGCAACGGGAAGAAAAAGGGTTCAAGATTTAGGCTCCAGCTATTTCTTAAAGCTCGTCTCACAGAAAATGCTAGCTCAGAAGTGGCTCAAAACGTACTCGGGTACTTGAGCCACTTCGTAGCTGAAACGTTTGTTAACTGAAATGGTCAGTTTTATCGAATGGTGTTTCTGTTCAAATGCCAAGGAAGCTATAATTTTTTGGCAACTCTTCAAGTATAGAATTACACATTTACCGTGGAATACTGCGCATCCGCCCATTCCACATTAAGCGCCCATTAACAAATTTGTGAGATCTGAGAAAATATGCACAGTACATTTATATGTAAAATTGATGACCAGACAAGCGCCCATCCCCCATTGTTTTGCGAATATCTCCAAAGTTTGAGTGGGCGCTTGCGCGGTATTTTATGGTATGCGTTTCGAAAGAGGGTCTCTTCAGCCAAATGCAAAAGTCCACTTCCTCTTCTCTTGACGTAAACATATTTTACTAATACTGTACTGCTGACTACAGTTCTAGTTTAGCCTGACATCACTTTCCATAGTTGGAAATTGTAAAAAGTTCTGATGCACAAGTCAACACCATGCAGGTAATACAGCCAAATTCACATGCCTGGTGCAACTGAAACAAAATGTACAACTGCATAGGTCGATTTTCAGAAGAAATATATGAAAGCTCAATATTTTTGTTCTGGAGCCAATTGAGGCAAAGTCAAGGGGCGAGTTAAAAGTTGCACTTCTAACTCTAACATCTAGCATAAACTTCTAACGTACTACCAAGGAGATAACTAGCCAATTTTCCGGCATGTACAGGAAAATATGTTTCGTCTAATAAAACTAGCAATATTACACAGCTTCGCATTACACTATCAGCCACAGATTACTTACCCTCCCCCACTTTTGTTACCTCATACGTAACCAGTCGTTTTGTTCCATATTGCTCTAAAAGGCAACCGCACACAAAGTGTGATATCTATTAATGCAAACGAGCAATCGCACGTTTTTCTGTTCTCTTTGAATAGAAAGAGCCCATTTGGGGCACCAACTTAAAGGGGCACAACAAAGGGACGAAAAAACCAAATGCTGCTTCGAAGGGCGTGCGTATCAGTGCCAAACACGAGCGTTCAGTGACAACATTGGTAGAGAGCAGGGGTCGGCAGCCTTTTGCTGCAGCGGGCCAAATCGCTGCAAAGCGGAAGTGTAGCAGGTCGGACGGAGAAGGGGGGGGGGGGGGGGGGGGGGGGGGATATTTTATAGAAATGGAAGATAAAAAAAAAAAAGACTGCCACATACTAAAAGTGACATAAAAAGATGTTATATTGATTTAGGCACACGTAGCGTAAGATTGCTCAAGTCCCCACTCAGTAGGATTTTGGGTGTTCAATATTGCTTGCCAAGGAGCAAACATTCGCATTTGAACTCTTAGCTGAGAGTCGTAAAACATTTCGGAGGAGCTCAGCTGTCATTAGCAAGAACCATGATTGACTCCATATTGAAAAACAGTGCGAATAACACACGCACAAGGAGAAGAGAACACACAGGACGAGGGGCTGACTTCGAGTCTTCATCTTGAAAAAGTATCTTCGCTGATATATAAGTGCAGTAACGAACACTTCAATCAAGGTCGCTGCAAGATTTCATAGATTATAGAACTTTAATTCAGGAAGGCTAGCGGAAAACTCAACGAAGCTTTCGCTACCCCAAATGCCTTCTTCAGCTTACTGCCCGTTTGGGGATCAGCTGATCTGTGAATTCTATCTGGCAAATCTCTTGAACTTGTTCAGAGTTAATGCGGCCGGTTATGCCGAGTTTGCAACCAAATTTAGCTCTTGTCCTTATGTTGTTGTTTTTGTTTGTGTGTGTATGTGTGTGTGTGTGTGTGAGGAGCATTTTTGGTGGCATGGGGGGGGCCATATAATATTACTCCGCGGACCGCAGATAATGACTGAGAATTCTAGACGTAAAACCCGCTGGATAGGTGTACCTGACCCTTTCTGATCCTTTCAAGCATGTGATTCTTTGCTTGGAACACCCGTAAATCGATGGGGCATTCACATCTTCAAAACCGGATGTTAATTCCAACAATTAGGAAAATCACTGCATCGTTGTTGCATGCTCTGGTCATTTCGGTTCTCTATATTGGTTCAGACCAATGACATCATCAACAATTGAAAATGTGCTCAAAAATTTTTAACTTCTTTCACCTATGCTTCTTTATTTTATTTTTTATGCGTTGATAGAGTTTCACACACTAGTTTGAGCGAATGCGATGCAACTTAATAAAGATCCAGAAACGCTCTGCTGGGACCTTTGAAGCGGTAAAATTTGGTGTTTGTCAATATTCAACCTCAGTAAAATGCAAAAAGGTGTCTATATTCTGTTTGTGCAAAGAGTGTCACGCAGAGTACCTACCCCAATTTTTGTTCCTCAACAGGTTGCACTTTCTTTTTTTTTTCTTTTGTTCCCGATTCTGAGCTGTAAAAACACTTAAGATTCACACTTGAAACTGAATAGGCCGAGATACTCAATGCAGTGCTCAACAAGTACGAATGGGAAGGCAGATGGCACTTCTTGAAAGCGCACACATTGTGCAAAGCTGAAGGGAGCTTCAGGTTTGTGTTTCGAAGAAAGTCGAATCGCTGTTGAAGTTTTCCTCGTACAGCCGGTTGTAAGCCCAAGAGGCATTTATCAACCAGCCTGTAGACAAAGGAACCACACAAGGATAACATAGGGCTGTGCGGCTGAAGTTTCGCCGCGCATATGCAGCGCCACTCCTCCCCCTAGCGAGGCGCGCCGATACTTGTTAGAAGCACGAGGAGCAGACGACGCGGGAGGCTGGTGCGCTTGTCGTGCTGGATTCATGCTTCGTAAAGTAATGTGCCGAATGCAAAAGGTATCCAAATGCCACATCATCGTATTAAACAGAAAGGTATATCTGTCTCTCGAAAAGGTTTATTTGGGTCCTGAGAGATGATTCAAGAAATATCGCCAAAAGCATGAATCGCCAGCTATGCGGAGGACAGGTTTAATTATTGTTATTCTATCTTGTCGCGTGATTCAGTAATGCAGCTACGCTTGCTTGTCACATTAATAGGGACTTTTCGTAGGTCACACGCGAGAGCTTGCAGGAGTTTTGCGTTGCTTAGGGGCGGAATAAGCTGGCGCCCGTGGGGCCCGCAATCCGACACTGACGTTTTACGATAGGTCCCTAATATAATAGCAACGATGGTTCCCCATGGCTGTCGACAAACGAAACCAGAATATGGAGTTACCATTTTTTTATAAACAAGTTTAGATTTGAGAACCAAGCTCACTTTGCTTACCCGTCAATTTTGTTCCCCGATGTTAAAAAGAAAAAGCGGGTAAGCGGCAAAACACTTGAGGAAAAAGTCGGCAGATAATCGTAGCCCCTATTGCGTACTGACTTGAACGCATAATTGAAAAGAAATTGACGACTGTAGTCTAGTTTTTTATATATTATTAAAATGATGTAGTTAGCCCCCAACAGGTATAATTACTTCCGGGCCTCTCAAAATTAGACACTAGGACATCCCTGGTCGACCAATTTGACCGTGTTGGCAATGTTAGATGTTCCTAATGTAATAGCTACGATGGTTCCCCATGGGTGTCGACAAAAGAAACCCGATTATGCAGTTAATATTTTTTAAACAAGTTTAAATTTAAGAACCCAGCTCACTTTGCTTACCTGCCTTCATTGTGATGAATTAGTGGAGACCGGGTAGAAAAAACTAGAAACATTAACCGTGAAAAAGACAGAAAGAGGTATCTCTCTTACACGGTTGATATTTTTAGTTTTTTCGCCCCAGTATCGGGCAATTCATCCAAATTGTTAATATACACACCAGCTCGCCTGCGCTCTCACAGTAATTTCTACCAATTTTGTTTCCCGATGCTTACAAGAGAAGGCGAGTAAGCAGCGAAAAACATGAGGGCAAATGAGGCAGATAATCATGGCCCGTATTGCGCACTGACTTGAGCGCATAGTTGAAACGAGATTTACACTGACGGCTGTACTCTAGTTCTTTTTTATATTATTAAAAGGATGTAGTTAACCTACAACAGGCATAATTACTTTCCAATGAACTCTAAAACATCAAACCCTAGGACATTCCTGGGTCAACCAATAAGAGTTTGTTGGCAATGTTAGATGTATGAATTGAAAGCGCCATAAAGAGGAGGAGTACAGGGAGCGTCATAAAGGCCAGTAACGAAACGTTCAGGACTGAAATTTAAAATTAAATAAACTTTTCTTGCAGAGAAAGAGAGAGTGAAGGAATATTAATGATCCTTTCCTGGCACAGAGACTCAAGATATATCAAATTTAATTGTACCTAAACAGCAAACAAAACAGAGTCACGCAAATTGTTTTTATTTGCTTCATTATCATTCTGCGGTCACATAAAAATAAGTTAAAAAAAGGCAACGCTTTACGACACAAATGGAAGCCGATTGGAGATCACTCTCTTCGCTAATAAAATTATAAATGGGTTATTGACGCACGTACATGAATTGCGATCCTATCGCTTTGACGGCGGCGACAGATGCGCGCAAACACAGCAAGGTGTCGCGGTGTATAGTAATTTTTTTTTTTTAATTTATTTTGTTGTTGGACACTCTCAAAATAAAAGCGGTGGCCTTATTGACAAACCGTTTCGGTTTTTTTAATAGGACTTGACCCAGTGTTGTGATCAGGCTGTGCGTGCCTCGTCATTAACTTCATACGGATGAATTAGAACAGGCGCGGCATGCTTCCAGCAGCCGGTAACTCCGAGTTTCTAAGAGAACTGACCTGAGTTCACGGAGTGTATGCGACAGCGCAGCCGTGCGCGAAAAGAGAATTTAAACAATATTGCACCCTCATCTTTGTCCGAATAGCCCTGACTTTGAAGAGCTAGCGAAACCATAAAGAAAAAGAACATTTATCACGAGGTGGATGTTACAGTCGAGACTGTCTTGCACTTGCGAGACACACTTCGCAAACGACAAATGTTCTTATACCTGGATTATTTCCTCCACACCGGAGACCTGACACACAGGCAACTTTTCTTTGCGGAGGTTCGCCTCCCTAAAAATTGATAACAGTTTTTGAACAGACAAAAAACTTCAATGCGGTGCTCGACATTGCAACTTGCAGCGCATTGGGACCAGCGAACGGCTAATTAGGGCGAATTTGCGTCACGACGCGGCGCCACTGGTATCGCTCCAGCGCGCCCCCTGGCCCAGCCGAACGGTCCCATGGCACAGGGCATGAGTCGGATCAAGCATGGCATCAAGTTCGACATTACACTTGCACACTTTGACATGGTTCCGGTTCCGCTTCGAAAGAACTGTCCCAATTCGAATCAGGAGGACAAACATATCAGAGGCGCGAGTTCTTTCGGACTACTACAACAAATTAATAAAAGTTTCTTTAGCTTTGGTTGCATTTATTGCCTTATAAAGTTGAAATAATAATAATAAAACCAGGCATTGTCAAAACTTCAGCAGGCGAAAATGTGCATTTGCCGCGAGAAAATCCCGTAATCTTCGCAACTGATAAAGTCTAGCAAGGGAAATATCTATTTATCCATTCACGAGTACGACGTGCCCGCGGGCTACGGCGCCAAACATGGGAACCGTGTCTGTACACTTCTTTCTTGGATCTGCCACACCTGCGTGAAGTAACGGGGACAGCCCGAGCAAGCGAGACCACGACCGTGTGGCCGTTCGAGCGTATTCGATGTCATCAGATTTCGCCAACCGTCCGGGTAGTTGATCAGACACAGTTCCGACGCCTGCCGTCGCAAGCTTCCGTGGCGACGCCGAGTTCGGATAATCCGCGACTGGACTCTGATTTCGACTGTTCCGCGTCGACGGCAACGTCTAGGCCCTTTCATCTCCAACGCCCACCGCTCGAATCCGAGACGCCTCGAAGCCCTGGGAGCGCGACATCTGTTCCAATTTATGAGCAAAATGGCGAGATGTCTCGGAGACGAGCAGCGGCAGAGCATGTCGTCTCACCTTGCAGGTTTCTCGATCGAACCTCAAGTACGAGCGTGCACAACAGAATGACGATCCAGGAGACGTGCTTTCTCATATCCGTCGACGTTTCTACCAGAACCGAGATGTCACATACACGTCAAACGGACCGCACATATCCGTCTGTTAAAAGCTCTTGTCCGCCATCTTCGGAGTAAACAAGAAAATTAATTCAGGAGCGACCTTAGCGCCCCCACCGCCGTGTATTTTGCCGGAACTTGTCTACCTTCTTCGACCAACGGACCAACTACCAGGATCAAGACAGACAAAAGCATAATTAGCATGAAAGCATGACACTCCAGCTTTGTGAGACCATCTCGTCATTTATTGCCACTTGGAACCACTTGTGATGCGTGGGCGGAATCGGCGGAATGGTGCCTGAACAACGTTGTGCCTGAAACGCGTCTCCTACCAATACCTCCTATTCATGCTCCGACTGATGTTTACCGCGCCTAAAAAAGTGGTACATAAAATTAGCGCAAGGACGAACACAGGAGGAAGGAGTAGACAGGAGTTCACAAAATTAGCTCAAAGGACGAACACCTAGGAGGAAAGAGCAGACAGGAGGACAGAGTGCTCTGTTGGCTCTGTCCTGTCAAATTATTTTGTTACAAAAAAGTGGCCCCTCGATTTCCGCCTGATGACGTCATAGAAGCTTCATGCTGTTGCCGGTCGCGATCCTGATGTGTAGCACACGGCTGTTCCACTGCAGGTCGCTCTCCCGTGTGGCAGTCCCCGGAAACTTCAGCAACCAGAAGTTGGGACGCCGCGACGACAGCAACACTTGCGTTTGCTCGTACTTTTCACCAGCATTTCTATGACCAGCCGCCAGGATCGCGACCTCCGACAGCATGACACTCCTACTTTTGTGACGTCATTTGTTGTCACTTTAGGACCACTTTTGATTAGGGGTGTCGCGAACTTTTGTCGAACCGGATTTTTAGGTCGAACTTTCGGGGCGACGAACCTTCAAACTTTTCACCAGATTCGACCGGTTCGACTTCGTGGACAGTGTGGCCACACCTTGATACAAGCATGTCTAGGTTTGGAGAATTTTTTTTTATGCAAAAGGATTATTTTATTTTCTGAACAGTTGCAATTAAAAGAAACCCAATTTTAATCAATGAAGAAGTTAATAACTTAATTTTCTCTGTACTGTATTAACTAAAATAACCAATCAGCGCTGCCCTTAATTCATCCCTTAGCCATTACCATCCAATCCGAAGCCAACTGGCCAGCTTGTCGCGCATGCGCACACGAGTCGAACCTCAATACAAGGTTCGTCGAATTTTCCACTAAAAGTTCGAAAAAGTCGAACCTGGTCGAACTCGAACCTCGGCCGGTTCGCGACACCCCTAATTATATCAATGCCTAGCTGCGAGGTCACTTCCGTAAAACGTCAAAATAGTGGCTTTATTTCCGCTGAATTTAGCGGAAAAATTTTCCCACTAAATTTAGCGGAAATATTTCCCCACTAAATTTAGCTGAAAAATTTTCCCGCTAAATTAAGCGAAAAAAATTTCCCGCTAAATTTAGTGAAAAAACTTCCCCGCTAAATTTCGCCAGAAAAATTTCCCGCTAATATTAGAAAAAATAATCCCCCGCTAAATTTAACGGAAAATTTTCCCCACTAAATTTAACGGGGAAATTTTTCCGCTAAATTTTGTGCAAAAGTTAGCGAAAATTTCCCGCTAAATGGGAGGGGAGGAGGAGGGGCATACCCTCCCCTCCTTCTCAAGAGCTGCGCTCTAATTCGGCGTTACAAAGAATGGACCTTTTTCACATACCGACGGCACCAGGTGGTGGCTGCACGAACTAAAAATCGAGGAAGTGATGGGAAGTGACCTATCTGCGCTACCAATCGATAATGGGAGCTACGCTACCAGTTTCTTCGCTCTCCGAGCAGCGGCGAGTGCCCAACGCGACTCTAAAGAGGGGGATCTGTGGCGTCCACCCAAACGTCATGTTTTTCTTTCCGTCCACTTTCTTTTTTTGTGTAACACAATTATATATATGTTGCAATTACGTGTTCTACTCGCTGATCCACAGCCTCCTTCCGAATTTCCTCGATTTCTAGTGCCGACTTCCTCCGCTTGGCATCGAGTGCTCGCGCGTGCGCAGAACGCTTCTCGGAAAAGGTCCATTGTAAACATCTTTCTTTTTTTTTTTATTTTAACGCTTCAATTAGTTTTATTTTTTTCTACGGTAACGTTTGCTGTAGTTCAGTCACTATTTTTCTGTAATCAATTACAAGTAATGAATTATATGTTTCCGAAAGAGCTCCATAAGCGCATCCGTCGAAAAAGTCTTCAGCGTCGCGGCGGATATCTCGCCAGAGAAGATGTCTGACGAGAACTTCGAACGAAAACTGCTGTTAAAGGCAACTAAAAAGATAAAAGAAAATTTTTTAAACAGTTTGGTTGGGACATGCGTGTCAAAAAATAAATTCTACGTGAAAAAAAAAAAGAAAAAAAATTAGCAATATTGACGGCGAGAGTTTTATTTGAAATTCTGCGCGCGAGGTTCATGACGTCACGGGTCATTCCAGAATGAGTCGTGAAGGCGAGGCCGATCCACCTCTCCTCCACACGCCCGAAATGCCGAGAGAAAATAAGTGGAAAGGAATTAAACAACTGCCGACTAATTCGCGTCTCGCGCAGTCAATATTACTGTAAAAAAATGCTTTTTTTTGTCGTAAAATTTATTTTTTGACACGCGTGTCCCAACAAAACTTTAAAAAAAACATTGTTTTTTTTTTCGTTTTAGCTGAACCGAAATCGGGATTCCACAAAACACGGTGGCAAAAGCATGCAACGGAATGCTACAAACACCAAAACATCACTCATACAGCGATATCTCGAACGGATGACCGTATTTTTCTAAAAAAAGGAGGCGTATTTGACAGCTATGTTGACATCTTGTTTCTCCGAGAAGAGTCGAGAAGGAGAGGGGTCTTCTCCGCCTTGCCGCCTTGGGGGGGTGGCAAAGCCAAGAGAGGAGGAAACGAGATATGTTCACGTCACGCGCCTCGTCGGACTCGTTCAATCTTGAATTGACATATGAAATAGGAGGGAGGAGCACAAGGTTGCCGAAGCTACCTGACGAGGCTCCATTCCCCTTTCCGGCGCTGCAGCAGTCGCAGCAGCAGTGCTAGAAGTCATACATACAAAATTCAAGTTGGAAATATTTTCACAAAGACTGTTTTGACATAAATTAAACACAAACTAAACACAAACCAAACACAAACTGGGATGATTTGCCTTAAATCAATTCATAAATGAATGCATAAAATATTAATCATATATGAGTCTGGAGAGCATGAAGCAGCGGCCGAATGAGAGCGTAAAAATGTACTCCTTTATTTTCTTTTTAAAGCTCCGCAAAGAAGAACATCAATTTATAAAATCTAATACTTCTGAAAATTTGTTTAAAAATTTCGGAATCAAAAAGCTCAATTTCTGTAACCCGTAATTTGTACGAATTCTTTCCTGAAGGAATAACTCATGCCGTAGATTATATGTCGTAATTTTCTTTGGATATATAGCTAGAGACGAAGACTCGCTCTTTTTTTTTTATCTCTTTATAAATTAATAAGGCTAATTTGAAGTTATATTGTTGCTGAATTGTAAAAACCTTGTGTGTCGGAGAAAGAAAGAGCGGTGTGAGCGCAAAAATCTAAATTGTCTATGCATCGAATCGCTTTCTTTTGTAGGACAAGTAACCTGTTAAGATTCGTTGTTGCTGTTGTACCCCAGAAAAGTAGACACTAGTTTAGGTGAGAGTATAACAATGCGTAATATAATTGACGTTTTAACCAACATGGAAGAAGCAATCTAAGCCTGCGTAATATGCCAATAGATTGGCAAACTTTTGAGCAGAGGTGTTCAACATGGCGCGACCAAGTCAAACTTTCATCAAACAGACACCAAGAAATTTATGTGAGCTTACATTTTCGATAATAGTTCCTTCAAATGTGATGCTCATGTCATAAGTAACAAGTTTATTTTTTTGTTTAAAAAGAATATATTTTGTTTTACCAGTGTTAAGCTGAAGTTTATTCGACCGCAACCATAGTGATAACTTGTTTAGCCACTCATTCGACAAGAATTCTACTTAGTTCCATCAAGTTCAAGTGAGAGAAAAAAAAAAAAAAAAAAAAAAACATTTGTATCGTGTGCGTACATGATAATGTCGGGTGTTTGTGGCAGATTAACAATGTCATTTATGTAGAGAAGACCTCTTTTTCCAAAAATACGGCCGTCCATTCAAGATATCGCCTTACGAGTAGTGTTTTAGGGATTGTAGCGTCCCTGCCTACAGCTCCTGCATTGTTTTCTGAAATCCAAATTTCGGTTCACCATCCCTTTAAATGGACAATTACAGGGTATTTATGCACGCCGAGGTTTTTAGTTGTACGTGACATATGAGAGCCCAACTACCCACAACAGAATTTGCGGCTCGAAATTCGGTTTCTTTCCGCCCGAAAACCGCCGATCAAGAACTGGCAGGTTTGAGTCGCGCTCACAAAACGAAACAAAAAATAACCACTTTGAACATAGGCATTTTTATTTCGTAATAAAAAGCTATAAAAAAGTAACGTTAAACTTAACTAATTACTTTCTGGTAATTTTTCAATGACTTTTATGATACAGTAATATTCTATTACTTTTCCAATAAAGTAATCAGTGACTTTTTTTTTTTCACGTACAAGATTGGCGCTACTGTAGAAGCGGGAAATGTCCAAGAGTTTGCAACGTTACACGCGCTCTGCGCACGCTGGAGGGCGCTTCAGAAGGAAAAATAAAACAAACGAAAGATCCAAATTTGCTGAATATGGCGGCGGAAGACAAATATTCCGAGGTATGTCAGCGGATTTTATTTTGCTATTCGCGTTCCGTTCCCACTCGTCCGTGGTTGAACCAGCCAGCTGTCCTTCTGCTAGCTAATCTCGATTTTTTCCGGCGGCGACCCCAGCTTATTCGGTTGAACCTATCTCGTTTCGACAATATGGTCGTCCGCGTTGTGCCGGATCTCACGGTAGGCTTAACGAGTTCGGAATTCGAGCTCTCTTTCATTCGTTTGTCTCGTCACCACATTTCGGCAGTAGGCCCGAATTCGGGACACAGAATCGACTTGTCTGATGTGCGGAACGGAGCCAGCGTGGCGCTGGATTTTTAGTTCCTTGGTGGCTGTCGCTTGGAGTGAGGCATGGAATTTCGCGTTCTCTGTTGTGCTTCATGTGTCATTAAGATGGGTTTGCAACAAAAGTATTCTAGAGATCCGTTTCGGGTACTTTAATTAGCGCCGATTTTCTCGAATGAGTCGTTCAGAGACCGTCACTTCTTGCCGGGCTACTCGGATCTTCTGGTTTTCCGCAAACGCCGGCTATCGTGAGCATGACCCGTCAGCCAACCCAAGCCAACCACGCGTTGCCCCTTCACCGGAATATCCTTGATTTCTGTTCTGAAACGCTCGTTGACATTTCAGTTTTTGTTGACAGTAATTAATTCTAGGAACATTTTTTTATTTCTTTTACTTGTGTGTTTTGAGTAGTAGAGGTCAACGAACTGTTTATTTTTTTTTATTTTTATTTCTTTGCTTTCGATGGGCTCACTAACCTATTTTTAAGCAAAAGCTCGCTACAGGGAGAAATGTTGCTCAAAATGTGCGCTAAACGAGGTCATTTTTTTTTTCATCCTGAGGAATTTTGGAGGTATCTTTTTTCTTTTCATTTCGCGATTTTGACGAACCGTATGGCTATTTCTTGCTGCACATGAAAATGGGGTAGCCAGGCTTTGCTTAGTTGCTTGTTAGTGAATTGAGCGCAGCTCACTGTTTCCAATGACTGCCTTGCAGAAAGAGTCGAGTGGGTGTTTTGTAGAATCATCCTCGTCCACACAGCTGTAATTTTTCAAGGCCTGTAAAGCACGAACTGCACCGGACTTGCTTTTTTATCACCCCACCGTAAAAATGTCACAGCACATTCATTTAAATATTGAGGAACGTTTGATAGTAATCAAAACTCCAATTGTTGCCGAGCTTGAATTATTGGTTGTGGGGCCTCTCGGCTGTGTATTGGGCTATGCAGTGGAGCAGCCTCTCCAATGTCACTTGGCCTAGGGAGAATCGAGGTATTGCTGCAGTCCACACCAAAAACTTCAATCACATGCTGAGCTGATGTTTCTTGGACGGTGATTGGCAGCGGATGACATTTGTGTTTACTTCGTCAGGCGAGAGGACTGCAGCGTTTCCGAGCTCCTTTTGCACTTAAGTGGCGACTGACTTTGGCCTAGGTCACTACTAGAGCTTGTTTAGCGTTGCAGCTTTCTGCTCGGACCCTTGCAGAGATGCACATTGATTTTTAAGAAGTCTCATTTACTCTAGCTGAAATGTAATTAAGTTACAGATTCTTACGAATGTGTCCAGTTTGTTACAGTTTCTCGCATATGTAAATTCTTACATATTTACCAATGTGCCCAGTTAGTTAGTTTCTCGCAAAAGTTAACCGCGTTGCATTTGATCGCTTCTAAATATCCCACGAGGTCGAGGTAGGTGCGACATAATTGATGACCGACGGCATAGTTTTCAACGCCGAAACGACGTCGACATAGTTTTGTTTTGATTCCACAATCTGCTCGTGTCAGTGCTCGAGACGGCGATGGTCTGCAGCTCCGACGTTGAGAGCTTCTTCCCCTGGCAAATTGTGAACTCGGTGTGCGAGCGGAATCCTGTGCCCCTCGCAAGATTCGAGCGATCTCTCCTTGTGCCACTGGTGGATCTGGAGCAGCCAACGGAGCGCTCGCCGAGCTGCTCCAGCTGGAGATCCGGAGAAGTTCTCTGTGCTGTCTTTTTCGGAAAAGTTTGATCCGTAGTCACTCGCAACATTTCAGTTTCTATATTTGCATTAGCAATGTTCTGGCAGCCACGAAAGCAATAAACCCTTTTCAAAAGTCCGTTCCAACGTCTGGCCGCCATTGCTCGCTCACATACTCCGAACATGTATTCACCGCGTTCCGCGGGAGTTGATATCACGAGGGCACCACAGTATTCGTGCCCAAGTAGGCTTCCGGTAGTGTATTTATTTGTTCTTCAGCATTGTAGAAAGTAGTACAAAAAACAAAAAGATGCAAGACACAAAAGAGGAAAACCGGAAGCTTGATGGAGTGACGGGAAGTAGCAAGCTTGTATGGCAAACGAACATGGGTGAATTGGATACGAGGGCTGCGTCAGCGTTCGGCGAGAGCTCTGATCCAATCGGGCGCTTCGTGAGCGAGCATTGGTGACCACCAGTGTTGCTCGATGGACTTTGGAAAAGGAACTATTGCACCAGTAGCACTTGATGATAGAAAGTTATCGGAGGGATGCAGTTACAAGCCTTGTTACGAGCTGTTGGAAGGTTGGCGAAGCGGTGCCGAGGTGTTGGCGTTCCCACCTAAACGGACAGTTGCGATTAAGATGTGCAAAAATTCGCTCCAATTTAAGGGTATGTTTATTATTCGTGAGAAGGATACGTCTATCGGTTGCTTCATAAGCGAAGGCAGTAAATGCGAGCCGCGCTCTTCCAGCACGACAGCTTTCGTGCTGTAGACAGTGAGGCGGAGAAGCATCGGAGGGTGGCGGTGGTGGAGAGAACCAGCAACGGTGCCATAGTAGCGGCGGTGGCGGCCGTGCAGCGGAAATGCCAGCGAGCAGAGCAGCTCCGTCTGCCGCTTTGTGTGCCTCCGAGAGTCGTTGCTCGGCCGCTCTACCATCGAGACCGGATGCTCCCAGATTCGCGAGTGCTTGCTATTTGCCTAGGGAAGGGGCTATTAATGGGCCCGTATTTGTAGAGACGGAGAAGCGTAGCTGTAACAAAAGGAAGCCTCGAAGGCAGCGTTTCTTGTTGCGTGTGCAGAGCGACTCGGCTTCGGGCGAGCAGGGCGGGGAGCCCCTGGGGTGTGACATCCTGATGAAGCACCCGCTGCAGCACCGGTGGAGCCTCTGGTTCTACAAAAACGACAAGAACCGCAGCTGGGAGGAGAACCTGCTGGAGATCACCTCCTTCGACACAGTGGAGGACTTCTGGGCACTCTACAATCACATCGAGGTGGCCAGCAAGCTGCCCCTGGGCTGCGACTACTCCCTCTTCAAGGTGCCTCCTCTTTCTCTTTCTTAAGGAGATGCTGAACCGAAATCTGGATTCCACAAAACACGGCAGCAAAAGCGTGCAACGGGATGCTACAAACACCAAAACATCACTCATACAGCGATATCTCGAACGGATGGCCGTATTTTCTCAAAAAAAGGAGGCGCATTTGACTGATATGTTCACGTCTTGTTTCTTCGAGAAGGAGAGGGAACGGTCTCGCGTCTTCTTTGCCTTGCCGCCTTGAGGGGGCAAAACGAAGAGAGGAGGAAACGAGATATGTTGACTGTCACGCGCCTCGTCGGCCTCGTTCAATCTCGACCTCTTTTTCCAAAAATACGGCCGTCCATTCGAGATATCGCCTTACGAGTAGTGTTGTAGGGATTGTAGCGTCCTGCCTACAGCTCCTACATTGTTTTTTTTTTAAATCCAAATTTCGGTTCACCATCCCTTTAATGGTCTTTCAAAGCACCCGAATTTTGTAATTAATTACTGAGCCGGTTACACTCTTTTTATTGCATTGCAAGTTTTGATTTTTTAATTTTTCCAGGGAAGTTTTTTTCTTTTATGGCATCTCAATTAAGAGACCTGTACCGGATGAAATGCCTGGCTGCTGCCTGTAGGGACAGCTTGTTGGCTTTGCTACACCTGAGTCTTATGGTGCTCATGAACGCGCTCGGTGCATAAGAAGGAAAAACCAATGTCTAGGGAGTGGTAGGGCACTGGCTACTTTGGGTGGAACGTGAGTCTGGTGGGAAAACCCTGGACACCCTCGTGAAGGCTGAGGGAACGAGTCACCAGCGACGAGACTGGGCACTCGTCGAGTCCAGCTAGCCGTTGCAGGATTGGAGTCAACCAGTTTCTGAGGTCAAACACACTGACATTTCATCGTCGAATGAAAGTTCAAAAGTGACTGTTTAAGAGGAGCATAGAATAACCTAAGCAATATTAGTTTTGAACTCGCTTGCTCTAATTCGTCGGACATTAATTCTTGGAAGGGGGGTCAAGCTCCTGCCTGTCCACTTGACGCAGGATCTGCAAGGAACCAAGACTCTGGGAATTCACGCCGAATTCGGTGTGAATTACTGGGTTTCTGTAAATTATCTCGAAGAAACATTGTTATTACTATTATAACCTAACTGCGAGTGTTCCCTGAAGTTCGCCAAAGGTTTTTTTTATATAACAAAAATGGCAGTTAGAATACGATGCATCAGAGATATTGTTTCGGTAGAAACCTACCGGATATGACATTATATTGTTTCTTTGGAAATGTCCCGTATATTGTTCCTTTGGAAATGTCCTGACAGGGCCCGGAAAGTCCTCCTAAACCCTCGCGTCTTTGTCTTGAAAATCCGTACTAGTCCGGAATTGTATGCTTGCAACATCCGCCGCAAAACATTGATGCCGCAGCTTTTCTCGTCATCAGGGTTATTGAACGTCCCCTCTTGCCATTTGGACGTACGCTCATGGATTATGGCTTTTGTATATTTATGTACAGTAGTCAGGGCCCCCTTCCCGGTTGCCTCGTCTCTCCCCCTTCCCCCTTCCCCCCCCCCCCCAAGAGGTCTTACGAAAAATACCGCGTCCCCGACCGGTCAGCTCGGAAGTTGCCACTCCGCAGCGGCAGAGTCGGTTTGGGTCTGGTGCCTGGGGCGCGTCTCCAACCGGTGCGCTTTCCACATCCTAAAGGCCCATTCACACTCTTGCAACCGAGTACGACCGAGAGAGACGAGATCTGTTAAAACTTCTTAAAATTTCTTAGGACGAGAGGACACACTGACGAGCTGGCGCCATCTATGCGGTGACCCTGGAACTGCATTTCACAAGAGCGAAGGTTTCGTGGGATTTCCGAGGTCAAATGTGCGTGATACCTATGAGAAAGGTTCGTTTATAACGTGAACAAAAGTTTTTCGAGCCAAAAAAGAAAGGATAATGCGCGAGAGAAATAGAAAATATGCCGGACCGCCAAGTTTACACTGCTACCCAATAGATGGCACCAGTGTGTCCTCTGGTTTTCTCTGGTTGTAAGAAGTTTTAAGGAACCAAGTTTTAAGAGTTCGCAAGAGTGTGAACGGGCCCCTCAATGCCCGACGGTGCCGTACAATCGGCGCCGGGGGACGTGGCATGCGCCCGCCGTTCTGCGTTGTTCTGCCAAGACTCTTCGGTTACTTTGGAACGAGTAGCTTTGGCACGTAGGTTCGTGGCCTGAGTCGCGCGGAGCTTAGGGAAAGGCGACCGCGGGCCATGCTCCCTTTGGCGGGGGGTCTGTACGGGGCCGTCTGCGTGTGGGTGAGTGTGCCGACCCGTCCCCTCGCAGCACGGCATCAAGCCCATGTGGGAAGACTCGCGGAACAAGTCTGGAGGGCGCTGGCTCTTCAACCTGAACAAGAACCAGAGGACGGCGGACCTGGACAACTACTGGCTGGAAATTGTGAGCAAATCTTTCATCGGCTCTCTGGCTCTCCAATCTGCCCAACTATACTGTTGAGACCGAAGCTCTAAAGCAACCAGTAAATGAAAGTTGATGTAATTAGTAACAAATTCTTTTCAAGTTGCGACGATAGGGCAAGTTCCCGAGCTGGAGATGATTTATGTAAGAATAAATCACTTTTCCTGTGAAATGGAGTGCACCCTCTGGGTAAACTGGTGGCCACCGAAAAGATGCGCCCGGCCCGGGATTCCAACCCAGCACCTCTCAGAGACTGGCGGAGTGCTCTACCAACTGAGCTAATCGGGAGCCGGTGGGAGCAAATGGATGCTAACACTTACCATTTGTCTGGATGTAAATCATTAATGTAGAATTGTCAACGTCTCGCCTCGTTCTCGCATCGTTCGTGGTTGCCTTCAACCCCCGTTGGCCTCGCACCCTGCGCTGTGCGAGCAGTGCAATCTCGCTTTCCCATTTGAGTCACCGAAATGAGATCTTTGGTAAAATGAAGTTATTTACAGCGCGGTTGCGACGTCACATCGCTGCGGAGGCTCTCCCGCACAACGCCGTGTGCGAATCTGGTTTCTGTGGGAAAAGGCCGACTTGTTTGTAAACGACGTGTTGGTCTCTAGGAGGAAATGAGAACGTGGGAAACGCACTGCCGGGCAGCAGAGTTTGGTAAAAGGGGAAGAGTCGCGCGACAATCCTTAAAGTAGCTCATCCTTGCACCCAGCTGCTATGCCTGATTGGAGAGGGCTTCGACGAGTTCAGCGACGACGTGTGCGGCGCCGTGGTCCAGATCAGGGCCAAGCTGGACAAGATTGCTGTGTGGACGGCGGACGTGCGCCATGCAGAGGCCAACATCAAGATCGGGTGAGGGCTCTCTTTCCCTCGTCCCAGGGGATGGATACAGAGGAGGCTTTTAGATGCGGGAAAGGTACTTTGCCCTTCTCTGGACTGCTCTGTGTGACACGCTCGCCTCTCCTGGCTGGGAAGGGAACTGTAGAACCTGAAAGCTGTGGAAGGGGGATTGGTCCGTCTGCTCGACAATTGCATCCCGCCTAAACCAGCCAATTAGATAAGCTGCTTCATTGCTGTCGCTTTCTTGAAAGTCAGAATTGATAGGAAGTTTGTAAATTGTTACGTCCGTCAAAGACCGGACGCCGACGTGCTGTATCTGCACGGCTGACAGGAAGCGACGGAGCGGATGAAGAGACGTGTGCTCCGCTTGTTGCCTAGAAATTAACCTACTAGTTCTACGTGTTTAGGCTACTTTAAAAAAAGCGCAACAAACCCGCTTTTTTTTTTTTTTTTTCTCGAGTTGCTTGGGCTTAAACTGAGTAGCGTAATATCCCGACTGTTCACCCACCCCACTCTTTGGTCAAAATATTCATTCCCAAAACTCCTACAAATACCCGTGGTAAATGAAGCTCTTCCTCCCCGAACGTCGTGGACTGTGTGGTCGGAGAATGTCAGTGACAAAGTAAAACGAAAGAGGGAAAGTAACTTCGTTTACACATATCCTCCCCGATTTCTGTGATCTTCCATCGTTTCCCTTTCGCACAGTCGTGCGAAAAAGAAACGATGGAGATCACCAAATAAAACATTGTGTTAAAAAAAAAAAAAGCAAGTTTGTTTTTGCAAAAAAAAAAAAAAAATAAGCGGAAATACAGCGCACGCAGTAACCAATCCAGGGATTGTAAGGTCAGCAAACTCCGAACATCCTGGAATATTACCGCGGAATGTAGAGTAAACGATGCTTTCTTTTCTTCATAACTAAAAGCTGCTCCCTTGAGTCCGTCTTCACCGAAATAAGGTCACCCCGAATACCCGGTCATTCTCCCGGAACATTGCGGATGCGGTTGGTAACGTTGCGCAGTTTGGGACAAAAACAACGGGTAAATAAAGATTTGCTGCAGCGTTGCACACAAACGTTTGTGAAGCATCCCATTTCAAGCTCCGTGTTACTCTGGTGTTGTCCACGCCACGCAGCAATGTAGCCTCACCCCGCGTTTATTGCACGCCGGGCACGGATGCACGCGGGTTTGCACAAACAATAAAGTTGCACAAAAGCCTACTCCTTGCGATTGGCAAGGCGCCCAATGCCAAAGCGGTTGCTGACACGATTGAAAGCTTTCCCTTTCCCGCTTGACCGGCATCGCTCTTCGATGCTTCTTTCGTTTGCTGGCTCATTACACTTGGTTAGCTTTTCTAGTTTTTGGCTGCCTCTTTCTTTTTTTTTCTTATTCTGTTTATTTTGCGTATGAGCAAAGACAAGGGGAGCCTAACAAACAGAACATTGGGATTTTGGAATTTCACGGATCAAACGCTGGCGCTGTACGAGAATATGAAAGCATGCCGATCAGCGGTGTTCATAGCATGTATGCAAGCAACAAACTTTGCGACAGTAAAACATTGTTTCATGAGCGTTTTGTGTATAAATGACGACACTATACTTTGTTTCACTTTATCTGCGAGCGAAGCCAAAGCTAGAAGCGCGAGACCAGCGCTTTTTGCATTTCTCCCCAGCTCGCGCGCTCGAGCAAAGCCTGAACGCACGGACCTTCCGTGCTCGCGCTTCCAGTTTTGCCTTCGCTCGCACATAAGGTAAAACGAAGTATAGTTTGCGTTTTGAGTTCACTGTATCTCTTGTGCACCCACACTAGATGTGTCCATTAAAATAGGCATTATTTTCGAGCAGCGTTCCGAACACGAGCCCGCTTCACCATTCGGTGGCAATGGGATCTTGCTTCAGCAGTCCCTTTGGTGGTCATGCTGGCAATGCGTTTCTTGTCGCACTTATTGCTGAGCATGATGAGTTCCTGTGACAGGAGGATTGCACTATCTCTCCGCAACAAAGCGCAATACATTCCCCGGACACTTCCTCCGTTACTGGTGATGGCGATCTGAAAGTAGCTCTGCAGCTTCTGGATAGTTCCATCCTTAAGCTTTTGTTCCTGTGGCAGTGGCGTCTTGGAGCTTCCGGAGTCCAGTGCCCAATCGGTTTGCCACGTGGTTTGCGCAGTCTTTTTTCACAATGGGGGCAGTCCCATAGAAGTTTGCCTCGAACACAGCAGCGTGCGCCTTGCTGTCCGTCACTGAGGAATGTTGTGAATTGGAGAGACGTCGCATAGGACAAGGTCCTCTGCCAGATCCTTATTGCTGCTTCTGTTACCGTGGCATGGGATGAGCCGTCAGTGTTTTTCCTCACACACCAACTTGCGTTAGTCTTGCCAGACCTCCTCCTCTCCTTCATCCTCGAAAGCCTCGCACCTGCTGCAGCTCAGACAGCAGTTCGAGAGAACTGAGGTGTCTAAGCAGGGTCCTGTGTCAACAGATATTGTTGTGCCAATGCCATTATGGCTCTTGCGTCCTCTTTTTTGCCAAGTACAGTCAAACGTAACGGCTAGCTGAGTAGCTTCCACCTCTTCTGCTCTCACCTTCTTGGTCAATTCCAGGCTCACGGTGGCAGCTTTCGTCGCAGCGAGGTGCTCTCTTTTTTGTGGTCCCAGCGAAGGTCTTGTGGTGCATGGGCTTCGGCAGACCAAGGAGTACACAAAACCGTGAAAGTTGTTTGTGTCCAACTCCGATTGTGCATGCAGCAACCACTGCCTTGACGTTCACGGCGTAACTGTCCCGGGAGCTGCCGTCTCCGGTCTCGCCACACAGCTCCCCACTGACCCTCTCGGCCGCAGAGGCACGCCAGTCCCCTTCACTTAGCGGCCGATTCCTGGACGGCGTGTTCGCACTTCCCACAAGTCGAGCATGCTGCGCCACTGACGAAAGCTTTCATTGCGCCGATCTCGCAGATCACAGTATACTTGCACGCTCATCTCCAGCTCTCTTTCCGTTTTCAAACATCCTGTTCTTCTTTCCCGATGCACTAACGAACTCGTCAGCGCTGCCGTTAAAACTTGAGTGATCGGACTCAGAAGCGTCGCTCCGACCGAGGTTAGTGTTCGCTGCTTCGGATTAACTTTTCTTTGAAGCTTTCCGCTTGCCCTTTTGGCGACTTCCTTTGAACTTGTGTGTTTCGTCCGAAACTTCCGAGCTCAAAAGTCGCGTTTTCGGTCGACGTCCATCGCGAAGAAAGCAGAAGGATCAAACAAGTCGTTAGTTCTGGTTTCAGGAGCAGTGCGACGCTAAAACAGCAAGCAAGCTTCGCCGCGCAGCACGTTGCTCTCGGCCAATGGTGGGGCCGCAAGCATGTCATGCGATTTCAAAGGCCAGTGGCGACGTGCGTTTGCAGCGGGAAAAAACATTTATTTCTTATTATTTACAACCAGAATACGAAATATCGATGGCAGTTTAGGAGTGAAAACGCCTAGGCTGTGCGCCGAGATAAATGCCATAGCGGGTGACGCCTCAATCGCAAGAATTACGCGCTCGAAAATGGCTCAGATTTGCGCCTTTTTTTACCGCGAGAAGGGCTTTAAACTCTTATCTGACTAATTTCGTGATGATATCTGGTCTTGATTTTTTTATACGCAAAAAAAGGTTCATGGATAATAAAACACAAAAAAAATGCGAAATCACTTTTTAAAAAAAAATTAGTTTTTAGACTCTCGTCTCCCCTTAAAGGGGTCGTGCAAAGAAAATAGATATGAACAGTCTTAATTTTATAAAATTGATGAGATCTCAAAGATCCCAAATCCTAAATATCACGGCGAAAAATTATGTCCGCATTTTATAAACAGTGTTTGAAAATAGTGTTTCTTGGGGTACCTGGAACGACTATGCGACACCGTTGCCCAGCATGAGCAACAAAACGTCACAATAAGACCTGTGTAAGGTTGAGTATCTACTGTACTCTATAATGTGTTCCAATAATAAAAAGTAAGTTATGAAAATAGTGAGGAAGTTACTGGCGTTCTAAAACTAATTCGGAAGTACTATATCACATGATTGCAGGCAAGTTTCGTTTTCTAACACATTCGAGACTTCCGTCTTCCGGCAACCATAGCAACGTCGGCTCCTCCCCGCTCCTGTCGCCCCGTCGTCTGCTCGCCGCTGCGCATTTTCTGTGCGCGGCAAGTTTAGGTTTATTAACGTAGAAGTTTGGGCTAGTTGATAAGTAGACTTGATAAAAACAAAACAGCGCAAAGACAAAGACGAAGTAGAAGAAACCACAGGACACAGCGCAGCGCTGTGTCCTGTGGTTTCTTCTACTTCGTCCTTGTCTTTGCGCTGTTTTGTTTTTATCAAGTTTAGGTTGTTGTGTGTGCTTGGCGTCGTCGCAGTCTGTTGTGTGCGCGCTTCAGCACTCGCCATGCCGACCGTGTGTCTTGTGAGAGAGTGCAGCACGAGGTATGGTAAAACGAACGACATTCGGTTACATAAGTTACCGGACGATCCACAGCGAAGAGCGGCCTGGCTTCGAGCCATTGACTGCGAACCTCGCTGCTCAGAGCTCGCCCCGTCTTCGCTGTCGGTGTCGCCGTCGGATGGTGAGCGGTCTCGTACTCCTCAGAGGGGGGTGTCCGCATAAAGCAGAAAGCCGAGAAGTCTGCTTCGCTCGATTAATCGACGCTGAAGCTCGGGGACGGCCAGCCGATCGGACATCTTGCATCTGAGGAACATATCTGGTTCGCCTTTGACTTCTACGCGTGACGTCAGAAAGTAAAACTTTCCGATTGGCTGTCTTGATGTGACGTAGCCATAGAATTGAGAGGGAAGCTGCCCGGGAAACCGAAATTGTCGTTTTACGCTAATCAATTAATCCGGACGATAAAACGAATGCGCGTGGGTTACCTAATAGAGGACCGGCAATCAAAATATCGCACATGCGCAGAATTTTTGAAAAACGTTTCACGACCCCTTTAAGGAAGGTGAAAAATAGTCAGCAAAAGGAGCGACTGTGTGCGTTTACTAAAAGCGTCGTGCTTTGCTTTCGTAACAAATTGGAAACAGTTGCTTTTGATTATATGAGAGAACTCGAGACAGGTAATGAATGTTTAAGTTGCATTTTATCTGATCTTAGGAATAATGGTAATGTTTGTTTGTTCATGATATTACTCCAAAATATGTCCATTCGCTTGATTTGTTTATTAATGAATTTAAAGAAAGTGTTCACCGTGCTCTGTCCCATGTCTGCAATCAGTTTAACAAATTTCTTAAGGCCGGCAATTGAAATAATTTATTTCACCACAAAGGTCAAAACTGCCCCGATGGAATAACTGCCACAGGCAGCTTGGGAGTGCCTAGGGCCTGCAACGTATAATGTAGAAAAGAAGCCGTCTGCATGGAAATCACCCGAGTGTGGCGCTGTCAGTGCCGGATGGCGATTTACTTCGTGTGGGTGGTGATGCCCAACCGTATGAAGTGCATCCAATACACAGGTTCCTTTAAGTAGTGCCTAGGATTCGACTTCAGCCAAACGTGCCGGAGCTAGCGTCCTTTAATTTCATTTGGCAAATTTTATGCGAGACAAATGTCATTCTTCACTTGACGGGCCTGATCTTATTCATACTTTGAGTATGCCACGCTGTGAGCTACTGTCCGTGAAAAGTTTATTTTCTAACGTCAACATTGTGAAATGCTGTTAAGGAGTACTTTAGTAGGGCCCATTGTTAGATAAATTTCTCGCACAACCGAGGATTGGCTATTGAAATACAGTAAACTCTCAATTGAGCGAACTTCAAGGGACCCAAGGAAACAGTTCACGGGGGACACTGACTAGAGATTTACCTTCTGAACTACTCAAGTGATCGGAATGAAATTTGCAGGGGAGATTCAATGTCAGATGTGGGTGTACTGTGCAAACTTTCAGCTCTCTAGGACAACTTTACATTTCTGCATAAGATGTGTCACTCTTCGTTAAGAAATCTGACATGCAAATGAAGCTATTAAGCACCATTTTGACTGCTAGAATATTAAGTGGGGGATGTGGAACTTTGGGTTATCTAGTCTTTATAACTCAAATTTAAATATTTCAGGAAGAGTGATTACCTCAAAGTACGAGATGCACATCTGTCCTATGTCAATTCTAGAAAACAGTTTTTTTTTTTTTTTTCAATGAGGACTTCAACTTAAAACAAAATAATGTAGATAGCCCGATTCCCCAGTAAATTTCAGTTCAGAAACATCTTGATTGTGGTATCAGAATACTTTTACCTTCGAACAAAAGATTCCTTCGTACAAAATTTGCAGCAAAAAGTGGAACTCAGAAAACTGCATTCACACATTGAGCTCCTTTACTTTGTTAGTGCCTCCAGTGTGGTGAAAATATTTTATATCAACATAACTATTTGGCGTATGGTTATCAAATTTAGTGTCGGGGTGTATAATTGGTTTCTAAAACCGAAAACCTCAAAATTGAAAAAAGAATTTTTATGAAAAAAATTTTAATTTAGGCTTACGTTCCCCCTTAAAGGGGCCCTGCAAGGACTTTTTTATTGGTTTTTAATTTGCACCGAACCTGAGCGCATTGAACTTAGTAACTTAATGAAACTTTTATTTTCTCGAATTTCGCTTCATTTTAGAAGTTATAGGCAAATAAAAACTACAAAAACAAGCAAAAAATAACCTCCTTCATGATGTCCTTGGTTGCTTGAGTGGCCGTGAACAAGACGAGGGGTAGTGAGCTCAGCGAGCGCTCACGGCTGCCGCACTCCGTGTCGACGGCTCGAGAGGGCGCCACTAGAGCCTTTTCTGGATAGGCTATATGAAGCGGGCAGCCAGGGCGGCTCGCATTGCATTTGCTGCGCGATTAAACGCTAATTCGGCATGACACTTCATTGGCCACAAATGACAGCAAACATGGGGTGAAGATCAGTTCAGAACGGGAGCCACTTCGCGCTGCCATACCACCAAAAGGCCAAACCGCAAGCAAAGCTGCTCGCCGAAGGCTTTGGGAACGCTTGGAACCGGTCGGATCCTCCAGTCCGTACGACCGCAGCGCTGCCGCGTACATCTGAGACCTTTCTACGCTCGCCGATCGCTGGCGCCTGATCCCACTACACCTTTCTAGTATGCGCCGCCTTTTCCACCGCTTTGTGGCGGGTATGTCGACGGGTCATTTCTTGTTTCCGTACTTTATAAACTGCATTTGTTTCTTTTCTGATCTAAAATAGTGAACAAAAACTACTTTTATAAATAATTGAAATTGTTCGTGCCACTTATATTTTGTATTTCGACAAAAAAGAAGCTTTTAGCGGCTCTGACCAGTAGTAAGCCCATGACCTAAGACGTTGCATATTGCACGCTTTCGGCACCGCGGGTCGCCCACGTAGGTGGAGGAGGTTTCCGCGTCGTCCGGTTAACAATATGACGCACTGATATTAGTCACTCTCTCCGTGCCCGCTGGCTTGCCCGAACCCCGAGGGACGTGGAAACCGCAAAAAAGGCGGACGCTTAAATATGATTGCAGGGCCCCTTTAACTGAAAGTTCACTAAACTGAATATATTCGCTTGAACATGGAACAGCATAGGGCACAGCATACATCGAGTCAGAAGTGTGAAATGCAATTTATGGAGTCATGTTCATCAATATATACAAAGAGCATAACAGTTCCGTTGCTGCCTTTCTCATTTTGAAAAAAGATTTAATTTTCATTTGCACCCGCGCTCCTAAAGCGCACAAAGTAACAAAGCTGTCCAGAGGGTGTTTTTTTGCACTTCCTCGGGCGCAGCTTGTTGCTGTGACGAAGCCATACCGCAACGGCATCGTCCACTGGCTCGAAATATTTCGTGCATAGTAGTCGTTTCCTGTTGGGATCGACCGCAGTTTCTCCTTCATGCTTCGACTTTGGCTTCACTATCATTCACAGCATCGACAGTGGAATCCCATAGTCCTTCGCAACGTCCACTTGCCTTTGACCATTGTCCTGACGCTGCAGGATTTTGAGCTTGTCTGATAGAGACAACCGCTTCCGTTTCGTCGTACTCATTACGAAGGTGGGCGCACAAACTGCCGTCTTGCCGTTGTTGGCCAAAACTAAGGTGGCCGGAAGGAACCGATGACAAAGAAAAAACAGACGCACTACGTTTGTTTTCGTCTACTGCATCCCCGCTTTTCCTCGGCGGCGCTGTAAACGCCAGTGATGATATGCCACCGCTGCAGAGGCGGCTGCGGCGGGGCGGTGGCGGGCGTCGGCTACGCCAGCACTGCAGAGCACAAAACTCTGTTGAATTACTTGCTAGAATAATCCTGGGTCCACCGATCAAGTTCATTGAACCGAAATATTCGCTATTCCAAAATTTGTTTTTCGTTTAACTGAAACATTTTTGCATAAAATGCAAACCGCTGGAGACTTTTTTAAAGTTTGTTATTCTGAAATATTGGTTAAACCGACGTTCGCTCAAGTGAGAGTTTACTGTATTTGTCGAATACACTTGGACCTCAATTTAACGAAGTCACCGGGTCTATCTAATTATTTCTTTACATCTGGAACTTCGTAAAATCGAGGAAGGAAGACCTCGCGCATAGGCTGCGTAGGGAATCCGAATTCGTTCGTTAAATCGAATAATTCGTAAAATCTGCTTTCTTTAAATCGAGGTTCAACTTACTATTAATTTCTTTAAAGGAACCAGCCTGAGACAATATCACTTCTCTTTTAGATTATTTGCGCTTTATTGGAGACATTTCTGGTGTGAAGTTCATAAAAAGCTGTTGTCCATGAAAATCAAGCAGTGATCGGTGACCCTGCGACTTCATTTGTCTTTCGCGATTTAGCACATTGTTACCATATTTACTCGCAAAATGAATGCACTCGGATAATGAACGCACCCCCCACAATGGGCATCAATATTTGGACTTCTTTTTCTTTTTTCTCACGCAATGAATGCACTTCTAATTTTTGACTCCGCGAGTCTTGAACTGCGTCCATCTTAGCTAGAGGGCTAGCCACCAAGCCCGCCAATTTTCTTTTGCCGCCAAGCGGCCGGTCCAAGTCAAGCGAAGCCAAGCTGCTCTCGTAATGGCTGGAATTGCGTGGTTGCGGAAGTGATCAACTGTGAAACCAAGCGGCGCGCACACCTAGCGAAGCTGGGGCTAAGGAATAGGCCAGCCCCGAACATTCTTCGCCTATCGGATGCATTGATTTCAACAAACATGGTGTCTTCTGTGATCCACTTTCAAACAGTGATATCGTGAAAGTGGTTAGGCCTAAGAACGGTCGCGTCGCTGTTCGTGCTGAGTGAGCTTGGTAGGGCGCTTTTTCTTCGGCAAAAGGCACGCCGAAAGCGCCCTAAAAAAGGTTAGCAATTTATAGAGTATGGTTACTGTGGCATTCCCACAACCAGCCATGGGCGCGCCTCCGTCAGTGGAGACGTGCCACAGTACCGTGACATGTCATATTAGCACCTAAAATGACATTTGCGTAAAGTGTGTATATGCAAAAATTTTACCCCGCGTACTGAACGCACCCTCCAAATATGTGTAAATTTTTCGGGAAAAAAAGTGTGTTCATTGCTCGAGTAAATACTGTGAATCACTTTCATCGTTTTGCCGCTGAACCTGGTCAAAAATAATGATGAAACATGTCCAGATGCACCAAAAGTATCAGAAGTAAACGTTAGCAATTATGACTCGAAACCAGTTCTTAGTTCTCAAAGTAACTCAGTACTACCAGGGTGTCTAGTGACCGGGAAAACCAGGAATAGTCAGGAAAATTTTAATTGCCGGGAAAGATCAGGGAATTGTCAGGGATATTGCCAAAAAGCGAGCCCAGTCAGGGAAAATGAGCCAGAAATGCCATTGAGTGCCCTGAGCAAAGATTTGAGGACTTAGGGGCAGAAAAATAGGCAATAAATTCTGCTTAGAGTGCAGCGTAGGCTTTGCTCACATAATGTAGAGTCTGCTATTCGATGCAAAGGGAACAGCCGACAAATCCAGTCTCAAGCGCGAGACACATGCGCGAAAAATCCATCCGATCCGACGTCCGATCCGGCAATACGACTGCCTGATCCGAAAAATTTGGTCTCTTCAGACGTCGGATCGGCGATCCGACGTGCGTCCAACGTGCCAGATAGTTTCGCACGGCAGACGGATTGTCGGATGCGTCCAGCCAATGACAGCACAGCTAGCGCGAACGTCATGATGACGCACTGGGTCTGGCGGGACGAATAAGAAAGCGGGACGGGCGACGGGAAGCCGGACGCGTGGATCCCGCTGACCCATTCAAAAAAGATGGCCCGGGCAAAGAATGCACGCGCTAGCGAGAACGAGCTCCTAACTTCGCTCGTGCGAGCTAAACCGTCAATCTGGGACCAGAGATCTATGAACGCAGACCTCCGCTGGAATGCTTGGATCTCCTGGGCGGAGCCGAACGGACCGTCGTGTCGCATGCAAGGTCGGAAGCGTGTGTCTCAAACTGTCGCGTGCGGCAATTTGGAGCGGCGTTCGGACTGTCGGATCGGACGTTGGATCAGACGATTCTGTCGTCCATGTGTCTCGCGCTTAAACCTCAGATTGGATTGAGGGCGTGACACTAGGCTAGATCCAGTTAGAGCTACTAGATTTAGTAACAAATGGGAAAGCCGCAGACCCCAATCCAAGCCTTAAGCCAAACGTATCCGAAAGTGTGCATCTGGTGGCCATGCTTCCATTCAGTTATAGGCGTGTGTGGTTGAGTGTCATGTTTTCATTGTGTTTCCGGAAGTGGCCTCTTCACTGACGATGTCGGCGGCAAGAAAGTGCTGATTTAATCCGGACTGGACGAACCCAAATATTTCGGAATATGCAAGTTGGATTAAAGGGTAACTGCAAAGAAAAAAAAGTTTTTTTTTTTTTAAACAGCCTAATTGGAACAAGCATCTCAAAAAACAATTTTTCCGCGAAAAAAAAAATTTTTACAGCAATATTTATTGCGTGAGAGTGATTTTAGTTTGCGGCTATTTCGTCCATTTTAAATCGCGCGCCACGAAGTTGGGGTTCCTTGACTTCAATCCCAATCGGCTGCTATACTTCTCATTGGCTAAGAGTTTGATTGACAGCTTAGATCTTGGTTGTTAAACCTTTGTTATATGTTGCAATTTCCTTTTGAGCGGCATATTTTTACGTTTAAAGAATAACCCATGTGATGAAAGTTACTATTCTTTACAAAAGGTTTACAAAACGGGCACTTCCGTTTGGATTCATACCATAACAAACAAAAGCTTCGCCATTCTTTCATGGCCGCCGAAGTCTCTGCTCCCGCCTGTCTCGCCTACCTCGACTAGTCGTTTCGCCGAAGTGATCAGTGTTTCGTGCTGACCCAGGTGCTTGAGTGAGACTTCTTGAAGTGAAGTAGTGTGTGTTTAGCAGCTGTCGCCAGGTGTTAGTAATAGAAAGCGACGCGGGGTTTTGGCTTTCATAGCGCAGTGGCGCGGTTCTTTCGTTTTCCTCTTTGCTTGCTTAGCGTGTTTTGTTTCTTTTTTTGCTTGTTGCGCGTGCAAATGCCGACTTTTGGAGATGTGAGATGAGTGATCCCGACAGCGAGCCTTCCAGCAGCCATGTCGCCCCGAAAGGAATGCTATTTGGCTGGAGGCAATCGGCTGTTCGCATAGCGGCAAACGTGCCCAGTTACGTTCTCGTCATATCGCTCCGGAGGCCGTCGAGATTCGCACTGGGTGCATCGAACGTCCGCGACTAGACACACAAAATAAAAAGAAAGCACTGTGTTCACTACGTAAAAAATGGTCTCGGTTCATGCATCTGTGGGCAGGTACGAAATCTTGCCCAAATTTATTCACACCGCACGATGAGCGCAACACGTCGCTGTGCAAACGCAGTCCAACAACATGAAGCATAAAAACGGCAGATTTAGGACAATTCGGAGTTCATTGTTCAATTAAAACAACGTAATTTTGTTGAAAACGCCCGCAGCTTTTACTCACGGTATGCGTCAGGGAATCTTCCACATTTTGAAACGGAACGAAGGAAGATTTACTTTTAAAAACGCTCGCTGCGTCCTCCCGGACCAGTTTGACTGGATCAGCTGACGACGACGGGACTGAACCCATTAAACATCAACCCCACAAAACCAATTTGCGCTCCGTGTTAGTGTGGGTGTCTACTTCCAAGCACCGCACCACACACACTACAAACATTTCAGCTCTTTGTCGCATCGCAGTGTTGCACCAAACAGAACGAGATTGCGAAGTCAACGCTGCGCTGTCGTGAACCTTGGCTTGTGGTTGCGCACTCGTGGACCCTGTGACTCCCTTCGCTTTCAAAGCACACACGACGATTACGAATGATACTTTCCGTCTTTCGCGAACATCACAGGGGCCCTTCTCCGGTCACGTCTTCGCTATGAGCTCGCAAACCACGCAGATATCGGCGCCATGTTTAACGTGCGTTGTTGCCAGATCTTACCGGAAGTCGAGACGCTACGTCAAGAGAGTGAGGGCCGGGGCATACTTCTCCTCCGCGGGGGTCGAAAGAGCGGGAGTTTCAAATGTGGAGAGGTTCTGACTCTGACTAAATTACGTCCTGTGGCGTAAATATTGCTAAAAAAAATTATTTTTTTTGCGGAACGTTTGTTTTGTGACATGCTTGTCCCAATTAGGCTGTTTAAAAAAACTTTTTTTTCTTTGCAGTTACCCTTTAAAGGGGGGACACTGGCTAGAGATTTAACTTCTTAACTACTCAAGTGATCGGAATGAAGTTTGCAGGGGAGATTTAACGTCGGATGTAGGTATATTGTACAAACTGTCAGCTCAGTGATGTGATTGCTGCGCCAATTGCACCAAACTGTGCCAAGGGGATAACCCTGCTACATCCTGCTACATTTTGTAAAAATATGGGTAATCTGCGCCAAGCCTGCGCCAAAATCCAATTTCGGTCGCCTTTCAAAACCGTAACTAAACTGAGTACCGTAATTGAGCATGCGTGTGTTATGTGGCACAAGCGGCCGCCCGGCACGAAGTACCCTGCATCAATCGTCCATCCGGTTTTGCACGGTTTTCCCGCCGTCTCGCGTTCCGTGCTCTCTTCGTCTCGTGGGTATCGTCTCACGTCTTTTTTTTTTAATATTTTCAACGATAGACGCGGGTGTGTGCGGACGCTCCGACGCTAGCGTGCCGGGTACCAGCCATGCCGTCATGCTGTGAAACGAAACCACAATTTTGCGCGGCGGGAGTTATTTTGTGAGCTGAAGCACTCGCTCCTGAAAGCAGTGGCCGTGGGAAAACTGTATTTAGTCCCTGCGTTCCAGTCACCGTGGCCGCGAGATGTCGGGTGTTGCCGTCCCCACGTCGCTGTAGATATGGCGCTTTCTAAAATGAAACTAAGTACCGCCTCATGTTCATCAACATTCCTGTTCTTGTTTAAATCGTACGTTACTACAAAAATCCCTCTTTAACTCAAAGACTGCTGTGTCGAAGTACTGATTACTTAGGTTTCTATCTGTGGGCTTTCTTTCGAGAGGGACCCCGGCAAGTTAAAAATCTGCCACGATAGAAAGTTGGTGAAGAGAAGTGAGCTAAAGCAAAGAAGGCAATGTCTGCACGCTGAACCCACAGAGCACTTATTTGTCTTGAGTTCGGTTATTGCACAAAGCGCTCCAAGTACGTTTTGACCCTGACTCGCGATGTCTTGCATCAATGCGCTCAGGTTCTATTTTTGTGTGTGTTTATCTTTTACCTTGTTTGCCGAGCTGGCAAGCACGCGCCGCTTGATTGTTTTTTGTTGTATTCTCGACAGTTACATTTTGCATACAATTTTGGGAATCAGTTGGCGACGGAGCGGAATGGCATAGTTTCGGTTTCGACCGAAGAGCCGTTGTCTCCGCTCTCGCAACGAAGCATGCGGAACTGCAAGCCTGCTGAAGTTACCCTCACGGGCATGCGAACATGATTGCACAACAGAGGCACCAGCCGGAATGTTTGCGATTCATTGTATTACTTTTGCTTAATTTTTGATGAAAATCTGGCACGTCGGGAACCAGTAAAACGGTGGCAAGCGGTTTTTCGGAATCACTCTGCAATGCCTACAGCACTGTACACTTGTGGGATGTCTCACCAGTAAAAACACCTGCAGCGAGTTTCGTCGCAACACGTTGCATCAGAACACAACACAGTGCCCTTCAATTGTCCAGCACTTAAAACAAATATTTTTATTTTTCTAAGAATATCTGCTCCAAAAGCAACTTTTGCTGCTCCGAAACACTGTCTTGGCTGCTCCAAAAGCCACTTGTGCAGCTCCAAAACCCTGTTTTGGCTGCTCCTAAGGCAACATTTGCTGCACCAAAACACTGTTTTGACTGTTCCGAAAGGTCCTCCAAAGTGGCTTAGGCCAATCACATCACTGTCAGCTCTCTAGGACAACTTTACATACCTGCATAAGAAGATGTGTTACTCTTCGTTAAGAAATCTATGATATGCAAATGAAGCTATTAAGCACCATTTTGACTGCAAGAATATAAAGTGGGGGATGTGGGACTTCGGGCTATGTAGTTTTTATAAGTCAAATGTAAATATTTCAGGAAGAGCGATTACCTCAAAATATGAGATGCATATCTGTCCTATGTCAATTTTTGTAAACAGTTTTTTTTTTTTTTTTTTCAATGAGGACTTCAACTTAAAACAAAATAAAGTAGCTAGCCCGATTCCCCAGTAAATTTCAGTTAAGAAACATTTTAATTGTGGTATTGGACCACTTTCACCTTCGACCAAAAAATTCCTTTGTATGAAATTTGCAGCAAAAAGTGGTCCTGAAAACAATGCATTCACAGGTTGAACTCCCTTTACTTTGTTACTGCCTCACAATGTGTTGAAATTTTTTTACCAGGTGTCCCAAACAGAGGCCAGGCTCTTTAAAGGGGTAGGGAAACGAAATTCCAGCGCTCATTTTCTAGCCTTAAGGTGTTGCATGTTGCACCCTAACCTCAAAAACACCAGTCTTCCGTTGAAAGGCACAAGAAAAGTCATTTTAAAGCTAAATAAACAATCTTTCAATGTGCACCTGGTGGATGCATGCGGAGCATATGTGGGAGGTGATCTAGCAACGTTGTGGAACTTACTACGTAGTCGTGACGTAGCAGATTCCTTCGGAGCAGCGCCGCTCTTTGGCTTTTCAACATTGTCCTTCTAAGCTTTCCTCCTCAACTCACAAATCACGCATTGAACCAAACAGTCCAAGAAGACGGAAAGGAGGGACACCTTTCTTTCACGGACCCTCGTCTGTGCACCCGGAAACAGCCATTCTCCCCCTAGAAGATTAGCCCATCGCTCAAAACTCGGACAAAAGTTGCTTTTCCCACCCCTTTCACCCCTAAGCTGACAGTGCTGTGGAAGCTACGTGCTCCTTGGGCCAGCCACACGCTCGTCACCCCACGGGTACTTCGAACTTCTCGGTTGTAACGCGTTGGCCTTATTGACACCACCACAACGCTGACAACGCCACCAAGGGCAAAGCTCATAACCCCGCCAGCCTCGCTGGGTGGTTTCATTTGAAATCGAACACGCTTGTCGGGGTGGGTCTTTCGATTTTTTTTGAAAAAATATATGTAATTGCCCCATTTCCGGAAAGAACAAAACCGCTTTTCAAATTTTTTAAAAATATTTCGCTTCACAAAAAAATATTGAGTGGAGCAGGGTGAAAATCTGTTTTTTACTCCTTGATTTTTCTACCCAGTTCTGTGCGCTGGTATGAATACGGAAAGCATACAAAACTCGCAGTAATTTTTTGTGTTCTTGTATGTTATTTCGACTATTTTTTAGTTCAAAGGAAAATACTTTTGTATTTTTGTTTATTGAGGTAAAAAACGACAAACATCGTCTCTTTGACAATTCGTTGACATCTTCAGAGCCTTGTAACTCATGAGTTATTATATTTGTCGCTTACCAAATACTATGCGGCTGTAGCCCTATACATGGGCTATCAACGGGCATAAGTTTAGTTTATTTTATTTTCACTGAATTTTTTATACAAAATTTGAAATATCGTCAAAAATGAAATTAACCAATAGTTTGAGCCCACTTTATCAAAAAAGGCCATTTTTTTTTTCGTTCAATTTTTTTATTATTGCTGCCGATTATATGAACTTTCAATTGGCTTAATGCGATTTCCCCCTTTTTTTGTTGTATCTTCTCTAGAAATGATCGAAATCGCTCCCACGTGACAATGTGGTGACAACTTCAGTCTTGTAACTCATGAGTTATTATATTTGTCGCTTACCAAATACTATGCGGGTGTAGCCCTATACACGAACTCATCTCTGTGACGTCACGGCGCGGTGGTGGCGCATCGGTCGCACTTCCGGTCTGGGGCTGTGGGCAGAAGTCCCCATGCCAGATGTGTATTCCTGCGTTGTTTTGAAAGGAACCAGACAAAAACCTGCCTTCTCGTCAAAACGCCGCGACTGGGGCCGTACTAAAAGTGTCGAGAAAGGTTTGAAGGTCAGTTTTCACGTGCTCGGTTCGTCCGAGAATCTGGATATGTGCCGTGAAAAGGGAAAAGCAGACGCCGTCGGACAAAGATTGCGTGGGCGGGAAGCACTTTGGGTTGAATCCACGGATACTTGAGGTCATCAGATTTATTTGTTTGGTTCCAACATCAACGCCAGAAAACCATCAAGTTGTGCGGACCACCTGCGGACTACGTTCAGTGCGTCTTCAAGTTCAAACGGCCGCCTGATCGTTCGAACTGTCGTCTGCTCTTTCAAACGTTTCTGCTTGTCGTCTGCTCTCTTAGACGACGCCGGCCCGTAGACCAAATGTTGGCCCGGTACTTGCGATAAGAAGTAAGTGCAGGCCTCAAAAGACTTAAATTTGAAGGTCGGTAAGCAGGCTCGATGTAAACAGTAGATACAGGGAGATGTTGATCATTGTTACCAGTGACCATCACCGACTTGTTATGCCTAATTCACTTGGTCCGATTCTGCTTGCGATTTTCAGTATCGACGTCGACCATTTCAGCTACGGTTCACGCTTTTGCAGCCCGAGCGGCGTCGCGACTGAAAATTGCGAGCGAAACCGCATTATGCGAATCAGGCTTTAGCGTGCATGCTGCGGCGTCCACGCGGAATGAATCGCCACATGTCACTTTATTCACGCGAAGTTTTGCGGTGTAACGAGCCTCGGTAATTTCGCTGACGCCGCTCAAGCAGTCAGACATCGCCAGGAAGACGTAGAATCAACAATTCGAACGCGAAAAAGGGCAGGGGGACTCACACCGACCCCGACAACATTGTATTCCAATGGTTTGTCTATGGGCGACGGAGAGTTTCTTGCCCACACCCCCATCGCGCATGCGCGGCGCCGGTGGCGTCCGCTAGGGGCGCTCCGGTTTGTTTGTAAACATGAGTTGGTGTATACATAGAATATCGACGGGCATAAGTTTAGTTTATTTCATTTTCACGGAATTTTTTATATCAAATTTGAAATATCGTCCAAAATGAAATTAACCGATATTTTGAACCCACTTTATCGAAAAGGGCCATTTTTTATTTCGTTCAATCTTTTTATTATTTCTGCCGATCATATGAACTTTCAAATGGCTTGATGCAATTTCGCCCTTTTTTTGTTGTATCTTCTCTAGAAGTGATCGAAATCGCTCCCACGCTCTCAGAACGGCCAAAGGCAGCTTCCGCAGGTCGGCTTCGCTGCAAAGGCTATACTGCTTATTTGTGTGTTCAAATGCAGCGGGTAAATTCATTTTGATTGAGAACACTCGGGCTTGGCTACATATTGTATTTTCTTAATTTTTTAATGATGGAAACTGACATTCCTTAGACTGATAGTTAGCAGTGCAGCGGATGTTCCATTATCCAATGTCTAAAGCCAGGGCACAAAAGGCGGAGAAAACGGAACGAGCTCTTCATGTAGCAAGACCGGTGTCATATATCTGTTTGTGCTATACACAGCTTGTAAGGCACGTACAGCACGCCCGGCCCTTCGCGCTATAGGCCCATCTCCGTTACACCCAGGAAGCATCCGGCACGGGCGCCAATCGTGATGTGTCTTGTCGCATGTGATCGAATAACCATGTAATTGCCTGTTCTTTATTGTCAGCGTGTATGTCGAAAATATGTAATATCACATGCCCCTCTTTAAGAAGGAAAAGCAGTTTGCAGAAAAAAGTGAGGAAAACTGACTGAGTTTACATGAAGCGAAGAAAATGTTTTTACAGAACACAAACACCAATTGGCGATGAATAGTCACTTTCATTAATTAACGCTAATATATTTAGGATGCACTTGCAAAACATGTTGTTGTGCTTTAAATAGTCCAGTTCACGAGCAACGCAATATTGAAACTTTTTGACAACGGCATCGGCTTGCCTCTGCGGAGACGATCGAGCGCGGGGGCGAGCTGAACTTTGTACCGCAGCGGTGGGATGCAGCCGAGAAGTTCAACAGCGTGGTAAGTCAGACGGACAGAACGAAAACTGGAGCCAAAGCGAGCGAGCGGTGAACCCGAGACGGTGGCCCTTCTGTTTGAACGAGTGTGTGCAGTTAAAAATAAAAGTGTTGGGTTTTGTTCAAGACTGATCGATATCTCTGATGCCAAGAAGCAACGATTCCCACATGCATAGAAGGCAGCGAAAGCAGTCACTTAACGTCTCTGTAGACTTTTAGTTTCTCCACTTTGTCGCACCGAGCTTAATGCAAAGAATGTACAGCCTTCGGGAATATGGAAAAGCGATTTGACGATTTTATTTTAGGTGGCTACGGTAGATTTGCTTTGGCTAAGCACACATTGCTTGCATACAATTTTGAGAATCAGTTGGCGACGGAGCGGAGTGGCATGGTGTCTGTTTCGATCGAACAGCCATCTCCGCTCACGCGACGAAGCACGTGCAAATGCAAGCCTGTCGAAGTTGCCCTCATGTGCATGCGAACATGACTGCACGACAGAGGCGCCAGCCGGGACGCTTGCAACCCATTGTTTTATGTTTGCTTACTTTTGACGAAAAGCTCATACGTCGGGAACCAGTAAAACGGCGGCAAGCGGTTTTTCGGAATTGCCCGGCACGCCCACAGCACTGTTCACTTGTGGGATGTCTCTTCTTCTTCTTTATTAAATGACAAAAAAAAAAAAAGAAATTGGAGATGTTGGCTGCCATGAAGGCATGGCCGGCTACTCCATGAGATGGGATGTCTCATCTCATGGAGTAGCCCGCCATGCCGGCCATGGGATGTCTCAATGCCTCTTTGAAGACATTGAAAGTGTGTGGGAATTCATTAGGCAAAGCGAGGCTTGCAGCAGCCTTGTAGAAAGTTTCGAAAAGCAAAAAGAAAAGCACCCGCTAGTCTTGATGCACCTTTGTCTTCTGTACAATTTCACATTGCACTGCAGTAGTTACGTGTTTCATCAGTCGGAGACTGCTTCCATTTATTATATTATATAACTGCGGTTGTCAACCTGATGCTGTGATATTTACTACTAAGCTGGTCATTTTCAAACAAATTTTAATATGTGCAGTTTGGTTCTTATTTATCTATAACGGTACATATATATGTATAATTTAACTAAAGCATTGCAAAATGTGTCATGTCATTGGCATATCAGTTACATGTTGAAAGACTCCCAGGTGGTCGAACTTGACCATAATTTGTTTATTGCGGCGAGCGAAGTGTCCTTCGTTCGTCCAGTACTTAAAACGAATATGTTTATTTTTCTAAGAATATCTGCTCCAAAAGCCACTTTTGCTGCTCCGAAACACTGTTTTGGCTGCACCAAAAGCAACTTTTGCTGCTCCAAAACACTGTTTTGCCTGCTCCAAAGGCCACTTTTGCTGCTCCAAAACACCGTTTTGGCTGCTCCAAAAGGTGCGCCAAAACGGCGTAGACCAATCACATCACTGCATACGATTAACGAAGGAAATTATCTGCTTTCAAAAGGTGGGGGATACGTCTCGCAAAGTTAGAAGCTGTCACGACATTATTATGATCTATCGCGCCTCCAATATTTATATTATACCCCCGTCGAAGCCAGCAGCAATATATGTCTACATTGCTCAGGTTGACCGCGGCCACAAAAAAATACTCATTCTATCCGTTCAGGATTCGAAGTTAAGTTCAATGCAGAGAGGTTCTGCGTGAATCTTCGATGAACACTCTCTTCAGTTTGTCCGCATTCGTCTTCGTGCTACCGGCTAGAACCATTTGGCTAAGTTTAACAAGTAGCTCTCTGTCTGTCAAATATACTTTTATTCAGCAGTTCACCTAATAGCTAGTCAAATAAGCTCATATTTCAACAAGAATAATATACTAATATCGCTTTAGTGGGACATAGTGCGTAATATAATACATAACTCGCTCGTCAAAATGACTTCTCGATTGCTACTAAAACCTGAATTGAAATAAGAGTATCAGCTGCTTAGTGGGGCGCCAGCGGGTTAACATGCTCCTTGGCTCAAGAAGCGCTTGCTTAATTTTCGTAATTTTCCTGCAGCCTGTGTTGTTGACCGAGCAGACGATTGGAGCTGATTTTTAAATGCGGATACGCACAAAAGCTCGATTTCACGGAAAGATAAGTCGCATGGTCGAGGCATGCGAGTTAGCTGAAAATTACTCTCGATGGAACAATTCTGTAGTCATCGCCGCGTTCCTTAGATGATCCAAACTGATTAGAGTCTATTACCGTCTCTCCGGAGCCAATAGTTTCGGTTTTGAACGAAATCTCCGAAACGAAAGTTTGACATGAAAAGAACAAAAAAACACCGGGAAAACAAAACTATGCTCTGCAAGTTTATATGCACCGGCTACACTTAACCGTCTCAGTTCAAATACCTATAAAATTGGGCATTAAACAAAAGAAAATCTGTTAAATTGAATGCGCCACCCCTGCAGGCGGCCGGGCCGAGCCGACACGACCTGGACTCAGCCGCCATGTTTGTTTGGTGGTGGCGCCCCCTATAGGTCGCTGGAGTCGCGAATAGCAGAAACAGATATATGACACTGGTCTTGCTACATGAAGAGCTCGTTCCGTTTTCTCCGCCCTTTGTGCCCTGGCTTTAGACATCGGATAATGGAACATCCGCTGCACCGCTAACTATCAGTCTAAGGAATGTCAGTTTCCATCATTAAAAAATTAAGAAAATACAATATGTAGCCAAGCACGAGTGTTCTCAATCAAAATGAATTTACCCGCTGCATTTGAACACACAAATAAGCAGTATAGTCTTTGCAGCGAAGCCGACCTGCGGAAGCTGCGTTTGGCTGTTCCGAGAGCGTGGAAGCGATTTCGATCACTTCTAGAGAAGATACAACAAAAAAAGGGTGAAATTGCATCAAGCCAATTGAAAGTTCATATGATCGGCAGCAATAATAAAAAGATTGAACAAAATAAAAAATGGCCCTTTTCGATAAAGTGGGTTCAAAATATTGGTTAATTTCATTTTCGACGATATTTCAAATTTGATATAAAAAATTTCGTGAAAATGAAATAAACTAAACTTATGCCCGTCGATATTCTATGTATAGGGCTATACCCGCATAGTATTTGGTAAGCGACAAATATAATAACTTATGAGTTACAAGACTCTGAAGTTGTCACCGCATTGTCTCGTGGGAGCGATTTCAATCACTTCTAGAGAAGATACAACAAAAAAAGGGGGAAATCGCATCAAGCCAATTGAAAGTTCATATGATCGGCAGCAATAATAAAAAAATTGAACGAAATAAAAAATGGCCTTTTTTGATAAGGTGGGTTCAAAATATCGGTTAATTTCATTTTCGACGATATTTAAAATTTTATATAAAAAATTCAGTGAAAATAAAATAAACTAAACTTATGCCCGTCGATAGCCGATGTATAGGGCTACACCCGCATAGTATTTGGTAAGCGACAAATATATTAACTCATGAGTTACAAGGCTCTGAAGATGTCAACGAATTGTCAAAGAGACAATGTTTGTCATTTTTTACCTCAATAAACAAAAATACAAAAGTATTTTCCTTTGAACTAAAAAATAGTCAAAATAACATACAAGATCACAAAAAATTACTGTGAGTTTTGTATGCTTTCCGTATTCATACCAGCGCACAGAACTGGGTAGAAAAATCAAGGAGTAAAAAACAGATTTTCACCCTGCTCCACTCAATATTTTTTTGTGAAGCGAAATATTTTTTTAAAAAATTTTGAAAAGCGGTTTTGTTCTTTCCAGAAATGGGGCAATTACATATATTTTTTCAGAAAAAATCGAAAGACCCACCTCGACAAGCATGTTCGATTTCAAATGAAACCACCCCGCTACGTCACGAATGCGGGGAATCTTTTCTTTCTGTTTTTGTTTGCGCCGGATATCCCATGACGCATCGCGCTCTCCGTTCGCTTCTCTTCGGGCTCTCGCTCGAGTGCACCGTTTGGAACGACAAATATAGCCAGTCGTTCAAAATACAAAGGTGCCATTACAGGGGTGGAACGGCTGCGCCATTTGCGCCAAACGCATTTGTCCGCGCCATCCTGCACCATGTTGCGGAAACTGCGCCACAGCCAATACCTCGCGCCATTATGCGCCAAATCGTAAAACGTGCGCCAAAAAAATTGTGTTTTGTCTTGGTTTCGGTTTCTATCGACTCGATTGGCAACAATGAGCGCGTTTAGCTTGGTCGGCCTTGCAATCCTTTGTTCTGCTTATTCTTCCTGTGTATCCCGAGTCGGAAGCGCGCGAAAAAACTCGGGGGCCCAATTCTAAGTGCTACACCACCTGCGACTGGATTTTTATTGTTCAACTATAAGCGGTTAAGCAAGTCGGCTGAGGTGAGGTCGAGTCGTTAAACGTCAGATTGCCTGAGGCTCTGCGGCCGGGGATCCGGACGTCAGCCAGTTGAAAACGAACGAGCAAAAGAATCTTTTTTGTACTTCTTCATCATTAGAAGTTGAAACTGCATTCCCGCCAGATAAATCGTGATTTGATAGAACTGAAACGCGGTCCGATCCGAAACCTTGCCGGCCAGCAGCTCTCATGCGAGCGGTAGATTTGTTCAGCGTACTTTAACCTTGCTCCTGCTTATTGCTTCGAATATGATGACTTCGTTAATCGTAGTGTGCTGCTTCGATATTGAGGTGCACAATAGGATGAACTCGAAATTCGTTGCCCTGTTCCTCCGTGCAACTGCACGTCCGCTGCTTACGCACGTCACATGGTGCGCACATATAATTACTATGTTGAGCACGTGTGGGTTGTGCGATAAGCAGTGCTTGTTTGCATTTTGAGCAGCTAAAATCCAATCAGAAAATATCAAGGATACTATCTCCAGAAACATATGGTACTTGCGTTTTGGTTCTTATGAAGGCTCACAAAGTTTCAAGTTTTCGCATCTGTTACACTGTTACCCATCTGTTTAGGCCCCTAACCACTCACGTTCACCTGTGCTGCTAAGCACAATTGAAATTGCTCCCCTGCTTGTCTAAGACACAAGCTGAAGTGCAATGCAAAACTGATCTGAGCTGCTCCTAGCCTGCTCCAGAACGTAGTTTCAGCTGCTCCCAAACTGCTCCAAAACAGCTATTTCAGCTGCCCCCGGGGCTGCTCCCAAGTACATTTCATGAGTTCCACCCCTGCATTATCATTTACGGTTATTATCCATCATGCTTGACTCATTTCCGAATGAAATTTGAATATTTCAATTTTTGTTTCCGTACCCCTTTAAATCGACCGCGAAATTCGGTTTCTTAACCAATCGCGCTACGACTTTGTGCAGCGTTGCCCACAGAAGAAGCATTTCTTTTTTTATAAAATCTGCAAAGAGCGAACTTACTTAAGGAAAAATTAAAGAAAGAAAAAGGCTTAGCACCTATGGAAACGCAGCGAAGCCACCGGTCTTCAAACAATACGACGCCGCTTTGCACAGGAGGCAAGAGATGGAAGCGGTCACGACACCAACCGCCGCCAACAAACGACCATACGGCGCCGAGATCTGGCGTCTTTAACAGACGACCTTATCTACTCAAAAGAGGCGCGCGTTCCGCAGGCGGCGTCAGTCGCAGAAACAAAGACAGACGTGGTAGTAAAAAGGAACTGCAAAGCGGACGACATAAGTACCACGAAAAAAATGGTCAAAATAACCCGACAAACCATTTTTTAATTGATTATGTGTCCATTCAATATGTTTTATTAGTAAGGATGATAAAATAAAGCATTGGCAACTGATATGAAAAAAGCTCGCGCCGCTTTTGAGTCGAAAAAATCGTCTGCTAAAGATGCTGGCTCTCGGCGCCGTATGGTTGTTCGTTGGCGGCAGTTGGCGTATTGTTTGAAGACTGGTGGCTTCGCTGCGTCTCCATAGGAGCTAAGCCTTTTTCTTTCTTTACTTTTTCCTTAGGTAAGTTCACTCTTTGCAAATTTTACAAAAAAAATGTGCCATCTGTGGGCAACGCTGCACAAAATCGTAGCGCAATAGGTAAAGAAACCGAATTTTGGCGGTTGATTTAAAGAGCCTGGCTGCTACTTGGGACGCCCGGTATGTCAACGTAACCATTTGGCATAGGAGTATCAAATTTAGTGTAAAGGTGTATAATTAGGTTCTAAAACCAAAAACACAAAATTTAAAATATACCGTAAAATTCCAAGCAAGCCCCCCCCCCCCCCCCCCCGCACGCAAGTCAAAATTACCTGCAAAGTGGGGGGGGGTGCTATCCCGGAACGGCACCAGAATTCAAGGTGGCGACGACAAAAATTTTCTGCCAGAAAAAGAAAAAAAAAAGCGCAGTGCACATAGATTTAATATTTTATTTATCTCTGAGAACATAGACTTTATTAGGCCAAAGATTTGTCACTGCTATATTAATCCCTTTCAAAACCACCTAAAGATTCCTCAGAGTCGGCCGCAAGAAGAAGTTCGCAGCATGCCGTTGGCTATTTTGACAGCCTCTTCAGAAAGAAGTCGGTTGCTAATGGCTCATTCTGCACTTCTTTCGCGCTCCAGGTATTCAAAGAGCGCGTCGCCCACGTATTCACTGAACACCGGCGTGCCGTTACTTAGCTTTCGTCGAACCTTAGCTTTCCCGTAGTTTGACTGTAGTAAATTGTCAAAATTCTTGTCCCATTCCCGTATCTGGTCGAGCTTGATGTGTCGAGACCGTCTGGTGTACGTCTTTCCCGTTTTCACAATGCCATTGGACGACCTCGATTTCCTTGGCCACTGTGTAAAAATGCATAGCCGACCTGACACCCCTAAAACAAAGCGACAATGGCGCATAGTGACCGGGCCGATCAGGCTGCAAAGTAGGATTGGATTGGATTGGATTCTTGGACTGAACTTCACAGGCCAGTGTTGCCTGGACGCGGTCGGCGCGGTGCGTGATGCAGGTGCGGAGCGGGGAGGGGGGCGCTTTCCCGGAACGGCGCGGAAATGTGAAATTAGCGGTAAACTTGGGGGTGGCTCTTGCTCGGGTGGGGGCGCTTGCTCGGAATTTTACGGTAATATTTTTTTTTGCAGTTTAGGTTTATGTTTACTCTTAAACTTGCCAAAGAAGTCGGAGCGGCTTAACAGTCACCATATGCCACCCAGTCTAGCGGGCAGCGCGCGGAGCAGCACGGTCAACGTTGCTGTGTGGTCATAGCCAACACTGTGCGGAACGTCAACGACTGGAAGAATTGTTTTGTTTATTTCTTACTTTTCCAGGCGCGAGGGCGAGAGAGAAAAAAAAAGAGTGTGGGGCGCTGTCCGCCGCTTTTGTTGATGGCATAGCCGACGTCTCTGTACCACATGCTGTCCAGTAGTTGACGAGCAGGACCAACGTTGCCTGCCGCGGGCAAGGTTTCGGTTTGGCTTTGTGATTTTCGTCTAAACGAGGTTTGCAAGAAAACTATCTTAACTTTTCGAAAGACAAATGGCATAGAACTGTTAATCGGTAGTTTTGACACGATAATCACCCGTAATCCCAGAATTTTGGCAATTGAGTTCCATGTCGCACTATAGGTTGTAGCTGCTCGCTCGTTGATGTCTGGCTGTGCACATTTTTGTGTGCCCTGACTCTGACGACTGCTTCTTTCTTTTCAGCAAAGTTTTGAAGGAGAGGATAAACTTGCACCCTCGAGTCATCGTTCCATTTCAAGTAAGTTTCCACAATCTTTTTTCCTTAGCTGATTGCAAAGACAGATTTTGAACAAAGTGTGGCAGCGGCTTGAGCGTCGACAGTGCCTCGGAGGCGGGACTCGCGAAAGAAGCTCGTCGAGTGACGAGGCAGTGGTTGGAAGAAGGCAACTGGGCATGAAGTTTACATGGTCAAACTCTCATTAGAGGCCCTGGTTTTGCACCCCCCATAACATTGTGTGTTTTTCCCGACTTAGTGGGCTTCTGCTGTAAATGGCACCGATCGGCTTTCTATCGGTGTTGTAGGGGGCTTTGTTTATTGAGCAAAAGTTTACCTATTCTCTTTTACACGTGCAATTTTACGAGTCCTGCGGACGTGCTGTAGTTAGCTCTCTGCTACTGAAGACCGGAAATCCTGATTTCGTGATCCAAGCACATTTCTGACAAGTAGAAAACTTTTAGAATTTATTTCTATTCCTAAATGTTTGGAAGTAGTCAGAAAATATTGTATTGCGTAGAAAGCGACTGTTTTTATTGTGTGCACAAAGTCTAGTCCTGATGGGTTGCTACATAAGCATATTTTCGTTTCTCTGGGGAATTCACAAATGTTTATGAAAGGTCTCCATCTGCTTTGGTGGGGGTCTAGCCAATTGGATACTATCGATGATCCGAAGAAAACTGCGCGACAATGATACATGGACAAAAATAGTGGCACGCTATTTAAGGAAACTGCTAATCGAGGGAAGAATGTCTATTGTGCACTTGTTCTAATTATTGCGGTGGTGCGATTGCTTTGCCATTTTGCACCAAAGTGCTTGCCTCGCTACATCCTGCTACATTTTGCCAAAATGTGAGGAACTTGTTTCAACGTTGTGCCAGAACTTAACCCCTTAACCGTTTTAGACGAGCCTAGCTTGTCCGCCTAGAGCCATACCCAAACCGTTTAGGGCCAGTGTAGCTCGTCCGCGCACCCTACCTCGCCCCTTGGCTGTTTTGGATGACCGAGGCTCGTTCAGAGCTTAGTTTGCTGTACTGCTCACAGATGGCGGCGCATGTTTTTTTATTATACACGTTTTTAGGGATGACAACCGATTGGGAAGTCGTGGTGTGGCCACACAAATCAATAAAGAAAAAGACGAAAACAAATTAGAATCAAAAGTTGCAACAAAAAAAAAAAAAAAATGGTGAAGGGCTTAAAGGGTAACTTTGGTCAAAAGTAGAACAAGTAAATGACTGATATCAATTTACGGAGACTAAATACGAGTACTACTGTCGAAAGTATTATACTAATGGGAAACCACGATACACTCTTAAACTACTATTAACAATGCTACCACCAGCTTCTCAGTGGGCATTCAGTGGGTTGGCTGTTTGTCAAGCAACCTTGTGCCGTGATGTCATCTTCATTTTCAAGGAGGTTTCTTTATTTATACTGCCACTTCTTTTGCCGTGGTTTTCTGCTGCTTTTGCAGCCGTCCCAGCGGACGATTTCTGCTTGCTATGTTATGTTTTAGCGCCTATAGTTTGTAAGTGCTCTTCGGCGTCCGCTCGCAGAGATCATTGACTTCCTGCTCATTGAAGCGCATTGTGGTGCCAAAGGTGGGATTCACTGGTGGCCATAGTTTAGTCTGTTCCTGCTCAGTGTGAGCTTAATAATAAGAATAATAATTGCCTTTATTTTCCATCAAAGATGGGGGAGACCGAGGAAAAAAGCTGCTATAGAGCAGCTTGACGTGTCCTCGACCCCCTACATGCGTGTCCTCGACTCCTTGCAATTAACTTCCATAACGCTTGTGCAACCTGCATTGCACACCACCAAGATTGTAGTTCTTCTTGGAAGATAAGCGGAGGCTCGTTCGAAGCCTGCGTCCGTCGTGGCAAACTTTTTTCGGCCGGCCACTCTATGAATATGTAATATATTTGCTACAAATGTTTGATATCTACAAAGCACTAGTACAGCCATAGTATTTTATCTGACTGATTGAAACTGCCCTTGCGACTAGGCCAGTCGCAACAGTTCTGCGGTCCCACAATACAAACTTTGCATCACGCGACGGTCATGCAGCTCATCACAAGGGTTGCCCTCATGCTCGAGCCGGTAGTTTCAGTTTTGCCGTAGACCCCCGAAACAAAACTTTGAGATAGGATATCTACGAAACTACACGGGGCATAAAAAAAGAAACGGACACCCTAGTAATTCGAGGACACTTCCTTCACATAAAAGCGTTGTATCCGTAAATTAAAGAAAATGTACAGTCAAACCTCGATATATCGAACACGGATATATAGAATTATTGCCTATATCGAACGCTTTCTATATCACGCGGAAAATCTCATGCATTTTTTCTTTTTTATTTCGAACGGGGTTGGGCATAAAACGGATATATCGAACTCTGCCACCCCAAACAGCCCGCGCTCTTTTGACGGGCGGCGAGCTTTCCCGCAACACCCCCGGTGTTGCGGGAAAGCAAACCTTGGCAACGTCTTCGCAACAGCCCGCGCTCTTTTGACAGGCGGCGAGCTTTCCCGCAACACCCTCGGTGTTGCGGGAAAGCTCGCCGCCTGTCAAAAGAGCGCGGGCTGTTTGGGGTGGCGGAGTTTGATATTTTAATTCAGCCTTCGAGTGCGAGATTTCTCAGCTCCCGCAAGCTGAGCGGCACGGCGGCGCGCCGTAGCAGACGACACGCGGCTGCTCCCGCCTCTGCGGTCGGTCGGCGCGCATGTGCCGCCTGTCGGCGCTTCGCGGAGCGCGACGGCCACGCACTTTTAACAAGTTTTTGACGAGTTTTTGATGTGATTTAATATATCGAATTCTGGCTATATCGAACTATTTTGCCATCACCGCGCAGTTCGATATATCGAGGTTCGACTGTACTGGAATTACCCATTATAAGCACAAAGTAACGAAGTTTTTTTTTTTTTTTAATTTGAAAATTTTTTTGTGCACATTTTCCATTGTCACACTTTTCTTAGAAAGTTATTTTTCGGACTGAAAAACACTTTCCGAAAAACAAGTAGTGGGTGGTCACGCCCCCCTTTGTGATATGCTCCTTGTTTATAAATTTTCCAACAAAACAAAATTAACACCAGATTTAAAAGCATGTTTGGAATGAGCTACAGCTTAAAAATTATCTTGCAAGTATTGCAAAGATTTTTTTTTCTAACCGAGACATTCTCAAGAGGTTGTGCACGTTTTTTCGACGTGTATACTTTCAAGCGCCCGTGTTTTTGAACAACAAAATGTTGACATTGGGCGCTTTCATTCAATGGTGGGTGCATCGCGCGAGCCAATATTTTGAAGTCCCTTAGATTGAACCCTGGGTGGAGCACCATCAAGTGGCTGAAGGAAGTTGATGTCACTCGAATATACTTTGCCGACACGACAGGTCACAAAAGAGGCCCGGCAAGCAAAGCGAAAGGCCGAAAAGTGAAGACATGACTCTAACAATGGCTACCAAGCTGGTGGCTATTGAAAAAATGACTGAGTGTGTTGGTGCCAGTAACAATTTGTTATTCACCCGTTTTTTTCTTCCTTAAACTCAGTTATTTCAGAACAGTGTTTATCAGTACACATGAAAGAATAAAACATAGAAAGGACGAACACAGACAAGTATATTCTTTCATCCTCTTTGTCTTATTCTTTCTGGTATGTAGTATACTTTACCAACACGCTCTTTAGGAATATAGCGGTACATAGGTACAATAGACCCTTTCCAGAATTCAGTGCCATCTGGTGACTCAAATGGCAGTTTAACTTTTACCATACTAATGGCGGCAATGAACCTGTTGTCTGCAGTATTTTATAGGGCACCGTCACTTTTGCAAGTCAACGGTAAGCGAGAACTTGCGCTTCACTGTACAGTTCTTTTTCAATCTCCCGATGGCGAAAAACATGCAACCAGTCAGAACGAAGCACTAACCCACATAGACTCCTTGAAGTTCTATACAGGAAGGGGATGTGAAGCCGAGTGTGTGCTACTAACAGATTGACTGGGACCGAGTTAGAAATGAACGCTCTTGCATCCAATTCCTGATCCACGTCGCACAAACGTCTAGAATATGTAGGCCTCGAATCATCTGCTTAGGAGCATCTTCAACTTCTTCCTTCATCAGTAAACAGAAGGCCGCCATTAGTATATAACACATGCCCCATTTTTCAGATGATAGTGATCAAAGTGGCCAGACTGAATTCCGGAAAGGGTCTATTATTTCCATAACCTGCCAATGTAGGGTTGATCCTTTATTCCTGCCACCTGCATAGGTGTTGGAAAGTACTGAACTAGAATTAAAAATATGTACCTAACTGTTTTTGTGCTAGACATTTTTTAATACACCAAGAGAGCTAAAATTTCAGTATTTAAAAAAGAAAATTGATAAAATTCAATTTTCAATTGGTTTTAATTCTAGTTTGTTAGAAAAAGCACGAACTTTGAAGCAAAATGATATATATATGACAGAAATACTGATATTAATTAGAGATACATGCTCCTGAACATGTCCTAAAATGCATGGGTGTATAGGACTTACCCTGCGCCCTTAAGATCACTCGTGATTAATGTGGATACTTAGCTGATGCCCTGCTACAGGGTGAGAACTACTATTCTGAACTTTTGATTATACTGCTTCGAACAACATTCGATTTGATCTCTGGATGCTGTTTGGTGGATTTGCATTATTTCTCAAGTTGCTGGTCTGTTCTAGCAGGTTGGTTTGCTCTGTTCAGGGCGCTTTTCACTGCGCATTGGTGTACAGCAGCGAACTCACAACCGCGGAGTAGGCCTCGTGATTCTGTGTATCTTGCTTCGCTGCAGCACACCAGCACTTCTCCGAAGCAAGATGTTGCACATGCAAAATCCGGCTTACGAAGAAAAATGAAGTGGGGGGGGGGGGGGGGGGGGTAGGGATGACTTGTCCATCTTGATATGACAGCATTACCTTGCAATCCCAAACACGCAATACTTTTTTCTTTATTATTTTTTTTTTTTCATTTGAGATCTAGCAAGGGTGCTTGGGTATACTGTTGAGTGTGAGACCGGTTATAACAAAGTCGGATATAACGAAATAGCGGCTACAGCGAAGCCATCGCGATTTCCCATTTCCTTTTCCACTACATTAACCGAAGTCTGTTAAAACGAAATAGCGGATATAGCGAAGTGATTTCGGATTCTCGTTGACTCCGTTATAACCGGTCTTGACAGTAAAGTGAAAATTTGTATGGGCAGCACACTACGTTTATTTCTCATATAAAATCTAGTTTTGTTATCACGTTTATATAGACCAACTCAATGTTTACCAATATGCCCACACCAGTTGTGGGCACTGCAGAAATGTGATCTGCGCGAGGTCAAGCGTCTGCTGTGCTGACATTGGTGCCACTGGAGCAGTGTGACTACCGAGCCGCCTGTTTGCCCTGCCATCTCTTTGATGGCGCAGTAAATACAGTAAATTGGAACTAATCAACTCGAGCAGTGAATGGGAGTTTGGGAGCAGGCCTAACAAGTTTGGCTTCATTGTTTTTAAGAAGGCATATTTATCGTTGACACAATGATTTTCAATATCTTGAAGCTCTACATATTAAACGTAATTGACATTCGTAATTATGTGACAAATATCTCTGTTCTCTATATCGATTAAGAAATGTGCAACTTTGTTACAACCATTAGAACTTGAACAAAACATCAATTTTGGCACTTAAAATTATTCTATTCTGACATTGTTTAACTCGAATGGCAATCTGGTTCATGTTTCATTCCACGCCTAAAATAAACATCCACATCCATTCATACTGTCCTTCGCCAGTGAGCATCTTGTTGCAATATATTATAAGAGCAGATAAACAGCTACCGTAAAATACCGCACCAGCACCCACTATTAACATTTCCCAAACTTGGGAATCGGGCAAATTATACATAAGTCGCCCAATTTGACCAGACAAGCGGCCCATGTCTAGATTAACACAGTTTTCAGTGAAAGTGGGGTGGCTGCTCCCCCGGTATTCAACGGCACTTCAGATTCTGAGGGAATCCAACCTTCTGTGCAGTGGGTGCTACAACAGCTTGCTCCAAAGTGGGAAGCCAAAGTAGACATCGTCTTTTAGTTGGACGGGCCAACACACGAATATGAATAGACTGGGAATTCCCAAGAAGAGAGAACCACGTTTCTCGGCCCGCGTAAATGAACTGAAAGTTCAAACTTCGTGAGATTGTGACGTTAGTGGTTAGGATAGAACAAGAAAATTCGAGAACATAACGTTGCCCAAATAAAAAGATAATTAAGAAAACAATTGTGCTTATATTCTTTTTGCTGCTGCAAAATGCACTTTTGACTGTCCCAAAAGGGGGTCAAAATGTCGGAAAGCAATCGCACCATCGTTATCAATATGCCACATGCTTGAAACAATAGCGGCATTTTGGTGAGCCAGAAAATATCTCGCGAGACAGTGTGTTGTAATTTGGCCCCAACAATGTGTTAGAAAAGTTTTGATCGGAGTTGAAACTGAGAAGGAACAATGAAATTTCTAGTCTGTGAAATGGCGGCTAAAATACTGCGCGCCCGCTGGTGATTTGACATTTTCACATTGGAGTGCGTTGCCCGAGCCGGTCGACTGTGCAGTGCGCTTGATCACATTTGAAACCACACCTTTTTCTAAACGCGATGCTCGGTGGTCGACGTGCGGTGTGTGTTGCTTTTGATTATCATTGTAATTAAATATTTTGATGTTTGTAATTTTTGTTCTAAAGAACTTTGTTTTTTGCAGGCTCATGCTGACACCCAGTCTAAACAAGGATCCACGGCGAGGGCTAGATATCAAGTTTAACAACAAATTAGGAAAAACAAATCAAGAAAAATTTAAATCTGGTTTAAAGAAGTTTGTGCGTGCAGAGAAGAAATTCTATGCAAGAAAGAAGGCAGTGTGGAGGTCAAGTGGTGTGCATCTTGGACTTGGAAGTTTACTAATTTCTTTTTTGTTGCTTTTTTTTTTTTACAGTGAAACAAGAAAAAAGAAAAAAAAAAGTGACTCGTGTTTGTCGAATCTTTGTTGTTTGCTTTTATTTGCAAAGTGTATCAAAGAACGGGTCATTTTGGAGTATGTTCTGTTCAGTTTCTGCTCAGCAGGAAACTTAGCAGCCCTTTGTTTGATTAGTTTTTTTAAGTGTGAATGAGAATGCGCGCTTTCAGTTGCCCCCAGTGAAGTGGGGGCTCCCGCACGGACAAATGGAGTGAGTGGCTACTTCGCTATGGTTTTCCTTTTATTTACTGCCGAGCCTGGCACATTTCATTTCCAATCTTTGGTGTGAATTGTTTTGTATGTTGCCGTGCTTTATATAGAAATTAAAATAAGCTTTTGTATTAAAAATAAATACTTGTGAAATGCCACCATCTATAAGGCTTGTGATTTGTGATATAATCTTTTTGTAGTTTTTTTTTGTGTAAAAAAATTAAGATTGCTCTATTGTATTTTGTTACCAGCATGAACTGTAGTGCTATGGCTTTCTTTTTCAAATAAAGTATTGGGAACGGTGAGGCTGTTTGTAATCGTTGCTGGGGTGACGATTACCTTTTGGTTTACGAATGATTTGGAGGAAATATGCTAAAACTGTTAATCCACAATTTTCAGATAACTGCTGCCTGTGTGAAGTTTGAGGGCATTTAGTTTTTTTCGTTGCTGTTCAAAAGGAAAATGAATTGTGCATTCAAGTGACATTTGCTTCATTGCCCTGAAGTTTTGGTACTCCAAACAAAATTATCAAATCAAAATTGGCTACTGACAATAATGTCACTTCCGGTGACGTTCTATGTATGCAGGGGGAAAGTTGTCCGCTTCTTGCAGTGACGTCAGAACGACGTCGAGCTCTGATTGGCTTTGATTGAAAGGATAGTGGGTAGACCTCAATGCTAGATGCCTTGAGGTCCACCTACTCTCGATCAAAGCCAATCGGAGCTCGGCGTTCTGATGTCACTGCAATTCCTGCGCAAGACGAGAGTGGAGTGTAGGGCGAGTTGGTGATTCATAATGCCCGTGTCCCACTAGAGCGACAGACAGAGACAAAAGACAGCGACAAGCCTCAAACCCATGCAGCATGCTCGCGATGGTACCTTTGGCAGGCGTATAGTCGTTCGGTGCTCGTGAAGTAAGCACGAGCGATTGCAAGCCTGTCAAAGATACCCTCGCGTGCATGATGCTCGTGTTTGAGCATAGCCTTATTTATTAAGACTCTGGTTTGAGGCTTGTCGTTGTCTTTTGTCTCTGTATGTCGGTCTATACTTCGTCTCACCCTAGCATGGACCATAGAGTTATTATAATGTACGCTAGAGGTTCAACTGGCGCTAGTGTCTATGCGACTTCCGGGAGGCAAATTGAAGCAGACAGCAACCAGTCTACTTTTGCGGTGCTCCTGTGCATTCCTATGGGAAAACGCGCATGGATTTTGTCTCTTCGCCGGAAAATAACATGAATAACTTTTATTATTTTGGTTGTACCGGATAGTACGTACCTTTAATGATATTGTAAAAATGTAATTGCTTTAATTACAGCATTTTTCTTTAGCATTGAACGATGTTACGCTTCGCTATATTTCAGGCCCAAACCTCTGTTTCATGGCAGGTATGTAAAAACGAGAGACGATTCTGAGCTAAATAACGATCGAAAGGGATGTAGAGTGTGTTCAAGGTTCGCTAGCATTCCGGTGGCGCTTACATATTTGTAATATGCCCATCCTGTCACTCTATGAATACGACTCCGTCGTGCATTTCCACGATCGGTTAAAGAACATTCGAATGTAAAAAAAATAAAGTACGTGGGCTACGAAAGGTGTGTCTTTTTGTTATTTCCTATGTCAGGCAGTTTTTATCGGGCACCTGTTTTTGGCTTCTCCCTATTTGCAAAGATTTGGAGCGTGCGGGTAATGCTTTGAACCCAGAAGAAGCATCTTCGCACATATTCATGAGTAGAAACAATCAAGCAGTACTTATTTATTGAAAATCAGACTATATTACGTGGCTTTCAACTTATTTTGATCGTCTGCATGCACAAGGAGTCCCTTATCCAGTGTTAGTGCATAGTTCTTGCCTTCTCTCTCAGTTTTCCAGATGCCTGTCGTTCGTTTGGCACGTATATCCCCCATGCTAGAAAGCGCCGACGCCGTGTTCGCGCTAACAGTGTCCGACAGTGCACATAAATACATGTATGAAGCCGTTTTAGCACCGTTTTTCATGCCACGAATTTAAAATAAAAACGCCGTAACTGACCAATTATTTCGTCCGCGTGACTGAGAAATGTTCCAATGTGCCTATTACGCACGAATTATTCGTGATATTTGCTCTTATAATCGAGCGCAGAGAGAAAATGCACTCGCTTTTTCCCGTTGAAATGCATTACCGGAAGTCAATTTCGGACTGGTTGCTGTCTGCTTCAATTTGCAGCAGCACACTAGCGCCAGTTGAACCTCTAGCGTACATTATAATAACTCTATGGCATGGACTAACCGCGAAGGCTCTGCTAGCGCGAGCGGCCAGCCTTGACTGCCTTGACTAGAGCCCTTGCTGCACGAGCGCTCGTGCAGCCGCCGCGGCTTCATTCAAAGCGACTAGCTTGCGCTTTTAGCACGCGCGCCTAACAATAGTCCATACTAAGGTGAGACGAAGTATAGTGGGACACTGGCATAATGGTTAAAAAGCGCAACAGAACAATGAACAGAAGGAAGACACAAGCGCAAGAAGCGGACGTCTCGCTCTCTGAATACGATTTCTAATTAAATGTCAGCTTTGTTTGTATTTTTTTTTTTTAGGCTGCCACTATTAGGTTTACAGTGTAACTGGCCTATTTATCAAATTTTGTTTCAGTTCCTCAATATATATATATATATATATTTTTTTTTTTTCTGTTTGCTTAATGTAGCCTGACATCCATATTTCCTTTGTTAAGCCTGATTCACATGGTGCGAATTTACTTACGATTTCGCAGTCGCGACGTCGCTCGTATGGGCGGCAAAAAAAGCGTGGTGGAAGCTGCGGTGCTCACCGCCGCACTTGCACAACAACAAAAAAAAAAAAACGCACGTTGTGAATTGGGCGCTGACCCGCGCCATCTGTGTGCGATCATTTGTCGCCCTCTGATGGCATAATAGTGCAGAGGACGCGTTTGGATTCGACTTCTGAAATATGTAGTTATTACGCCCTTATTCTGAAAAAGAAAAGAAAAGCGTTGAAATTTTCTGGATACGAGGATTGGAACACCAACACCGTTGGGCATTTCTGTTCTCGGGCTTACGCGGTAATGTATGAAAACATGAAGCCAAATGGCTGCCGCATGAGAACCCCATAATTCCATATGATTCCGGACGTAAGAGACCCATGCATTTGGACGATTTGGTCTGGTTTTCTGACAGTTATCGGCCGTCTCGGAACTGTAAGTTTGCAACCGCCAACGTTTCTTGCGCTGATGCATGCCTCAGCTTGCTGAATCCTGTAGCGGCGTGACACCGAGCCGAGACGCGGAGATCCAAAGGCGCCGAGAGCATTGTTCTGCGCTTATAGTCCCGACATCAATATTAGGCTTAACTGTTGCGAAGAAACTCTTCTTAAAACCCTTTATTTTTGCTGCATATAATCACTCGTTGTGGTATTGGCTAGACTACAACATCGGGTTGTCGATCGCGTAGTATTTGTGGTCGTGAGCTTGCGGATATTGGGCTGGGCCTTTGGGTTGCCGCGACGACGGGAAGTCGCTCGGCCGATTTCTCGGTCGGCGTCCTGTACGGTGCGCCCCGATTCCTTTAAATAAATAAAAAAAAAATGTTTTTCTCTTTGGAACCTTGGAACTCGGCTTGCGTTTACGGGTGCCGCCTTGTTTGTGTTCCAGGTTTTGTTAGCGTAGGATGATAACAACTTGGAGCTGACACGGTGGTGGCTGCCGAGATCGCACCGTCGTTCGAGCAACGTCTCGTCGGTGAATTTTCGTCATCGGAGTAAGCAGAACAGTTTCAAACCTCCCTCCGCATGATAGATAGATCGCATTTTGCTGTACAAAAATATGCCGTGAACCGGCGCACCTAGAAGCGCACGGCCGGCACGGCCTCTCCGCGACCGTCTTCACGGGGACCGTCGCGCGTTCGGTTTGGAAGGACGACATCATTGAACGGGCGCCGAATTGGTCCGCTCGTTCTGCAGCAGGCGTTTGCGGAGCACGTGTACTCGCGTGTTGTGCGCTCGAGGAGCTTCGACGAGTCTCGGCGGCATCGAGTCCGAGACGCCTAATGCTCGCCAGTGCGCCGTCAGAAAGGCCGAAAAGTTGAGCTCTAGTGACGGCCGGGAGTTGTCCAGCGCGAGCTTCCGAAACGGCTGTGTGGTGCACGCGCAGCCAAAGCACGGGACAACGAGCGCGTGCAAGGAGGTGACTCTGCCAAGGAGCCAGAGCCTGAGACGTGGTGCACACGCTTCCCAGCCGAGAGCCCGGCGCGTGCCTTTCGGCGCCGAGCAGTGCATCAGCGCTACTCTCAACACTCACTCGGCGCTGCATTGTGTGTGGAAGCAATGCACAGAGTTAGCTCTGGGCGTACAGCACTATGCGTCGTGTGAAGAGGCCTTTAACTCTCCCAACCGGGGGAGCCCATCTTTCAGACGGCTCCCAGCTTTCCCAGCGTCTCGCCACTCCAGCAACACTGTCCTCCCATGTTCTCGCGCAGCAATCGCTATGTTTTGTTATCATCATCCTTTAAATATTAATTTTCTCACACTATCTAGGCGCGAAATTGCGCATTAAAAGGGTGGTGTGGCGGTTTTTGTACTTGCGGTAAATACCGCTTAAAATTATTCCTCGATGCTCGTAACATACAAGACGCAAATTTTTCTTTCCGTGCAGTGTCGGTAGCGGAAAGAAATGGAAGAAAGCGAGCGACGCTCACCCCCCTCAACTCGAAGCTAGAACGAGCGGCCACGTGATCTGGTGCCGATTATGTGCCGCCAATGTTCATCGTATCCACTCGCTGGGGTTGGTGCTGAGTTCCGCACATTGTTAAGGTTGAACTATTCCGGTCGTTGCAGCGATTGGGCACTTTCCGCTACCCGAAGGAATGTCGAGCTATTGATCGTCAGGAGCCCTAATCTCGTGTGGTGCTTGTGTCCACCGTACAAGTCGTATTTGAATGCCGCCGTCGCAGGGGTTGGAAAGCTCGACGATGAAGGGTTGGCATTGTTGGCGTTGCCGTCGATGCCATCCCCCCAACTTTGTCATCGAGCTTTGCGAAGGAGAAATGGAAAGAAAACGTCCGCTTTTATCCCCGAAAGTGCGTAGCCACAAGGAAGCTTCTTGGTCTGTGGCATTGTGCGTGAGTATGCTTGGTTCGCGCTAGGGTTAGTAAGTTTGTGTAAAGTGAGAAACATTCCTACCCAATATCATCGTTGTAAGGCCGCTTTATGTCCTTATATGCCATTGAGAATATTAACTGATCTCCCTAAAACCATTCTGTCATGAAAACAATTTATTCCAAACCAGAACCAAGCTACATCCCGTGTTTGGGTATAATCCTCGCACCCATCCCCGTGAAAATATTGCATCCCCTATGGAGAGTTGTTGGAGTTACTCGCCCGTTTTGAGCTGGACCCAATCTGAGTAATTTCTGTTGGAGTGCGAGGGTCAAGGGAACAACTCACCAGCAACCCCGAAATTGCTGGAAAAATTGCTCTGTCTTAAGCGGGCCCCTTTCCTTCAGTATTTGTAACAGCCGGGATGATGCGGGACAAGTGTCTCAGCTCTGTTTGTAGGCATGTCTGTTTTAGGCACTTTTTCATTGCAAGCCAGTTCGACTGTTTCGGCGATTGGAGTCGAAGAGTGGTCAACGTGATGCATAATTTAAATTGATTTAGCATTTTAACTGTGCTTCAGCTGTGAACATTCAAAGCAGTAAACAGCATTCCTTTTATGCATGAAAAAATTGTGTTCAATACTAAAATACTTGTTAAAATTAAAAACTAAAAGGCATTTTTTTTTTTTTGCAATGGGAACTAACATTGTTATTTTGTCTGAATTTGTTTTAACTGTCAGGTTTTATGTCTTGCTGGTACTTGGCCTAGTGTATTATCATTATGACTATTAGCTCTATGAGTATAGAGTGCCTGCTAGAAATGGCAAAATGGCTAATCTCTGGTCTGAGCTTTTGGCAAAATATTTCTTATGTAATGTCAGGGAACCGACTCATTTTCAGCCTTGAGGAAACAAATTGTGAAAGACACTGAGCATTGAGCACAAATTTGTGGGATGGCTTGTGCCTGCTAGCTCGCTGTCTAAATCAACAAATCAATTCTAGAGAGTGAGGACGGGGGCTGACTGTTCTTCTGCTCCAAGAGCCCGGCCAAAACTAGCTGCTTGGGTCCTTGTTATCACCTTTCCGAAGAATGCCTTCTGTAAGCACACAAACAAACACACCACTAGACACATGAGCATTATTTTTGTGATGCAAAATATTAAGTCCACAGGGACATTGCTATTGTTCCGGTTGGCTGGAAAAGCACACTGTGTCACCCAGTTGCGTGTCTCCTGTTTTGCGCAAATATCTGGGCTCGTTATTACTCCGAATTAAAACCTGCTGACTCATTCTAACTGTCAAAACAGAGCCTTCAAGACATGGAACTGCCAGGACTAGCGCACAGTGCCATTACACGAAAAATCAGAATTTTCTGTTTAATATCCTGCAGGCTTGAAAAGGTATGTCTCTTATCTGCTTTTGTTTTGCTTGAGATCAAACAGGAATGTGCATGAGGACAGCCAGATCGTGTTGAAACATAATTCTTTTTCTCGCGTGGTGCTCACTGTGACAACTTGTCACCACCACACAGGGAGGGATGTTTTGGTCATTGAATGTGCGCAAGTCATTGACTGTTCCTCGAGGTCTCTTTTGCTTCGTTGCACAAGCCTTTCCAGTTGCATATCCCTAGAGAGGCATCCCTAGAGAGGACAGATCGCTACATTTAAATTGCATCATTTGTACACAGGTACAGAGATAAAACTTTGATGATTGCAAAACAGTCATTTGGATCTTCAGCATGTGATTTGCCCTGGCCACCTGCCAAATTTTTTTTTTTAACTTTTAGAAAGATTAGGAGATGTAGTTGGAAATGGGATTTGCAGTTCTCTGTGGTTCTTATACCTGCCGTAAAGTTCCGAAAGAACGCCCACCCAAAATGAAGAGATAAACAGTGAAAAACATGGGGTGGGCTATCTTTGGGGATGCCACAGAAAATTTTCATAGAAAATTAATGATAAACACCCTGGCACCGGCTACCAGCCACGTGACGTGGGAACTGATACCGCAGATTGTGGACACTGCAAATTCGCGTTTCATAATGCGATAAATACGCGGGAATTCACTACAAACTCCTGTCAGGGGGAAGGATACCGCAAGTCGCAAATGCAGCAGATTCGCGTTTCACGGTGCGAAGGACCCATGGAAACCCGCCGAGAACTCTCATCTCATGGGAACAAATACCGCAAATCGCGGACGCAGCAGATGCAAGTTTTATGGTGCATAAGCAGGCAGGAACCCGCTGACTTGCCTGTCACAGTTACCGATATCGCGTGTGCAGATCGCATAAAAAAAATGAGGGAATCTGCTACAAACTCGTGTGTTATGGGAACAAATACCACAGATCGCGAATGGAGCAGAATCGTATTTCACGATGCAATATACATGCAGGACCAACTCGCGTGGAATCGAGATTGCGCACGCAGATCGCGGACTAAAACACGGGTACTACAAACTGTATGGCACAGGAACGGATACTGCAGATTGCACACGCAGCAGGTTCACATTTCAAGCTGCAACATACACGCGGTAACAACTAGCGTGTTGCGGGAGCCGATATCGCGCACACAGATTGCAGACAAAAACGCGGGAACCCGCTATGAACTCGCTTGTCAGACGTGCCGCTACAGTGAATTGAGCGGTTGATGCGATTCCTGTCGGACAGGAATCGGAGGGGGGGGATGTTTAGGAATTTTTATGCTACAGGTATTTAGCCAAAAAAAAACGGTATGGGCGGTCTTTCAGGGGCGGGCGTTCTCTAGGGACTGTACAGTACCCAAATTATGGCTTTATAAATCTGCTTTTATTTTATGTAGCCTAAAGCATGGGTACGGTTATTTCGCCAGTAGTTACATCGCATCCATAAAGAAGGATGAAACTTTTAGGACGCTGCATAACAACTGGGGGCCTAATTGCTACAAAAAAGGAAGTAGTGTTATCGCACTCTTGCACTTGGTACTTGACAAGATAGCATGATTTCTGTGAGAGGGTAAGCAGATTCTGACCCCCTTTTTTTTTTTTATTTTGTTTAGTGGTCGAAAATATGGGGGCAACTTTTCGGTGTTTGCACATATATTTTTTTTTCCCATTTCATTCCTCAGGATTTATTGGGTGACAGCTAACAGGCATTTCCCGATAGGCTTTTGGAACCCGAAGCCGTACGGAGGGAATTTTGAGAAATGCTCGGAACCAGTTAGGACCGGTTTTCCTAGGCCAAAGACGTTAAAAGCTAAAGAATGGGCCAGCTGGACAGATGGCACCGGGAGTACGCCCTTGCACTCGGCCGCAGCTGGCTGGGAATCCCTCCCAAGACGTTTGTTGAGCTGCTCACACCCGACTCCGACACAAATCACCGGCTTAACACTTTAATGGTCTAGGCCCTTTCCTAAAATATGGTTCCCAGTGGTTGGGTTTCGTCTCCAAAATGTAGAACCTTAAACACGGAATACCTACGGTCGTTTTCTTTATTCGTCGATACTGCGCACCTTGTCGAGGCCGTGGCAGGAACAGTGCACATTCTAAGTGACCAGAGGAAACAAAAGTACTGCCACGAAAGTCCAAAAATGTCGGCAACATTCTGCCGCACTGCGCCGCTGCGCTGCAAGGAACTACCCTTTTACCGAAGAAAGTTTGGAAGGAATCGCGAGCATAAATGCACCTTGCTTCGAAGGGTTTCGTAAGGTCGGTCGCTGCGGTGGGGGACTGAGCGGCGGATTTTACGGGGTGTCGGCCAACTGGGGAGAAGGGGGAAAAGCGTTCCAGTGTCGAGGACATTCGTCTCGAATGTTGACTGCATGGGATTACTCGAGCGATTTGTTTGTTGTTGTTGGTGTGTCGGCCTTTCCTCCGTATATCTTTCTTGGTGTTGACAGTCCCTTCCAGGGGATATGCTCGGGAGATAGGATCCCAATATATGCGCGGGAATCCTTATTTTTCCTTCTCTGGATTTCCAGCTGAAAATTTACTGATTGTTGTGTCTGGATGCAAAAGGTTTTTTGGCTCAAAGTGAGCTGTAGTGTCACTTCCATGGCATCTTACTTTTGTCCTAGACTAATTTGCTGCGTATCATATTATGCGCAGCCTTGTGGCCAGGTAGGACTCGGTGCTATCCTAATTAACGAGCCTTGTGCCTTTGACCGCACACGATTCAGACTCCTTAGCTGATGAGTAGCTCCAGCTGCGATTTTCACCAACGCAATGAAGTGCACAAAAGGTCATCATCTCCCTTTGTTTTTCCTTTTGTCAATTTCATGCATTCTTTTCTTAATCTAGCTTAAGGTATAGAGAATGAAACAGCGACTTGTCTTGTCCCGTTGGAAGGAAAAAAGATTATAATAAGCATAATCATTATAAACTCAAAAATAGTTCTTATGCAAAAAAAAAATACTGTGCATGTAATTTGCGCAATGTAATTCCATAGACATTGGCGATTCAAAATTATTTTGTGAATCATTGACCTCAATTTTTTTCTCAAATAATTAATTTCTTGGTAATATTAAGTTGGACTCGCTTTTCTCACTTTTTTTTTTTTTTTTTACCCTCCTCTTGTGTGCATGTAACAAGATACAGCAATCATGTCCCGGATGTTTGCCGTTCATAGGTCTTCTTTAAAGGGGGGGGGGTGCAACGATTTCCAGTCTTCGGTCAAACATTTGTGGAAGTTGCCCGCTGACACTTCTGAAGTAAGGAGCAGAAAACAGATTTCGCCTGAGTGTCCTAGTTGTTGTGTAAAAAAAAGATAAATATTGGCATTTCTGGCACCCCTCAACTCACTCCCAGTCTTCAGGGTCACGCCTGGTGGCACTCCTAGTGACGTAATTCGGGGTGCCGTGTAGCTTCCTGTGTGCTCTCTCGGAGGATGCTTCCTCTCCCTCTCTCTCCTGACCTTAGCGGGCGTTATGCTGCAGCTTAGAGCTGAGCAGGGTCACATAAGCTTCTCGCTGTAGTTCCTTCGGCTGCCACTCGCGGCTGCAGGCGAGGGAAAAAGCTCGACTTTTGCTTTGCAATTATGCAGCGGAATCGCAACATTTTTTTAATTAAGGAGATTTTTTCTCTCTCCTCAGGGACGCGATAAACAACGCAAAAATGGCGACATGTAAATTCTTTTTAATCTTAAAATTTTTGCACCCCCCTTTTAATGCAGCACTGCATATATATATATATTTTTTTTGCTTTGTTTGTTCTGTTTTGGTGATCTTCAAGCGTGTGCTTTGTTCTGACTCAGTGTTATGCTTCCCCCTTTATGTAATGCCCTTCAGGGCCTTCCAAAGTTAATAAATAAAATAAATCTTTTCTCGGGTTCAACGAGAAATGGCAAATTTGTGTGTTTAAATATACTACAAAGAGTAATTTGGATGAGAAATGTTTTCCTAAAGTCAGCTACTAGGTTTCTCGCTGCAAAACACACCCTTAGCTTTCTCTTTCAATATTCCTCTAGAAATGTTTTCCAAAATAATAGAGGCTCCCTCGTTTTTTGTCTTTTGCAAAATTTGTTTTGTGTTTTAGAATTTAGTTATATTTATTCATAAATATGATGGAAGAGCTGAGAGCAGGGTTTCACTGCACTCGCTAGAAGACTGTAGACACGAAATTTCACAGCCCTACATGCTGGGTCACCCTGTTTGACGAGGGTCAGGAGTGAATTTGCCGCAGCCAAGGAAAGCACGCGCAACAAATACCAGCGTTGTCGCCTCGTGCATTGCTATGTCCACCAAGTCGGTTCCTGCATTTTATGTTGTGAAAAAACTAGCACCAATTTGTTGGAGGTGGAGCGTTAGTTCTGCCAAAGTGGGAAGGGTAGAGGGGTTCTTTGGAGGAGCCTGCTTTTCTTGACATGCAGCAGGGTATAACAGCAATTTGTTGGATGTGGAAGTAACTTCCGATGACGGAGGCGTTGAAATTTGCTGCACCTGCGTGCCTTAGGGACTGCTTTCCTGGGGAATCCAGACGATTTCCGGACCGGGTCGAGGGGAGACCTGCAGGACAGTGAGGGATAACTGCGGTTAATACTCTCTTGCCTGCAGGCGCTTGTATGGTGCTCTAAGATGACCATGACAGCGCGGCTCAAGCAAGTCGTGAGCAAGAACAAGAAGAGGTACCAAGATGAAGACTTTGATCTGGACTTGTCATGTATCCTTTTGACCTTGATTTCTCTCCGGCGACACCAGAGCCGGAAAGCGGTTCACCTTGACTTTGGCAGATGCCCGTCCCGCCGTGGCTTCGGCGAAACTGGGCCATGGCCAGGCGTGCGCACATTACCCAAATGAAGTAACTAAATACCGTTACTCACTCAAAATGTGACTAAGTATGTTACTGCGATTCAAAAGGGACGTGTTACCTCAGTTTGAAATTTGCGTGTTATTTAATGTGGTGCTTTTATGAAGCAGTAGCCACTCGCAATATTTTTCGTCGTTGACACTTCCTCGGATTTGAACGTGTTCGTTGAGGGATAACTGTGGTTAATACTGACCTACATTGTACACATCTTCTTATGGTCTACCTTTCGCGTTCAAAGTAGAGGTGAGAGTTGAGTGCTTGTGTTGTACACATTCCCCTCCAGAAGTAAATGCCGTTTTACTTGGTCGATAGGTAACGTGTCATTACTTGGTTAGAAAAGAAAAGTAACTAAGCACGAGCTTGTAACGTGGTACAAGTCTGGCTATGGAGCCCCGGGTGCTGTGACGGCCATTTCCTTTCCACGACCTGACGGCGAGCATTGTGTGGCGGCTCCCGTGGCGCACCTTTGTGCCGTTAGTGGGGCGCTCGGACTGCGTAATTTGTAAGGTCCCTATATATTGAAAGGTAGTGCACATTATTGTCTGAAATGGGGAAAAGAAATTCCTCCTTGCCCATGCCCTTTCCCCCTGAAAAATTATTTTTCCCCTCGCTTCAATTGGTGACCGTTACCTTGCTATAATCCCACGCGATTCGGTGGTCTACTCTGAACCGACGCCATTTTCATGTGCGGTATGGTGGTGGCTTTTTTATGGGTTCTTTCGCTCGGTCACCTTGCGCCGTCCAGGTTGCCAGGTCCGGATGGGGTGACAGACTTCGTTGTGGGAGGCTGGGCAAGTCTTGCCAGAGACAAAGTTGCTTCCCTTGGCCGTCGACGACTAATTCAGTTGAACGTGAAAATTACTTTTCAATAAACAATTTAATACTTTTGTAGCGAATGAAAATACAAAGAGAAACAATACTGCAAAATGATAACTTCCCCTGTACGGGGTTGGGAAAGAGGTGCTCGGGTACTAGCTTATCCAAGCTCGGGAATTGGCTGGCTCGTGGGATTGCGTCTCGATTACGGGGACAAATGTCCCTCGGAATCCCACGACCGGGCTCGATTACGGATCGTTAGCTCTCGAGCTCCAGCCCGAACTAAAATCACTTGCTGCGTTTCCCTGCCAGTCACTCGTTGGTCCATCCCCTTTTAGTGGACCTGCGAATCCTCGACGCGTCGTCAGACAGGCGTTTTCCACTGGCCAAAAGGCCACAACCAATCGTCTCACTTTTTTGCCATGGGGCAATTGCTTATATTCCCTTGTGAGAACCTGCGGTCTGCGTACATCTCGGGGCCAAAGGTCGGGCGGGTTCGGATGCAAGCAAAGCCACATCTCGCAAGGCGAAGCAGACAGCTGACAGCCGACCCCGGTGTGGATAGCGCCGACCAAGTGAGCTATCCCTTCATTCATTCTGCCAGACATGGTCTGACGTTGCCGTTCTGCTGTGACCCCCCACACACGGGCGAGAAAGACTACATTGATGTAAACGCGTTGTGTAAACAGTGCCGGCCAGAGCCACCGCATTCTCCCGGCCCGAAACACACGCTCCGATTCTCTCGGCAGAAAACGTGCATTCCCAACCTCGCGTTGTAAAGTACGCCCGTCTCTCGAGGTCGCCCACCACGGGAAGTGTTTACGCCAACGCTTTCCTACCAGCCAAGTCTTCCTGGTGCTTACGGCCCACCTGTGGAGCCCTCGTTGATCCTTACGTCTTTTGCGGCAACACAATGCCATCTTGCTGAGCTGTGCATTTTACGAACCGCATTGCGAAAGGGAATGAGCTTTTTACTGTACCGACCGAAAAGGAAAATATTTAGCGACGAGGATAGTGGCTCCACCGGATCGGTTGCAATAGTTTCGACTGCCTCCGAGGGAGATGATTGTATTCGATGGATAGTTATTTGCACGAAGCGTGGAAATAGCAGATGTCGTATATTCGTTTGTGCACAGTTGAACGTAGTAGTCAATGTTTATAAAATGTGTACAAAGTAAACCAAGCTGCTGGTTTGGCATTAGATCGGTAATGCTAAAAATTACCGAAAAGTCGTGGGTTTGCACGCGTTGTGCTGTCTTTTATTTGCCCAGCTCGAGTAATGCTAAGGCCACAAATGCACTTCGTTCAAGAAACTAGAAAGTTTTAGACGAGCCTATCCTTAGCGACGGAACGGGCTTCTGCTAGCAACGCAGTCCTTGCTTACGATCCACTAAACCGTCTATTTGCACGCAGGAAGAGGTGCATTCCATCGTGTGCCTGCTCTCGGCACTTGCTGCAATTAACGGGTAAACACAATATATTTTTGCAGTGCATGTCGACGTCCCGAAATACTCGGGAATACATTGGCATTTTTTTTAAATGGTCTGTGTTCAGCGGGGTTGGAGAAAGCTCGTCTTCACACCCGAGCGACTCCGACTCTGCTCGCGTTATTACATTTTCCAATCGAGACGTCTTCCCGTGCTTTATAACTCCAATAAAGGTGCACAAAAGCTAGTTTCTTCATGATTAAAAACAAAACTGTCTTCGTATAAAAAACAAAATTCTCTAGTTCGCTGCATGCAATAGCAAACGAGTACGGCCCGTTACGCATAGGCGAGCGCCTTGTGGGACTCGCACAAAAATGGCGCCGGGGAGCGTGGTGTGGAAGGAGGGCGAAGAGGATCGCCCTCGATGGAAAGGGGGAAACGCGGGGACAGGGGAACTTGCGCCGCCTTTCAACATATAGGGACCTTAGTAGTTTGCTCGGCAGCGGGTTCGGTGTGTTTCCTCAACGACTGCCGTGCTCAGACATCAGGGACAACATTATCGCGATGGGCTTTCCGGCGGAGAAGTTGGAGGGCGTCTTCCGGAACCACGTGGACGACGTCCACAAGTACGGTCGTCGTTTCAGCGGGGCCTCCTCGTCCCTATTGCTCGTAGTCGCGTTTGTGGGGAAATCGTCTCTCAAACGTTGGTTTGCTCTGCGTCTTCCCCGGTTTCAGGTTCCTGGAGAAGAAGCATGGGGGGCACTACAAAATCTACAACTTGTGAGTCTGCTTTCTCTTTCGCACTCCCAAAGAATAGTCTTCCCTCGTTTAGCGCAGGACGCTACTGTCGCATCGAGACATTTATTTAATGCGTCGCTGCAGAGTCGTACAAGAAAAACAACCGAACCGAAGCCAGAGGTCAAGCACGGAGTAGTTCGTTTAAAAGTACAAACAACTCAAATAGTTTCCACTTCCACTCCTAAGCTCTTGAAGTTTCTCTAAATCAATGCGCTTTTGCCGTCTTGGTTGTCATAAAAAAATTTAATTTTGGCTTCTTTTATTTTTAATAATGAGGACGGGCATCTGGCAGCCTACGGCGAGTTGTTCCAAGTTCTGCAGTCATCGCGCGTGACTGAGGCAGAGAGTCGGGGCTCCGAATCGGTGGTTTGCGCGTGGAAAATTTGGTGAGTCTCTGTGCGTCGTGTTTCCGTTAAAGTAGAGGCACGCATAAATGCCTCCTTGGAGGCCCTTCGTGGAAAAAGCGGGGGGGGGGGGTTGTCAAAAAACTGAACTACACGACTTTAGATACCGCTTGCGTCGAGTATTGATACAGCCCTCTCGTAGTGATCCCGCCTTTTTTGGCGGGTTAACGCTTTGAGCCGAGCTCTACGATCTCTCCGAGTGCTAAGGTTTGCCGAAGTCTTCTCTTTAAGAGAAACATGCCGTAGTCACCGACGAGACCGGAAGCGGCCTCTTCTGGATGCTTCCCGCTCATGGTTGTGCTTTGGCTGTGCGCGCGCACTCGAAGCTCCCGAAACGCTTGAACCGTTATGGATGGGAAGGCGGAAAGACTTCCCTGCCGTTCTCTCCTGTTTCCATTCTTTCAAATGTGCCGGCAGCAGGCTCGCCACCCGTCTGAAGCCTGCGCTCGTTTCTACCCCTCGGCAACAAAGACACCCGGGGGCCGATTAGATTTGCTCAGTATCGCAAACATTTGTACCGAAAGTTAGCTCGGGCGGATGTATGCCCCTCTCGAGTCCGGTCGAGCGGCAAAACTTTGCGACTGTCGGGGAGGACTTTAGGGATTCGAAAAGGGTCGAAGAACCGACATAGCCGGGGCAGTCGCGGAGATGCGCCCGCGTACGGGGGACCCGATAGGCTATAAACTGGAAGACGCTGCAGACTATGAGGAGAGTGAATGGAAATGGGAGGTTGCGAGGGCCCCTTTGCCGGCCGCAGGTGCTCGGAGCGGCAGTACGATGCCAAGAAGTTCGAGAACCGGGTGGCCGTGTACCCGTTCAAGGACCACAACCCGCCCAAGATCGACCTCATCAAGCCCTTTTGCGAGGACGTGGAGCGCTGGCTCTCGGAGCACCCGGACAATGTGGCCGTCATCCACTGCAAGGCCGGCAAGGTCTGTACCTCGGGCTTGTCCGCTATGCAACTCCAACCGGCCCGCTGAAACATTTGCGCCCGACGACGCGATCAAAGCGTCGCGCCATCTTGGCAGTGTCGCGACGGTGGCCGTGGCAGATGCCCCCGCGCTCCCTAGCTCGACGGTTGGCGGAAGCTCCGGGAGTTGCGACGATGGCGCTTTGCGACGATTGCACTCTCCCACTTTTTGCCCAGACTTGTAGCACCCACCGCTGGTGACATTGGACGGCGTGATGCTTGCGTCGTTCGTTAGCATTTGGGGGCCACTTTTGATGTGGATGCTTGGAGTGGTGGCACCGTAACTGGGTTGTGACCACCAGGGATGTTGGAATGAAGTGCAATGTCTTTGCAGGGGAGGACGGGCGTGATGGTGTGCTCCTACCTGGTGCACAGCAAGATCTTCAGCACGGCAAAAGACGCACTGTCCTTCTACAGCGAGAAACGGACAAAGGATCTCAAGGTGGGTCGGGGCTGCTCGTCCTCCTCGCTTGCTGCGGGCTTGGCGGTTATGGCCGACGACTTCTCTCTCGGCAAACTCCGGCGAGTTGCGGAAGACATGTTTTGGTCTACCGTGTTTGCTCGAGCGTGCGTGTAGCAGTGGTTGACTCATTGCGTCCAATCGTTACGATAGAAAAGACTCGGGTGACCTTTGGACTCGATAGGAGCCTTTGACGGGAGTCTGAAAACGACGTCAATGCGCTCGTAATCGTGTTCTTGGAACCCGATGTGTCCCACTCCTTGTTGGTCTCCTTAAAGGACCCATGAAACGAATTTTGGACTGCAATGAATCAATTTATATTGGTATTTACTAATAGCACATCGTTCAGTGGGCCAAAAGAAAAAAGATAGAAAGTCAAAAGCCTGACTTTCGGTACGAAAATTGGAAAACCACAGCGGACTATTTCGTACCTCCTTCCCTTCGTAAGCTCGCTGCCTTTTCTCTGTGATACATCCGCGGACCCCGCAGCGCGTCATCGGGACCCCGCAGCGCGTCACCGGGCCCAAACGAACGTCACACGACACCGGAGCTCACTTAATCCGTTCACCCCTAAGCTGACATTGTGGTGGAAGCTACGCGCTTGCCGGACCAATCAGCCGCTCCCCTTTCATCACCTGACCTCATTCTCTGCGCGTGGGTATGCGCGAGAGAGCGTGATCACAGTGGCAAAAGTGTGGCTGGCCCAAGGAGCACTTAGCTTCCACAGCACTGTCAGCTTCGGGGTGAACAGGATGGGGAAAGCTACTTTTGTCTGAATTTTGAGCGACGGCTAATCTTCTAGGGGGAGAATGGATGTGTCCGGATTAGAGAAACGAGAGTCCGAGCAAGAGGTGACTCCCCCTTTCCGTCTTTTTGAACTGTTTGGTAGAATGCGCGATTTGCGAGTTGAGGAGGAAAGCTAAACAGGAAAAAGTTGGAAAAGCGTTTCATGGGTCCTTTAAGTTGCGACGAGCCCAGGATGAGCGAGTCGTTGTGGCGGAGCTGGGTAGACGGGCACGGATATTCGTGGTTGCATTAGGCACGAGCTAATGGGGTAATTTGTTCATTCGCGTTTCAAGAAACTTTCTTATGCCTCAAATGTTTTCTTCAATGAAAGTGGACACGACTGGAGGGCTTTTGCAGTGCCACATTGTAATTAATGCTGCCCATAGCCAACCATACAAGCTTGTTGCACACTTGGCGGGAATGTGGGAAAGGTACGAGTAGAGGTGTGCATGCAATGGTCGGTGAAGCACTACGACTCATTGGCACGCCGCGGACGCTGAGATTGTAGACCTTGTGTGTGACCAAGGTGGAGACGTTAGGACGGAGCACCTTGTCCGACGTACCCCCGACCACAGACGTGAAACATCCACTTAGCAACGGTGTAGACTGTGGCGGCTACGGTTTTGCCCCAGGCGACTGGATGCCTGGCAATGGCAAGCTTGACCGTGCCACCGTGCTCTCTGCATGCAGTTGCACTTTGGGCCGCTTGGAGCTAGTACGCATTGAGAAGTGAAAACGATGCACGATGACCGACAGGTATGCGATGAGTGACCACGGCTTAAGCGGGCGTCGCTTGCATTACCTTTAATGACAGCTGGGTCAGCAACTCGACTCAACTACTTGTAAAGTGAGCTTTTGCGATTTACCGAGGTTCTACTGGATTAATTTTTATTAGGGGTGTGCGAATACTCGAATATGCGAATTTGAATCAAATAGCAAGTTCCCGAATAATTCGATTTGCGAATTTAATTCCTAGTATTTGGTCACTCAAATATTCAATATGTTCGGCCAAAGACGCGCAGTCGGCGCAGAGCTGACAAAAGAGCCGTTTTTTCTCCCGATGTAAGTGCAGTGATGTTAGATAGATCATGCGAAAAACACCTCTTGGTCTTACCATTCCACAAAAATCTAACTCGCAGGTTAGAAAAAAGAAAAATAATGAATGGAACAAACTTTATAGCAGATTTAATCACGATCGTGACACAATCTAACCTTGAATCACAACTGAAACATCCCATTTGCGCTGCTTCCAGTGAGGAATTGTTGGGAGGCTGGAATTCCATGCCATGCCTAATGCTTTTCACGAGTAAAGCCCCTCATTTCAAATTGAAGCGTCGATGTAGAACACACTTGCCACACTCGCAGACATCGGCGACTGCAAGATCACAAAAAGAAAACCACAACCACTCCGACGAAACCAGCCGAGTTGTCGTCGTCATTGTTTTGGAACCGCAAGTTCGGATTCGGAATGAAATGGAAAAAAGTAGTGTGCTTAGATTTGAGAGTTTCCAACCGTTCGATAGCCGCGTTTGAAATGAGAACTGCGAGAAGGTGACAAAAAGACGAAAGCGTCGATCGGGCAGGCGTAGGCAGGCGCCGTCGCTCTTCCGTTTGCTCGCCTTCTTTCCACGCGACAACACAACACTTGCGCACTTACGACCAGTCTGCGCAGGAGCTGTCTCCATTGCTTCCGTTTTGCGTGCTCCCTCTTTTAAATCTAGGCTCTCTAAAACAGGATAGATGGAATGAATGCATAGTGGCTGTTGGATGGTGACTTGCGCCACCTAACCACATGTTTTTTCTTACTTCAGATTATATTGTTTAAGCCTGTTTACTCAGATTTAACAGCTATCTGTTTATTTATATAAAAAAAGAATCCCGGGTGCCCTTTTTCGCCCTTAAAATTGAGACCAAACATCGTAAAATGCGCCTTTTCTGAGATATACAGTAGGGTTGTATGAATATTCTCAATTTCGAATAGTAGTTTCGAATAATGCACTATTCGATATTCGCTTCGAGAAGAACTGCACTATTCGCGTTTTTCGAAGTGTTGATTGCGTCGGGTTAGCCCCGTTGAGTGCGCTTCTTAGCAAGCCCTGGAGCACTGCGGAGAAGCAATACCCGCGAAAGCGAGCTCCGCGGGTGTTGCTTCTCTGCATTACATCGGTGCTCGGTAAGAAGCACACTCAACGGGGTAACCTGCCGCGATAAACACTTGGAAAAGTATGAATATCGCCATTGCGTGCTTGGAAGAAAAGCATACATTCAAAGCGGTATGGTGCACGCGTGCCATCTGCATTTGAAAATAAATAGAAACTTTGTGAGTGTGTATATCTACATTATAGTAAAAGTTTCAAAATTAAACTCACTGCTATGTTGGTCAGAGATGCCCTTACAGCCTGCATTCATCATGCGCGATTCATTCTCTCTTAACTCGATATTAAAGAAAGAACATTTTATATAGCAAGATTTGTAAATTCACTCAATTGGGTATAGTTGGCCATATCTATAGGATTCATTTTATGTCAAATCTGTTGTTTACTTGCCATCCCAAGACATCAGACCTTCTTAGTTCACAGTTCATAAATATAGATAGATTAAACATAGCTTGTAAATGAACAAGTGGAACAACATTCACAAGTTTAGCTGGGTTTTCATCTAAGCATTACGCAATGGTAGTGAAAGGTGTAAAAACTATTCGATATTCGATTCGAAAATATTCGGCCAAAACCACTATTCGCTTCGAATTCGCTTCGAACTCAAAATCCACTATTCGCACAAGACTAATATACAGATATAAAAAAAAAAAAAAAAAAAAAAAAGAGGACATGTCGGTGTTAGGTCGTGCATTTGCTTAGGGTAGATGAATTATGTTTGCGCCATAAAATTGGATCTTTAGTGCCCCACATCCATCAGCCACTGCTTTTCTTTTGTTTTGTTTGCACCAAAACTCCTATACATTTGAGCTTTTGTTCCGTACCAGATTGATATTCTGCACCAGGCGCATACTCTGCACATATAACAGGGTGTCTAGCAACCGGGAAAACCGTGAATTGTCAGGGAAATTTTAATTACCAGGAAAATTCAGGGTATTGTCAGGTATATTGTCAAAAAGCCAGCCCAGTCAGGAAAAATGAGCCGGAAATGCCATCGAGTGCCCTGAGCAAAGACTCGAGGACTTGGGGACAGAAAAATGAGCAATAAATTATCCTTAGAGTGGAGTGGGGCTCTGCTCACATAATGTAGAGTGTGCTACCACAATGCAAAGGGAGCAGCCGACAAATCCAGTCCAAGCCTTGCCTTTCCTTGGATTGGATTGGATTGAGGGCGTGACACTAAGCTAGATCCAGTTAGAGCTACTAGATTTAGTAATAATTGGGAAAGCCGCAGACCCCAATCCAAGCCTTAAAGGACACATGCAAAGGAAAAAAACTTTTTTTTTTTAAACAGGCTAGATGGAAAAAGAATATTATAAAACTAATTTACAACGAAGAAAAAAAAATTGAGAGCTATATTTACGGCGCAAAACGAATTTGTAGTTGGCGCCCGCGGTAGCCGCCGCTGGTCACGTGGTAGGCTCCGTCGCTGCCGCTGCAAAGTCACGCCGCCGCCGCACGCTGAGCGTTGTGCGACGCCGCTTCAACGCGTTTCTCCACGCCACCGCCACACAAGTTTGCCTGCTTCAGGGCGCCGCCGCCGTCATCTGACCGGCGCACAGGTCTATCATGTCTGCTTGCGCTTTTTCAGGAGTTTCCTTTGGGCTCTAAAAGTTACTTATTATTCTTAGTTTTTTGTTATACTTCAAACAAAGAAGAATAAGTTACTTTTAGAGACCATAGGAAGCTTCCGAAAGAGCGCAAGCACCCCGTGATAAATAAGGGCCACTTTTCCGCGGCGCCCGCGGGCGCCAACTACGAATTCGTATAGCGCCATAAATATAGCTCTAAAAATTTTTTTCTTCGTTGTAAAATCGTTTTATGACGTCCTTTTTCCATCTAAGCTGTTTTAAAAAAATTTTTTTTTCCTTTGCATGTGTCCTTTAAGCCGAACGTATCCGAAAGTGTGCATCTGGTGGCCATGCTTCCATTCGGTTATTGACGTGTGTGGTTGAGCGTCATGTTTTCATTGTGTTTCCGGAAGTGGCCTCTTCACTGACGATGTCGGCGGCAAGAAAGTGCTCGTTTAATCCAGAATGGGCGAACTTGAATATTTCGGAATATGCAAGTCAAATTAAGCCCGTGCAAAATTATGCTCACAGTGCTCAATGCTCAATGCCTTGTGTTGTAATGGTCTTATATATTTAACCACCTCTACAGTGGTCAGGGAATTTCACTGGAAATTGTCAGGGAAAACCTGGAAAAGTCTGGGAATTTAAAATAATAATTTGCTAGACACCCTGATATAATATTCTCATTCATAACACACTTTGAAAAATTCCTAAAAATAAAATCACTATTCGATATTCGATTCAATATTTGCTTTTTGTTTTCTTACCATACCTGCCAACTCTTCCGAATTTTTCGTAAAATGTACGAATTGGGACTGACTTTTACGATTTTACGAATCTTGCTTCAAATTTTACGAAAAAGACTCTATATGAAAAGATTTAATTTTTTTTAAACATTTTTTTGTAAAACCGTTGCTGGCGGTACTTTCCATCGCCACAAGAGGGCGATAGCTACCGTCCACGGCAGCGTCGTGTTTCTTACTATCAGTCTATCCGGTGGCCACGGATCCAAAACGTCCAAAACCAATCCAAAGCCCAGAGCCTTTGTTCGTGTGTTCGGCGGCGCACGTTGGTTCGCCGTGTTCAGTCGTGGTTGGGCCTCTCTGTTTCGGCCAGTATGGAGGCGAGAAGTGGGGCGTCTGTGTTTGTTGCACGTGAAATCGTAGCATTCCCCTGGTCGCGGTAGCTTCGCGGCGATATAGCGAACTTGAAACCTCGAAAGAGGTACTTTCTTGTGTTCCTGAAGTCCTACACGTTGGAATTCCCGTGCTTCGTGCCGATTCTGTAGCACGTGCACATGTGATGTAAGCGTTTCGCACGGTGGCAAGGCGGACATTAAGCTGCACATCGCTTCGCGTGACCTCCCCCCCCCCCGCGGCCGCGGGAGTTTTAGGAATTTGAAAGTCTACAGGTTGGCAGGTATGTCTTACTACGATTTGGTATTCGATTCGATAAGTACTATTCGGTATTCGCCCAACACTAATTTTTATTAACGCAAAATGCATTTCAGGGCTGGTTTGCAAGTCTAAAACATGGCGATAAGTTGTTCCAGAAACACAATAGCACTGCCAAGTCTCGTCTGTGCTCGCCAGGTCCGCCTACAAAAACACTTTGTGCTCGCCAGGATTCAAACTCCAGGCCTGATGCTCTACCCCCGTGCCAGCCTAGCGGTTTTGATGGCCAATCCCTACTTTAGGGGGCTGGGTGGTGCTCTTAGAGCCAGGCACGCACAAAGCCTCCAAACGTTGGGCGTATGCTGGGCTTCTTGCTGCCTTCATTTTATATTCACACTTTTTTTTTTGCTTCTTTAGGGGGTGAATATCGATGCCCTTGAGCATTTGATCGCTATAATAAAATGCTGGAACGCGGGACATGTACATTTGATCAACCAGAACCTCGAAATACTCGAACTTGAGACAGCTTACCAGAATAATTCTCGGGTCTGCTAGAGCTGTTTACTGTGCAACAAACAAACTCTCTTGGGATAAATTTTTTTAAAAAATTGGGCGCTTTGGACACTGTTTGGATTAATGCTCGAAACATTTGGAGAGCCTGTTAGACGTTCACTCCGGAGACTAGCTGTTTGCTTTCGGCGGCTTCGTGCCCGCATGCTGAGTGCGCCAATGGGCCCCCAGCGGAGATGAGCAATTGGGATGAATGTCACGACAGCTGCTATGTACACGTGTTGCCGGAAACATTCAACTCGCCTCCATACTTTGCATAAGGCTAACCAACGCAGAATGTGCGTTGTTTTGGTGTCCCTGATGGATTAGCCCAAAAGCCAAGATCAGACAGGTCAGCACAGGTCCATTCTGTGGCTCTTTCTGGGATGTTCACTGTTGTGCTGTAGGCAGCAAAAGCAGACCATAGACGCATTGTGCGCTAAAGAGGACCGAGGCGGGGCATCTCCTTGCCGTGCCACCCCGTAACCCAGAACGTCAAAGGACTCGGTACAAATGCCACATTTTTGCAGAGAGGAATTTCCTTCAATAGTAATACCCAAGGAGGGAAGTTACCTTTCTTGATGACATATCCTCCTCTCTGCGTTTCTTGCACTGTTTCCCAATACACTACATTCATTTCAGACTTTAGCAGGCTGTAGATTCTTGTTTGAATTATCAAAAACTACTCTAAATATGATACATAAGTGCAATCATGATAATCTTAATATGTTAAACGAGTGCAGGTTTGAGTCATTGGGGATTGAAAGATATATAGCGCGCCTAAAGTTTCTGTTTCGGATTTTAGGGGCGAAGCTCCTTAGGGGCTAGCCATGTCCGTATGTCCGTCCGCCGTAGGCCCGGTGTCGGGTGCTCGTGCTTCTGCTCGTGAGATCACGTGCTCACGAGCACGTGAGCACATGCTCATGTGCTCGTGTAGGGCAAAAAAAAATTGGAAAAAAAAAGATGAAAAAAATTATGAAAAAAGAAAAAGAAGAAAAAAAAAGAGTAGGGGGTTTGAGATGCCATCTCATGTCTTCTTAAAAAAAGAAAAAGAAGAAAACCACACATTCTCCTACTGATATGAATGAAAAGGCTCGGCATGCTGCGGCTTGGCGTCTACGCAGACAAGCACCACCAGAGCTTCGCCCCAAGCAACATCATTCACCACGTGGAGATGCGGTCAATTTTACCGGAGCTTCTACCATTAACTGCCAGGATCGCGACATCCGACAGCACTACGCTCCGACTTTTTCATGCTCAGCTAAAAATAGAACCTGATGTTTATCTTAAACCTGTTACCAACATGTCGACTCATTTAAATAATTCTAAAGCATTACAATCATATTTTCCCAGAATTGATGCGTTTAAATACTCTTTTTTTTGTTAAAACGATAACTGACTGGAACAAACTTTCTGAACAGGTTGTTAGCTTTATTAACCCATTTGCTACCGCGCACCTCGCGCGCTGCTGGACCCTCCCTATTGCATGTTTTTTTACCTAAAACAGGGCCACACTAGGTGTGACTGTTAGGCCCTCACTGATTCTTCCTGTTTGAAAAAAGGATCTTGAAGAACTCTTAGGTGTCGCACAACCAGTGCTATGTTGTCGTGATTCGGACTCGGAACTGCAGTCAGAATCGCTCCCCTCGTGAACAGAAGGCTCCGAAAATTCACTACCTCACCAAATGTCCCGTCATCATCGCTGTCGAAGGGGATATCTATGATTTTACCGTCAGAAAGGCATCACTGTACACTGGACGCTGCCATCTTCTCCAAGCAGGCAGCAATCGAGCGGGAAAGACAACACACAAAAGAACAAGCATGCGGAACTGCGAGACGCCGACCCACGGGTTTCCAAACTATGAGAAATTCCTAAGGCCCGCTTCAGACGGAGCAATTTCACCCAGCAACTTGACGTCGCAACACCAGCAACACGGGCCGCCCGCGTTCACACGCAGCAACCGAATTGCTCCGACTTGCCATCATCATCATTAAGTTTAATTTTTCTTTCACTATTTAGACGCCCAGCTACGCGCTAAAAACGTGTTCTTATATCTTTGAACGGCGTTGAGAATACTGACTAATTTTTCTGAAAATGTTTATTTCCAAAAACGATCCATTTCAAACCAGAACTAAGTCTTTAGCTGTCATCATCACCACCACAGGGGTGTCACGTGAAAATATCGCGTCCCTGATTGGCTGCAGCCGCTTCAAACGTCTTCGAATTGCTCTGAGTTGCTCGCTTGTTCGAGCCGGACCCGATCTCAGCAATTTGCGTCGATCTAGGGAAAGCTAGGGAACAACCCGCCAGCATCCTCAAAATTGCTGGAAAAGGCCTAAGCGTGTGGATCCGTCTCGCACGTCCCTCACTCGGGCACCGGTGAAAACCGATCGCCTGTACAATGACCATTCTCACGATGAGGAATATGAAAGGCAACCCCTTGTCCTCGGGAGTCTGGGTCTCTCTACCAAGAATGTTTGGTCGCTACGAGGGGTTGTGCCGTTTATATTTTTTTCCGAGAAAAGCAAAGCAGAAGAGCTCAGCGAACCGCAGGAAAAGCGAAGCACACTTGTAAGTGAGCGTGCTGTTAATAAAACGCCCAATAGCCCATACCTCTTGGGAGGCATTTCTTGGCGACCCCGACCCCCTTCAAATTTTGTCGAGTGGACGGTCGGTCGGTCGGATGGTTCGTACGGTTCTAGCCCGAATCGCCTCTCTGTCACCATGTGCGAAAGTGACTACTCTTCCTCGTTGACGTCTTTCAAGTCCCCTTGGTAGCTGAAATCCTCGTCCTCTAGTTCATAGATCATGGTGAAACGCACTGTGGACTACTAGGGCCGAAATGAATATGTCACGAGGTGCAGCTGAGCAGTCCTCCTCACTCCAAAACGCGCGATTGTAACGCGCAAAAGCCACTGCATGGCGGGGCTCATAATCGCGCCAGCCTTTGGCTGTGCTGAGGAACCTGACGTCACGATCGCGACAAAGTTCCCATGACGCATCGCATGCCTCGATGGCCGATTTCGAAGCGCTCCCTAGAGTCGGACGCTTGAAGCGAAAAATGTCGCCATCCGCCCAACGTGCAATTGTCATTTATAGATATCATAGGTCATATTTTACCCAGTTTGGAAAGGTTTCCGTATATTTTGATTTTCGTTTCTGTACTCCTTTAAGCCAATCTGTAAGGCCGGTCGATCGGCCTTTTCTCACACTTGCTGGTAGATTGCAGTTCCACGCTAGATCTAGCCAGGAGAGAAGCGCCTCTTTGTGTTGAGAGTGCGCCGCCGCATCGCTTTTCCGATTATCTTTAGATCTGATGCGAATTTTCTCACTTTCTCTCGAAGGTTGCTCCTGGCTTTCATGATGGCCATTAGCGGACTTAGGTGATGCCACATTGACCGTTTTGACGCCCGACTTGACTTTGTCGATGACAGCCGGTTCCTCCTTTGCGCACTTTCTACTTGCCTCGCAAAGACACTTTAAAGATGAGGCACTTAGGCCTAGGGCTGTTGTAGTCAACGACCGCGTGAGAACATTGGTGCGCGGCTCCATATTGTTACGTAAGCGTCGCTGCTACGTCTTTTAGAGCGCAGCTCTTAGGCGCCCGTTTCCGGCTTGAGCGGCGTCGGCGTCGGTGTCACCGCGCGGTGCATTATGAGACGCGTGACGTCACTGATGACGTCATCCGCATCCTCATCGTCATCGTCACGTGACCCCCCGCTTCCCCGAGGTCATTTGACCCACCCCCCCCCCCAGTACTCTTCCCTCCTCCTCCTCAAGAGCTGCGCTCTAATCCGGCATTACAGGGAGTTGTAAACGGTTTTCACTTTTTTTTAAAGGAGTCATTGAATGTCTAAGCCGCCAACATTCATCCAAGGTTCATCAGCAGTCAAAGGAATATTCGTTTGACTGCTGGGGACCACGGAAGCTGTTTTCTACCGGTAGAAATTTCGTACATGAAAACAAAAAGTAGGATTTAATTGAAAACACGGTTTGCATTGTTGGAAGTGAATTAAAAACGGCGGGATGGCCAAAATTGTAAAATGTGTTTGAATGAACGGGTAGTAGGAAATGTTCTACAGTAAAACCTCGATAAGACGTAGTTCGATGGGAACGCGGATAAAGTATGCGCAAAGCGGTAGTACGGCTTAAGAGAAAATGACAAATACACACGACCTATCGTATTTACTCGATTCTCTAAGCCGGCATCGATTCTAGGCCGACCCTCCAAAACGGCAAAGCCGAAAAAAAAAACATAATAAAAAAAAAAAAAAAATCCTCGATTCTAGGCCGACCAGAAAGAATGGCATTTATTTCTGATATACAATACTAGATCGGCCACAAAGCCGACTGGGGGGTTAGGGGTTTATGTTCGCGTCTTCAATTAGAGACGCGAGCAACGGTGCGAATCGCCGCAAGCAATAAACAAAAGTAATCTTTTTTTTTTTTGTGCGTGTGTGCGCGCGTCCGCGAAGGGGAGAATGGAGGGGGCAAGGTGCATGGCTGGCATGGCGCATCGTGTCCTTCTCCCTCCCTTTCCCCCCTTCCGTAGCGAGGGCATGCGGGAGCTGCGCGACAGCGGCGGAGGCGCGAAACCCGACTACATGAAGGCACTCACCCGACGTATGTGTGTTGCGTTGCGTATGCGCGCGAGCGGCGGCCGGTGTTGGGCGGCCACGAGGGAGGGGGGGGGGGGGGGGGGGGGGGCAGACAGGCAGCAAGAGAAATCCCGTTCAGAAAACCGCAACTATGCGCAACCAATCGCAAGTTGGGAACCTCCTGCGCAGCCCGCCAAGCCAGCCAAGCCTGCGACCGCGACGTCAACAACGCTGTTCGGAGGAGCTCCGCTCCTCCTCTCCCACCAGCCGGGCCCGTAAACTGTGTAAACTGCGTCAACTACCGCCACTGCACTGGTCCCCCGCCAGCAACGTTGCCGATGTTCGTTGCGCGGCGCCGAACCAGCCGAGGCCGAACTCGCGCCCCCGCTGCCCTCGCCCTCATGCTGGGTCGGCTTCGCGTGTTCGCTTCCGCCGTGGTCGTTGCTGCTGGTGCGTGGCGGCCCGGCCGCTTGCTGGCAGCAACTTCTCTCTTAATACGTACCGAGAAGTGAAAACAGTGCACCTTGACCGGTAGGTACGCGATAAGCGACTACGCACTAAGCGGGCATTGAATGCATTAGGTTTAACGGGAGACATATCGGGGATCTGACTAAGCTACTTCTAAAGCGAAACTACGGCTTATGCGGGTACCTGGTACCGAGGTTTTACTGTAGTTAGAATGAGCCATTGTCTGATGGAGCGGGCGTGTGTTGTGCACAGGGAGTGACCATCCCAAGCCAGCGGCGCTACGTGGAGTATTACTCGGAACTAGTCAGGACCCGGGCACAGTACAACCCCCAGACGCTGGTCCTCAACAGCCTTGAGCTGGAGCCTGTACCCACCTTCAACGGGGGAACCTGCAGTGAGTGCACTTGGAGAATTTGAGACTGTACAATAGAAGGGTTAAGTAGTTTCTTTTGGAACATTGGGCGCGTGGGTGCCTCAAATGCCCTTTGGCAGCGTTGCGGGCATGCCTGGACCATGCTTGGCTAGATGCGTGCCTGAAGGAGTCCCTTCCTCGCAGCGCCCTTCTTCATGCTGTGGTCGGCAGGGGCCAAGATGAGCAAGCTGTACTCGTCCCCCGTGATAGACGTGCGCAAAGGCTCCTCCGGCCCCCTGCACTTCAGCGTGACCTGCCCCATCGCCCTTCATGGGGACATAAAGGTGGAGGTGTACAACAAGCCCAAGATGATGAAGAAGGTGGGTGGGCCTCCGCTCACAAAGGGAAGATGCTTCTTTCTTTGGCTCGTTTATTTTGTTCTTCTCGCTTCCCCGCGAAAAAAATACCGCAGTTACCATAGCGGCCGTCCGACGCATCGAACGACGGGAGGCAAGTCGTGGTGAGTGAGGGGGGGGTACTGCTTGTGCAAGCAGCGTCTATGAGCAGTTCCGTAAGTGAGCTAGTCTAATAATGTTGCTGTGACCTCAGAAAGTCTGATGCCTTGGGTTGGCAAGTAAACAATGAATTTGGCATAAAAGTAATCCTATAGAGATCCCTAGCTATACCCAATTGAGTGAATTTACAAATCTTGCTATATGCAAATATTCTTTCTTCAATCTTAAATTTGAAAAAAAAAAATATTTGCGCAATGAACGCAGGTTGTTGGAGTATCTCTGCCTAACATACACTCTTGCATAACAGTCAGTTTAATTTTGAGAATTTTACTGCAATGTAGATACATACCAACATTCAGAAAGTTTCTGTTTCTTTTGAAACACACTAGGCACGCGCATGCACCATCCCGCTTTGAAATTGTGCCTTTCTTTTAAGCACGGAATTGCAATTTTTATACTTTTCCAAGTGTTGATCGCGGGGGGTTACCCCGTTGAGGGCGCTTCATACCGAGCACCGGTGCACTGTGGAGAGGCAACACACGCAGAGCTCGTTTCGGCGGGTGTTGCTTTTTCGCAGTGCACTGGTGCTCGGTAAGAAGCGCGCTCAGCGCAGCTAACCTGCCACAATCAACACCTTGAAAAATATGAATAGTGCAATTCTTCTCGAAGCGAATATCGAATAGCGTATGATTCGAAACTACTATTCGAAATTTCGAATATTCGCGCAAGCCTACTTATAAGTTCTCGAAAAGAGCAAGAGAGAATTCCGTGTGTCGGTGTCGTCGCGGCATTCCAACTTCTGGCCGGCGGAGCTTCCGTGGACTATCGAGCCGTAGCTGCAACGGAACGAGCGTCTGCACGTACAGCATTGCTGCAGCGACACCGGCAGGATCACGGCCAGCGACAGCTTGACAATTTTAGGACTTCATCGGGTCGAAATGGAGGGGTCACTTTCTGGACACACCTGTCGGAGAGGCGTTCCAGGCTGCATAGTACAGTGGAGCCCGGTTGTATAGCACTCTGGTATTTCGAATTATTGTTTATATCAAACAGACCAAACGTCCCCTTGAAAATCACATGTAATAGTAAAGGAGCGTTGTCTTTTTGTATCCAACTCCCATGGTGGGGACACTCCATATAGTGAGCGAAGCCGGGCTGCCCGTTGCTTTTCCCGCAATCCGATTTCACCGGTGGCAAGCACATTGCTTGCGTTGCGTGGCTGGCAGACCGCCAAGGCAACATACACGCAGGAAGATACGCAGCGAAAGAGCAGTTGTGGAAAAAAAGAGATAATGAACCGTAAAAAAAAAAAAAAGAAAAACAAAAGTGGAGGATGGCAAAAGCAAGGGGAAGGGCAAGCTCACGCTCGTGTAAGGAGAGCAGGGAGTGCCCGCTGTCGGAACGGTTGCCTGCGCCCTTTTCCCAAACACTGCTGATGCTGCGCGACTCCAAAAAAGGTTGACAACAACGGTTGTGATATCGCACTTTGAACGCCTTGTTTACCCTTTTCTTTTGCAATTTTTGCTTTGCCTGTTTTTTTTTTTCCCTTCCTTTTTTTATTGTTTGAATTTAGTGAGCTTTTTTTTTTTTTTTCGTTGCTTGCTTAACCTTTTTTTATGGATCAGGAGATTTCTTTTATGCTTTTCCGTTTTTCTTGCATTTTTTTTACTTTTATTTTCGTGTTTTGTTACTTACACTGTGTGGAGGTCCCAGCCAGGCACGCCTGTGAGCGTGGCGGTGTTTCCGGGTGTTTGCGATCTCCGCCAACTACGCTCGACTGTCTTTACTGACCCTTGGATGCTTTATTTGGTAAGCTCCCGTTTGTCGCGACCTTCGGTATTACAGTCAAACCCGTTTATAACGAACAGCAGGAAACGCTCCGATCAGTTCGATGTAGCAAGTAGTTCGATATAGCAAAAAACATTTAGAACGAACTTCCACGATGCGTTCGTTGTAAGGCGAGAGCTTCTTTTTCTCTCTCATCTTTTCGCTTCCACATTGTAACAAAGCGCTAGAATGCGTTTTTGTTTTGCATGCTTGCAGAGTTTGTTTTTTTAGCTTATCTCCTCTTCCGAATCACTTCACTTCGTAGGCAACTGCTTTGGGATGAAGCTTTTTTCTTTCTTTGCGTGCGTGCAGTGTTTTTTTCTAGCTTTCTTCTCTTCTGAATCCTTCTCTTTGTCAACTTTGTTCGCGGCTTGAGCTTTTAGAATTTTCTTTCTTTCCTAGATTTTTTTTTTGGGGGAAGGGACAGGCTAGAAGACGATTGTTTGCATGTTTTTGGAAGCCATCCCGGGGGGAAAGAGTTCGATATAGCCAATATGTTGTTCGTTATAAAAAGTACTTTTTACATGCATTTTTATTTAAATTTTCCGTGAGTTCGATATCGACAATAATTCGCTGTACGTGGGTTCGTTCTAAACGGGTTTCACTGTAGCAGAGGCCAGGAAATTTCAACTCAAACTTAATTTAACATATTTTCGTATATCAGATCATTGATATATCAAACTATTTTATGATCCCCTTTGAATTCGTTATATCCGGGTTTGACTGTAGTATGTAGCGTAACCCAAAACACTGAGGTTCATTGCTTGTCCGTCTGCGTCTGTCTAACTGAAACCGGGCTCTGCTCCCTGCAGGAAAAGATGTTCCAGTTCTGGTTCAACACGTTCTTCGTGCCTCCCTGTGGCGGGCAGGGCGACGTCCCTCACTCCAACGGAGTTGCCGGAGGGGCCGAACTCAGGCGAGTGCCAGCCAAACTTCCTCCCTGTCGCTTTCGTGTTGGAAACTTTGCCTTCCCGTTGTGACATTGTAGACGGTAAGGAGTCTAGAGGTACCACCAACTCAAATTAGTTTTATATTTTTCTGTAGACACAAGTGCACACGAGTAAAAGGTGGTTTTCTGTTCTTCATTTTAGCAGTGACAAACTCTCGCAGCTATTTGGCCCAAGTCTGAAAATTCCGAAAATCATTGCGCTGCCCCTTTAAGTATGAAATTATGAGTTAGAAAAGTTTTACTTTTTTTTGTTGAGAGTCCATCCTAATGCAGGATTGTCTTTGCCTCGGGGTAAGGAACGTTATAACTTGGCCTGCTTTTTATTATGTTGTTCTCGGCCACAGGTGATAAAAGCTTGTTCGTTAGGGAAGCGCTATCACGTCTAGGTTAGCTGCTTTACTTGTACCTTTTATAGATTGCAGTAAACAAACAATTTTTGCACTAAACATACTGCTCAACGATGACTTTTTGCCTGCCAGCAACATTAGATTTCTGACGACACATCGAGGTTGCTCGCTGGGCAGAACCTCCCCAGGTGTCGTGTGAATGTCGCGGAAGAGGCATCGCGGTTATAAATGTACAATTACAGACATTCGCAATGATGTAAGTACTCTTTAGATTTTCATATTGAAGGCGTAGCAAGCACCAGATCTTGTGCGAATTAGTTTTTTGTTGACAAGATTTCTCATTTAGGCACACCTGTTGGGGAGCAAGATTTTTTAAAATTTGTTTTGCAATTCTGGTTGAGTATTATGCGTTGCCTCTAAAGGCCCAAGTCTGTACGAAGCCGATACAGCGTAATCGTATTGCAACTGCGTTAATTTTTCTCCAGAGCAGATATGCCGTGTTTGGGAGGTTTTCAGTTTTCTTTTTGTTTTATCTGAACGGAAGGTGATGATGCAGTTGTGCCTGGTCATTCTCTTTATCGAATATGTTGCACTTTAACTCACGCACCTAAGTACTCATATTTGCGCCTGAAACGACAGACCTTCCGATGCAAGGGCTGGCAGCGCAACAAATGGGAAGTTAGTACACGTAGCCCGGTGAGAGTTTGGCAGGACCAGCGTTTGGGAACGGCCGGGAGAATGGGTCTTGCGAGGGATTGGCGAGGCCGCTGCTTATGATGCTGGCTGTGTGGCAGGGTGCACAATGGGGACGAGGAGAGGCACAAGCTGGTCTTGTACAAGGAGGACCTGGACAAGGCCTACAAGGACACCCAGCACAGCAAGTTCAGCAGGGACTTCAAGGTGGGCATCAGCCAAGACATCCTCTCTTTTTTCACTCACCATAGTCGGCTCACGAAGCTTTTGTTTTTCGGCGTGAAATGTCTATCGCTCATCCATCTTTATTCTTTCTTTAAAAATTTGCGAGTAGTTTCGGAAGAATACTTTCATTACACGTGGGATTATCGAAGGGTTCCCAGAAAAATGTTCTTGCAACAGACGCACGTAAACAGACGTAATTTGGGAAGAATACTTTCATTACATGTGGGATTATCGAAGAGTTCCCAGAAAAATGTTCTTGTAACAGATGCGCGTAAACAAACATAATTTAGAAAGTGAAATAGTACCAATGGTAATCCGTGCCGTCGTCGCGTGCGAGAAAAATAATGTGCCATTTCACCGCTTAATTACGTTATGCACCAAGTTCAGGAGAACTTTTTGTAGGGTGATACTCGCACTGGTTGCGATGAGGATCTGCTGCGGACAAATGAGGAAAAGAGGGCCAGACGTTTCTTTGCAATCGTATCATGCTCAAAAAGGAAACTTGCGAGCAATGAGCTGTCGATAGGAACCTTACCGCCGATTATCATGAAGCGGTATTTCGCTATATTAACGAGAAATAGAATGCGGGCATACGCGCTCGGAGTGAGCGAATGACTATTTGCGTGCAAATCGCGAGGGTCGGGTCCACGACTCATCGTTACGCTTAGGGAAAGGATGCTCGTGTATTTACTGAGACTGTGAAGCTTAATTGGGGTGTCATGTTGGTACTTTACATTCACCAGTCTTTCCTACTTGTAGAGTACTTTAATTTGGTATAATTTACTCAAAAAGTAAGGCTAGCTTTTGATAATGACTAGAGAGCAGGCACGCGGCCCGCGACTCTTAGGGACGCGGCCCACAAACTTGCTGCGGCTGCGAGCCCACATTCCCATACCTCGAGGAGCGCTACATGCGCCATAAATACTAGCTTTATATCGTCGATTTATTATTTCCGCTCAAGAAGGAGCACTGCTCATGTTACGTGCACACAATTTGCACTATTCTGTTTTCTTTTGGACTGAGCATTGCTTCGTCTAAATATTTGATTCTAAGCCCTCGTGTAAATCAACCAGAACGGCAATAGTACCACAACGCCGTCAACATGACTACAAGTGGGAGCTCTTTGCTCAAGAGGGCACCTCGGCTGCACAGACTCTTCTTCATCGGAAGCAACTGCCAAAGATGAAGCCATGAGCTCGGGCTTCTAGCTGTCGGACAAGACCTTGAAATTACGAGTATTTTCTTGTTTTGCTGCTGTAAAAATCGTCGGGAAAGCAAAAACTGTCGTACGAAGGAATATTTTTTATGCTTGTTGAGCCCAGTGAATTGTGTAACGGGGCAAGCATGGCGTGCTTGTTCTATGGAAAACTGCCAGTATGTTGGTGTTTTAAATCTTGTTATAACATCAGGTCCAAAGCAGTCTTGTATGCAAATGAAAGCTAAGCATAGTAAAACGGTGAGCTTACAAAATGCGGAGGGGCACAAGGTCCCATTTTTAAAAAATCACTGAGGTGTCGCAGTACAATCGGCTGCTTTGCAACGTGAAGATCACTGCTGCTCGTTTTTCCTTTTTGTCCCAAAGCACGAAAATATTTCCTCCCCTCCTCCCTCGTTGGCCCTGGACGTTTTGGGAGTGGGCTATCTGGTCCCTATGCTCGAATGAGTTTGCTATAGAGGAATGTTACCTGGGGGAATAACATCGTGAAATTGGGTCAAGGGGAAAAATTTGAGTGTTTATTACGTGACATAAAAAGAGGTCAGGTGGCAGCTTTCTGGGCTTTCCAGGCGTGCCTCAGGTGGGTCCTACGAAAATGACAGTTGAGAATTTGAAACCTTGAGCCTGCTTAGGCATTGAACACTAAAGAAGATGCCAGACAAGGTAACCCCTGCTGAGAAGTTGCGCAGCGTCCCTTGCAGGAGTTCAGGCACGTCCATTGTGGGACCCGAAAGAAAAATATGTCAGAATTCGATGTCCTGGGCACGAGCCTCGAGTATGGCATTAAGGTCTTCAGCGCGAAGTAAATGAATAAAAACACGAAGGTAACACGCACCAGGGAGACGTTCATTGTTCCTGTCTAGGGCAGGTTTCCTTTTCTCGGGTTGAGATCGATGCGAGAAAATAATCGGAACTGCTCTGGGCTTGAGCTTCTCCGAGCCTTTTGCGAGCAATGCTGCCTCAAATTGATTCTTCGTCAAGTGAACCAGAAAGTTTTGCTTGGTTAATGAATGTGTAGTCGATCTGCTTGCTTGGTTTCTGCGTGTTGCCGCTCCATGGATCGGTTGCACAAGCGGCATCTTTGGTAATGTTAAGTGCTCGGTAGATCCGTTGAATGAGCACACATACCATTTTTGTTGCAACTGGTTTCTAAAGTATGCACGAATGATGGGAGAAAATGCCATTTGTGAGCTAAGGGACACTGACAGGGTATTTAGGCTCGCCAAGGATTTTATTTGTACATGACATACGAGATCCCAACTACCCCGAACACAATTTGCTGCGTGAAATTCATTCTTTCGCCCGAAAACCGCCGATCGAGCCCTGGTCAATTTGAGTCGTGCTCACTCTCTTCTTTGTGGTTGCTTGCCGCTCTCTATGGTTTAGACATGCACCAAATATAATCAGTTGTGGGTCATCGAAGGCACAATAGAAGAAAAAAAATGATACCCCTTTTTGGCAGCTCCCTGAAAGCTGCGAATACCTTGATTGAAAAGAAAAAGTTGCACAGAGAACCGGAAGCACTCTGTACATTTTCTTCGTAATTCTCAACATGGTGTCGTATAGCAAGAGTCGCGGCCTGGACGACTGAACGAAGAGGACTAAGCGATGGCAGTGGACGATGGACGTGGGACCTCTACTTCGGAACTGTATCCGCAATACTGGCAAATCTGTATAGCTTCGAAAAAGAAATCGTTTACCGATCGAAACAATTGGAACTTATTCCGTGTATTACGCCCGACCACCGAGCTGATTCGCACGAAGATGTCGTAGAGTCGTCGCCCCTTCCCCTGGCTGAAGACGTCGCTCATCTTATGGTTTTTCCCTTCCTCGGTGCTTCTCACGAGAAAGAAAACTCAACGAGGGAGTCGTTATGTGACGCCCCTCTGGTAACCAACCGGACAAGCTTGTGCTACCCAAGGGGGCCGAGAGCCGGTGAGCAATGAAACAGTTGAGGCCGAGGACAAAGAGAAAAGCCGCGGTGGTTTGTGTCACTTTTCCCAATACAGGAAGGCAGGCCGAGCAGTCCTGGCCCATCAGCATTGTTTCGGACGGTGAGCTGGGAACGAATTGCGCCGTTGCAACGCCTCGCTCAGATTGGAAAGATGGCTGGATATGTTGCGAACCAAATTTGGAAAAAACGGCGCGGTTGTATTAATGATTAACCCTTCGGGATTTATGTTCCCCCCTGCCGAACACGGATTTTGGTTTCAGTAATGCTGTAGCATGCTCGGTGACAAATATTCACTTATAAAAGACTCCCTATTTTATTCTCAAACAGCTGATTGACTTCAGTATGCCTCCAACCTATTACCTTCTTCTCATATCATACTTTTTGAGACGAGGTACCATGCAGTGCCATCTCGACTTTGCACCGCAAGGTCACTCTTTTGAGCAGCCTTACTTGGCCCTCATTTATTCGGCAACTCTTGTTTCCGCAGTTGTCCAATACCGAGTTTATTTGTCATATCTAGATCTCGGTGTTTGCCATGAGGTTGAACAGCATACATTCGCCATTCTGTAACAACCAAGGAGCATACTGAAACGGAAGTCGCCTAAACAAAAAAGTTATGTGCCATCAAAAAGTGGCTCAACAAGATAACACATTGTTTTTATCGCTAACTTTTACACACCACTACACGTTAAAAAAAAAAAAAAATGACCAACCGGCCCTATTATGCCTGGGTGTGGTACTCAAAGGGTTAAGAAACTGCAGAAGATGCGCGTATCTCTTTTTGCTTGGCCAAGGTTTGCAACGGCATGGCTCCTTTAGTTGCGGTCTGTGCATCGGTCCATCCGGATCTCTGCCGGGGTTTTCGACGGAGATTGGGTGCGGGTTTCGGGGACCTGGGCCACTATTTGCGCCAATATTGCGGGCGAAATGTCGGGCACCGTTCAACAAATGGCGGGGAGAAAAAGAGGTTTGACTGGGCAAGTTCCTAAATCTTTCTGGCGTCCTCGAGAAACATTTTTGAAAAATGTTTCTCGGGAGGCGGGCCACTTCTGTTGCAAGGTGTGCTTCTCAAAAGTGCAGTAGACTCTCATTAATTCAAACTCCAAAAAGCCACACATATTTTTTTAATTATCGGAAGTTTGAATTATTTAAAATTTATCTTAATAGGATGTGAGATAAAATTATGACTTGCCATAGGAATGGCTAAACGTACAATGCAGATATTTAATGATTTCCTCTACATAGGCCTACTCTTCATAAGCAGGTATGCCACACTCTTGCGACCTCTTAAACCTGGGTTCCTTAAAACTTCTTAAACCAGAGGACACACTGGCGCCATCTATTGGGTAGCAGTGTAAACTCGGCAGTCCGGCATATTTTTTATTTCTTTCACGCATTATCCTTTCTTTCTTGGCTCGAAAAACTTTTGTCAATGTTATGAACGAGCCTTTCTATGGGTATTACGCACATTTGACCTCGGAAATCCCGCAAAACCTTCGCTCTTGTGAAATGCAGTTCCAGGGTCACCGCATAGATGGCGCCACAATGCCAGTGTGTTCCCCCGTTTTAAAAACATTTAAGAAATTTTAAGAGATCTCGTCTCTCTCAGTCGTACTCGGTCGCAAGAGTGTGAACGAGCCTTAAGAAACATTTGTGAAATGTACGACTTAAGCTTATTTATCCCTCAAAAAATGTTGTTTATCGTGCACCTTTAGACAGCACGTGACAACTCAAAACAAAATTAAGTTTGTTCATCGGGCTGAGAATGTGTCTAATGTCAACTATTAAGCAGGACAACACGCGAGCGATGAAAACGGGCACCACGCGGCAGTTTTTATAGCAACTTGCGCCGACGCTCTGACGTGGACCTATGCCATGCCGCCACGTCACAGCGTCCACGCAAGTTGATATGAAAATTTCTGCGTGGTGCCCATTTTCATAGCTCATGCGTGCCCTGCTTGAGCCCCGTTGCGCTTCTTGGTGAGTGCGCTTCTTGCCAAGCACCGGTGCACTGCGGAGAAGCAACACCCATGGAAGCAAGCTCTGCGGATGTTGCCTCTCTGCAGCGCACCGGTGCTCGAAAAGAAGCGCGCTCAATGAGGCAGCAAGAACAAAAAGTATGAATTGCACTGAAACGCCGTCCAAATTAAGCAGCTGACGAATACATTAAAAACATGGCGGGACAACCAAAATTCTGAAATTTGTTTAAATTAACTGGAAGTATGAAATATACAAGTTTGAATTTCTTGAGCCTACTGTAGCTCTTCTTTGGAGGTCAACCGGAGTCCCTTCGGAAGGCCCTCTAGTGGCGGGAAGGAGCGGGAAGGGAGGCATTCCCGGGCATGCTTGCCACCCCGTACGGATCGACGGCACCTCGCGCCTCTTCCTGCCATGAAGTGTGGAGAGGAGGAACCACTCTTACGGTCCCTCCAAATTGCAATGTAAACATTTTTTGGGAGGGGAAATGCGTTTGATTACGTATGTATCAAATCCGGACAGTTTAAAAAGTATGGTTAAAGCTTGGAAAGGTTAGCATGACAAAAAAAGGCTGGATTTATCTAAATGCTACGGTTAAAGTCGCAGTACACAGAATGCTTTTGCGGCATTCTTCGAGGTTTCTAGTGGACATTGCGGGGAATTTTTTAAATTTTCTTCGGTTATAGCGCATAATTATATTACAGGCTGTCCATTTATGTATGGTGGCGAACACGTCTGGGATTTCTTGTTTTTTCCTCTAAACTATTTGAGCACCAACGCTGGCATTCAAACGGTTAACAGAGACAATGCAAGCTATCTTCGCATCTATCCACTAATTGGCTCGGCGGTAGAATGTCGAGTTCACAGTCAGGGGGTTGTCGGTTTGATTTCCCTGGGGCTGCATTTAGAATTGCGTCCTTTCCACTTGTTTTACGACTCTTTTGTACAGATCGAAGTATGTGTTCAACACTTCGTAATGCTTTCCGTGGCGTCGCACTTCACTCCAGGATCCCAGCCCTTAAACACATTTTGGGTTTAAACAAAAATTGGCTGCACGTTTTGTCCTTCTGCCAAACACCTTTAAATGTGGTAGCTTTATAGAGTGGGTGATGCTCTTAGTTTGAGCGGTGCTTAAGGCACGGCGACCATTCGTCTTTTAGACTGAAAAGCTAATGGTCACTTCAGGCACTGAAAGTTTCAGTGCCTGAAATGAGTAGTCCCCTTAGTTGAGGTGGCGCCTAGGGCAGGGTTTTAAATGGAAACAGATTACGTCGCATCATTGTTTCTTTGTAATGCTGCGCGTGCTTCTTTTCGGCACCACCCGTATACAAAACCTTCGTGCCGAATTCCTTGAGTCGCCGAGATAGGGGCAGCATGGTTTCCTCTTTTTCTGCTCCTGTCTTTCTTGCCCTTTCCACCCCTCTCTGCTCCGTGCACTTTCTCACACCACCTGCTTCTGCTCCTCCCGTTTCTGCGTACTGGTTCCTTAGCTCAGTCGGTGGTGCACTCGGCTTCCACGCCGGTGATCGGGGTTCAATCCCTGGCACCGGTTGCCATTTTTTTTTTTTTTCCACGATTGTTTCACGGTCACGGATTGACCGACCTACACATTTCGGGCTTGTGCGGCTCCCGAGGTTGGTTGGACCTAGGAAGCTACCGCTTTCAAAATGTCTTTCTGGTGGCGATGCGTCCGACCGGAGAGGGAGCGTGTCCTCAGGGCCTCGCTTGCCTCGCAGGTGTCGCTGCTGTTTGTGCCCCGGAGCCACCTGTCCCCCTCAACGGCGGCGGCGGGCGCGTGCGGGGACGACCCTGGCAGCGACCTGGACGGCCACGGCAGCGAGAGTGACACCACGGACGACGACGACTGGGAGAGCCAGGAGACGACCCACGTCTGAGGCCGGGGGACCGCGCCGGGAGTCCCTCTTGCTAGCGCCCTCGCGTTCCGGGTCCGAGACGAGTACGATCGCCCGCCGGAGATCTCCGGGTGCCCCGTCTACCGCGCTCCTCCGCCTTCCCTTTTTCATTTTCGTCTTAAAAGTCGGTAGCAAAGTTGCCAACTTTGCCAGCTGGGCTTTCGCGCCCCCTTGCGAAGGAAGAAAGAGCCTCCTTTTCCGTCGTTACGTACGAGTCTTTTTAGTGCCCCCGAGGGGAGACGGGACAAGTAACGAAGTTGGCGTCGTATTCTTTTGGCGCCTCCTTGGAGAGCCACCGCGCGTGGCGGCTTTGGCTGCCGGAGTGTCCCGCTGCGAGGGGAGCGTAGAGTGCGCTCGGGCGGGCGTGGTGCGCCGACCCCGCTCCCCAACGGTGCTCCCGCCGAGGGTCTTTCCAACGCACCGAGTTTGCGGCCGTCTTCTTCCTCCTGCCGCTTCTCCGTCCGAGCTGGACATTCGGGACCGCAAACTATATCGACGTGCTCGATGGAGGCGAGCGTTGGATCTTATAAAACTGCCGCTAGGTGCCGCCGGCATCCCAATGCCGGGGCGATTCCCAGGACCAAAGGGGAGACTACCGTCTCCAGTGGCGCGCATCTAGCACCTTTGCCCGGTGTCGTTACTCTCTCGGCTGGGGCTGCCACGACGGTGGCTCTAATTCCTCCCCCCTCTGTTGTTTTAAACAATTTTTTTAGTACAATTTTACGAAGACTAGTCTACGAGTGTCGGTGACTTTTTTTAACGAGATGGCGCATTTGCGTCTGTCCCTCTATCCCAGGAAACGAAAGGAGGGCTCTTGTTGCGTATCACTTTCTTTAGAGAAGGGCTTGCCAAGGAACGAAGGGGCTGCGCTAAGGTGTCCTCGTAGGGGACGGATGTCGCTGTTTTAGAGCGACGTCCTGCCGTTGGAAAGCTGTCGTTCTGTTCCCCCGTGTTTTGTGCGTCGGTTGTTGGCGACTTGTTTCGACGTGTGCCATGAAATTGGAGGCACTCGGTTGTCACTCATTGCAAAGGTACCTGAACCCGTTTTGTTGTCGTTCGTTGTACGCGCAGTTGCCGCCCTTTTTATTTTATTGCAGCGACATTTCCTCCGTCGAAAAGGGCTCGGAAACGAAAATGCGAGAGCGTCGCTTTGTTCGCGCGTCGTCGCGATGGCAGGTTTTTGCAGAGTTTCGGTCTTAGCACGGCGAAAGTGACGATGGTCGGCGGCCATATTTTGGGGACGGAGGGGGTCGCTCCATTTGGCTAAAGAAATGCGTCGCCGACGTGGCGTGCCCTGCGTGAAACCTCGGGATGTTTGCGTGCTTGGAATCATTTGCTCCCAGTGCTTCGTCTTTCTTTCTTTTATGTAATATAGTCGCGAGTTTCTGGCTATTCTAATTTTAGGTCATCTTGAGAAGTTCTCGTTCGTGGCCACTCGTAGCTTTTGTGTTTTTCCGTCTGACAGCAAGAGCGACGCTGGCCGTGGGGACTGAGTGACATACACATATACATATATACATAAATATTATATATAAGCGTATATATATATATATATATACTATGTCGGCATGCATGTGCGTGTTTATATGTGCACTTGTAAATATAATCTCGGATGTTCTCTGGATGCTTCGATGTGAACGAGATAGTAGGAATGCCGGCTGCGTGAGAAACCTTGTACATAGTGTAATTGTACATAGTCATTGTTAAGTGTGCGGTTCTCTCGGAGGCTCCTCCTTGCTTTGTTTTCTGCGTTGAGAAGCGAATGACTTCCGACATATGCACACGTTAAAAACACAACCTTGGGGACGGGTCTGCGGCACAACTCTCGAGCCACGTTTGTTGAGAGAGGTTGCAGTGACGGTTGTGCAAGGTGGGAGAAATGCCTTGAGCAGGCGTCGCGCACACGTTTTTGGCTCTTACTTCTCTTCGGGAGAGCGGGCAATATTTTCCCGGGCGGTGACCCTTTCAAAATTCGGCATGTGCAGTTTTTGCTTGGCGTCTCGGGTTTTTAGTTTCTCCTTTTTGTCGGTTCCACTCTGGCCCAACTCCCGCTCGCTTTGTGGGTTTGGCTCCCTTTTCACTGCAACTCACTCGTGAAGGCCGGAGCTTAGCCGTGCCACGAGGATCATTAGCAGCACTCCGTGAATTGTTTCCTTCTCTATGCGTCGCAATGAGAGAGACCTGCCTCGAGGTTCTTGCCTCGTTTTTCCTTCTATTCTCGCGACTGTTGTGGAGCGTCTGCACTTTTAGGACTAATTGCGCGGCGCGATCGGAGCCACTGCTCAGTTTATAAGAACCCGCTTCCTCGCTCGGGCTTTCTCTCCATTGTCACGGCCATCGCTGTTCCTCGCGTGCATTTCTGCGTGCGTTTGACATGCATTCTGGAAGCTCAAATTTCCCAGATTCTTTCTGTAATGTCAAGTACTACCTTCGTCGACTCTACTTTTTTTTGTCCGCGTGACTGTTTCTTTTTGCATGCATTATTTATGCTTCTCTCGCAAGTTTTAAGCGTCGCATTCGGGCTGACCTCGTAGCCTCCCTTTGTTCTCGCCCGTAACATTGCCGCACAATCTGGCCCCCCGAAATTTTTTACGAAGCGCTCGTGGGTCGTTTCTTCGTTTTGCTCGTGACGAGAAAGAAATGTTGGGATGAGGAATCCTCCGTGGCCCTCTCAAACATTTTCCCGAGGGCCACGCGGGCGCGTCTCGACTCGAGAGTTGCTAGCGTCGTTTAACGACGCAATTACTTAGGAATTTGTTTGGACACAAATCATTTTGTTTGCCGTCGGCAAGCACGTGCCTGCCCCCATTGTTCTCTGGCGCAACACTACCAAAGCTTAGAGTTTCTGACGCGAGGCTACCTTGAGAACTATTTGCTTCGGTTTTTTTAATAATGCGCGTGGCATTACTGTGTTCCGTTCACTTTAAGTCTGACTGCAGCCGACACTATGATCCGGGGATCCAATCTGCAGCGCCGAAAGTGCATCGTCGTGGCACTCGGCGTCTTCGTGCGTTTGCTGCCGCCGGCGTAACCACAAGCGCGCAGAAAAGGATAGCGGTGCATTCACTGCGCGTCATTGGTTTCGCCGGTGATAACAGACGCACAAAGACTCGCCATGGCACTTCTGGCACCACTCGATTGGCTCCTTTGAATGGTAGCGCACTTAATCTGGATTGTAGTATAATTGAGGAATGCGTCTTGGAATATGCCAAGATGCTATACACAGTTTGTTATCGCATCATTTTTACCGAGCGGCTTTAATTGCCGGAGGCCGGATCCCGTGACGACGTCGCGGACCACAGAGTGGCATCGTGGCGGTGGCCACGTGGGCCGAAGAGCCGCCGTCGTCCGCTGGAACGGAGGACGGAGCCGCCGTTGCATCGCGATTGCTCGACCCACGGTGGCAGCGGGGGCGCTGCCCGGTCCGCGACGTCGTTTGGAAATTACGGTTCCCGGCAGTGTGCGATCAAGCCGCTCGATAGAAATAACGCGATAATAGTCTTTACAGCTTGGCACATTCTGCATTGCATTCTGTGGTCAGCTACGCCGTACTACGTACATCATCTAGAGTACAAAACACGAGCCAGAAATGTTTACCTCGGTTAATTCGGCATTTATTCTAAGGTTTGCGGGCAAGAGCCTCGCCTGGACCGAAGCAAATGGCGGGTAATGTGGCACGAAGGGGCAAAGCCTACTTAAAGAATGCCGATCAAAAGAGGAGTGTGGAACTTGAGTGGCCGCCCCCTGAGCAGTATTCAGCCCTTCTTTGTCTCCAACTGGCACGGCCCCCGAAACGTCCGTTGGGGCGTGTTTTGTCCGAGAGTGGCGGGCGCACAGTTCGTTGAAGTGCCGGGGATGAGCTTGCACCCTTTCTCGTACCTTATGTCGTTTGGTTTAATTTATGTACCTCGAGTGTGCTTGTACAAATGTTCAGTGACCTGCGTACAAAGTGTTTGTATATGTAGAGCAATGTGAGAGTAACTACCGTGAGCCTCTTGTTAAGTTTGTGACAGTTTTGTTCTTGCCAGCTGAGGAGCCGTTTTTTTTTTTTAGATATTTTATTTTAAGGAAACAAAAAGTGCCTGCTTTTTCCGTTGCTCGCGAGGGTTTTGTTTCAGCGTGTGGTGCGAGCAATGTGATCCCACATGATGCTTGATTCTGGCTCCTGTGCGACTCGAAGTTGTTTGGAAAAGGCTCGCTTTGTCCTAGGGTGCTCTGGGAGTGCCCAAAGCTGCTCGTATGTCGTGAGGGGGCATAGTGGAGCTCATTGGTGATCCATGCAGCTTTGACATGTAAATCTGCTTGTTGGTCGCGAGATGCATTGCTTTTCGCACACGCGCATAGTTTCCACCAAACAGATTTACAAAAGAAAAAAACCAACACAACCGCGAACTGTGAATTAGGTGAATGCAAAAAAATGAAAGGCAAAATGGAGATTCTTGGAATTTATTTTTTGTCCGTGTGGTGGGTTTTTGTACTTACGTACCAGTGTTGTGATATCCTGTATGAATATTTTTTTTCTTCACGTTTAGCGTGCATAATACAGACAAGTCTGTGCCAAAAGCTTATGTAAATAAACATTGTGCTCTTTTAAAGGTTTTTTTTTTCTTTTTTTCTTTTTTCAACTGCCTTATTGGCGGTTCTTTTCTCCGACTGCAATTTTGTTGTACGCCACTACAGTATGACACTGCAAAGGGTTTCTGGTAGGGAAAACCACTCTGCACGTTTTAAAGCGTGGTATTGCTATCATGTTACAACACGAGTTGTCGTTCCGAGAAAATACGATCTAAAACTCCCCATCACTGTCGGGTATTTTGGCGCTGGAAAGGTGCATAACTTTCTGCTAAAATCTGCATGGAGTAAAAAAATATTGAGTGTCCATAGACAGTGAAAGTAGCGCGTGGGTGGGGGAAAGGAGAACTGACTATACTCCGCGACAACTTTTCTTGGCATTTCCGGGGAGAGGAGGAGAGCCCGCGCACAGCTTTATTCAGCGCTCAAAATGGGAGAGGGAATGCGTGCCTGTACCTTCCACTGCATTACCAAGAAAAGTTGTCCCCGAGTATAGCAGCCGAACTGCAGTTTTTCCGCCGAAGGGGGACCTGTAAGATTGTTATCCGCCTGGCAGAAAACTTTCTGCAAGTGTGTGCCTTTGAACTTGACCAGATCAAGGCCATCGTGCCGGATTTGCTACGTTGCCTGCCGGAGGCCTGCGTGAAATGCGTTCAGCTAGCACTCGATCGGCGAGGTCCGGGCCATCCGCTCCATCTGGGGGTCCGAATGGCCACAATGCTGACTGGACGCAAGCGCTGCATCACGTCCCGCCTTCGGTAGGCGGCTCACGAGATGCAGCTCGTCTTCGGCTTATCCGGCAAGTGGCAACGCCTAGATAGCCAGGCTGTGGTACTGGACTTTTTACATTGCCTACGAGACAGCAGTGCGAAGCAGTGATTGGACTTGAGCAGTGCATCAGTTTTTGGCTCGGGTTGACTGGCTGGGCTTAGCAGGGTGAGCGAGTGCGGCATTGATGCGGTGTCATCCTTCTTGAACAGATGATGTGCGTCGTCACCGGGACCACGGGCTTTGTCGGGTAGTCCACTGCAAGCTTCGATGGGATGGTAGCGGACAGGAACAGCACCTGAATGAACAAGTGCGTTTTCGTCGTGGCGTCAACAGCGATGTCGAGCCCCCCGTTACCATAGTACCGTTACCGTGGGCTTGATCACGCATGTGCAACTCGTACTGGCGTCATGTGCCTGAAACACGTTGCCGTGGTCGCCTTACCATGATACCGCGGCCCTGTGTTCAACATGGCGGCGCCCACGCCCCCCCCACTGCATGCGTTTACGACACTCTGTTTCAGAATGCTGGAGGAGCCATCTAGAAACAGTCGTAGCAGCAAATATTGCTGGAGGAGCCATATTTACCGGTGAGAGCTGCTTTTATAACAATCCTTTGCAAAACTGGGTTGTTTTTTTCTTTCCACAATAAAATAATAATAATAATTTAAAAAAAAAAACGACGCCATATTGCGGTTTTCTCGGTGGCTGCCAAAGCGCGTCTTTCGCCGCGCTTTGGCTGCGTGTAACTGTGTGAATGGACAAAATTTTACCGGCGAGTGTTTTACGAATTTTATCTGATTTATCTGTAAAGGCTGTACCTTTACAGAGAAACGTGACAATGTTGCAATGATTCACGTTCGTCTTTTTTGCTTTTGCAATAATTGCTTATTTTCACAGGCGTCTCTATACGTGTACACAAAGTAAATGTGGTACAGCATAATATAATACAATATACAACATATAAAATTAATAAAGTAGGACAAGAATGATGTTGCTACACTTTTGACATGTATTTCTAGACAAGTCCTAAAATAACTAATGCAAAATAAACAACAAAGAGAACAACACTGGCAGCAACAACAACTCGGGAAACTACAGAAGGAATCTTAGATTACATTATCTGAAATGGGAACATCATGCACACAAGTTACTACTAAAACAGGACAAAAAGGATGGAAATGAAAACATGTCGAATAACAATATCTGACTGGTAAGCCTATTTTCGCGTTTTTAATGTGTACTTAGCATTGGACCTAGTTGCACACAAGAGCCGTTTGTTTTCTTTTGCCATCCCCACAAACTCCTCACAGCTGTCCGGGAGATTATGCCATAGGCAGAGCTCTGCCTCGACCATTCGGACGCCTAGTCTGTTCCTTTCATCCGTCCACAGATTGCCCATTACACTGAATACCCGTTCTACGAAGGTGTTACTGCAGGGTTCAGCAAATACACGCTCCATGAGGTTTTGCAAGTTAGGACATTTAACCTCTTCCAAGAAACTAAGCCACAGTGTGCTTGATGTTACATTTTTTTCTCAAAAGCCTAGAAAAGGCGACCTTGAGAAGGCAGAGATAATTATATATAGGGTGGTTCAAGTCACCAGGCTCGATCTAAAATGGACCGTAAAAATCGGCGCCTGCACGTAGCAATCTAAACTTTTCGTCAAAGGTGTATTTCACAGGTCGGTTTTTTCTTGTAAAACTACAAAGCGTAGTTCTCTTTCTGTAAAAAAATAAAGCCAAGAAACTTGCCAGGGTCTACGGCGGGCAGCGACACAGACGACAGGGGTTCAGTAGCGGGGTGTGTTTGGCGTTCGTATTGATAGATGGCGTCGGGAGCAGCGTCCGAAGGTGCAGCCGACCAGCGAAAGAAAGCAGACGACACGCAGACGAAATCCGTTGGCAGAAAAAGCGCCGCCGTTAGGCAGACGCGTGTTTTTTTTTTTTTTTTTTGCTTTAAGTTTTGCTTTTATTGTCCGCATTTATTTTTTAACCGAAAGTACATTTCAAAAAGATTATGTTCATTTTAATAAACCACGGTGGTCGCGAGCCGTCGCGATAAGGAGGTAGCGGCATCTATCATTACGCACGCCAAACACACCCCGCTACTGAATCCCTGTCGTCTGCGTCGCTGCCCGCCGTAGACCCTGGCAAGTTTCTTGGCCTTAATTTTTACAGAAAGAACTACGCTTTGTAATTTTACAAGAAAAAAACGACCTTTGAAATACACCTTTGACGAAAAGTTTAGATAGCTACGTGCATTCTTCGATTTTTACGATCCATTTTAGTTCGAGCCTGGCCTTGCACGTACGTCACATGATGACGTCGAACACCGGTATCTACCATGCTGGTGGTTGACTCGACGGCCCTTCGTAGCGAGAGCAATGGTAAACTGCGCCGCGCTCGGCTGTAGCAATTGCCCCGTATCCCGATGATCGTCCGATCGTTTCGTCGGCATGCCCCGCGATACAGAGTAGCCGTCAAGTTAGAGAAAGTACGAGCGGCAGGAAAGGGATGCGGCCGCGGATTATCGAGTTTGCGGGACGCATTTCATAGCGGCGAACGACGGCACTTTTCTACCGTTGTTTACGTTCGCGCACGCCCTTTGCATCGGCTTTTGCTCGTTCGTGGTGTATATGGCCTTTGGCCTTCGTTGCATAACGCCGTTTTCACGCTTCGAGCGGATCTTCGGGGCTCCCGGCCGAATCCGGGCGAGTGTCGCGCCGCGAGCCCGGCCCGACGGCGATCGGTCGGCGGCGGCCCCCGTGTGCAAGCTCGCCGAGCCGCCGCCGCCGGGTCATCGGTTCGTGCCGCCCGCGATACGATAACCTTTGCAAGGAGCGAAATTATGCAGGCGAGCCGGAGGAAACATCATAATATAAACCCTGAGACAATGAGAGTTTCTTGTCTCAGGGTTAAGATCATGACGGTAACATTGCGTTGTTTACCAGTATTTCGCAAAATCGTAACAATTTTTCTACAAGCGACTCCTAGAGCCGCTCGTCAAATTATGAAGCGCGCAATTTAGCTTTTTCTTTTTTTGGCGACACGGCATCCCTTCGCGTCAAAACTTCGTCGGCGGCATTTCGAAACTTTCTGCTCGTAGCGCAATCGCACCAATGCCGAAAAATTTCGCACGTACTGGATAAACGTCACCATCGTAAGCTCAGCACGTTTTTCTAAGTTCACGGTACCTTTTTTTAAAAATATGGTGCATGTTAGCGCATGTCTGGGCCGTTAGCAGCATCCTACGCCTTGGTAAGCGCATCCGCGCGGTGTGAAGTCAACCACCAGTATGGTGGAGGGCCCCGTCCTTCCCTAGTTGTTCCCCAGCGTGACGTCACTTGCAAGGCATGTATAGCTTAACGCCGTGCTCTTAGAAATCAATGCCGAACAGCTCCCCCGCGCTGACCACCGCTAATATGCCATCTACGCCCTTACGCAACTCAAGCTCAGCAAGCTTCTTGAATGGAGAATTTTCGATATCAAACAATTTCTCCCAAGTATGCGAGGGCCCTGTCGTCCAGGCTTGTACGTAGTTCATCTACTGTACTCAAGTTACTGTAGTTACTGTAACTACTTTTCTGAGTAGTTTAGTAACTTTCAATTACATTTTTATTTCGGTATTCAGTAGTTTACTGACTAGTAACTTCTACTCAAATTACAAATTACTTTCCAATTTTAGTGGCAGGTTTGCTTATCAACAAACATTTCTGCACAAAAAGGTATAAATAAGATCTTGGAAGATCAGCTGATATTTGCAAAGAGGGGGAAGCATGTGGCGTAGGCAGGGGTGGTGGGGGGGAGAAGGATGGTTTGGAAGGTCCGAAACGCCCTAAAATTTTCACGAGTCCCCGCACTGCAACAACCCTGCTACGAGGCGCGGACAGACATGTCACAAGTGAGGCCGAGTAACTGCGGGATCAACGCCGAAGGCTGGCGTTTTTTGTGTCCCGAAGCTGAAGGAGACTTGACGCATTTGAAGAAAGGGCTTGTCCCCGCTTCTCCCCCACCTTATAACTCTCGCCCACTGCAGGAAGTGTACACATGCATCCTCACTCAGAGGAGGCAACCAAATGCAGCACCCGCTCTGAAGCTCACCTTGTGCTCCCGTGCTTTGTGCTGTACTTGAAGAATCGCGAGCTAAAGGGAAACGTAAAGGTATCCTCTTTGCATTGCCTTTCCTCCCAAAACTCAGAATATGCAGGTCTTCCAAGATTCGAAGATCAATTGAGAAATCTTAATTCCCTCGCCGTTTTTATAATAATAAAAAATAAACAAGTAGCATTGGAAAGTACTATAAGTACTTAGTACTTACGGGTGTAGGAACAAATGGTCCCGGAACTAATGTTCCCAAAACTAATGGTCCCACAACAAATGGTCACAGAACTAGTGGTCCCAAGTCCAAGGTAGGAAAAAATGGTCCCGTGAGAATATCATTTTGAAACTAAGTCATCCGTTATGCAATCAGTGATTTCCTGGTGGAATGAAGGATTTCATCTATATCTTGAGGCCGGTTACTTCGAAGAAAGTGGTCGGGTATTGAACTTAATTTTATTCAAAATCGTCGGAATATTTTCGAAATGGATACTGTCCAACAGTTATCTCCGAACTGTTAATTTAGTGACCTTATACAATATTATAGGAGTTATTACTATTTTCATATAAGGGGCTTTAGAATATTTATGATATCAGTAGGCTCCTTTGAAACGAAAACTGAGTAACCCTATTCATACTGTTGAAGCCATGAAACTTCAATTACCTTTATCTTGTCATGACACGTGGTGGTAGCACACATAACGAGCGGAGCTCGAAGACTTTATAGGTGCATTAGCTTTCCACGCACATTTGGTGTTCCTCCATAACCAGATCAGCAACTGCACTATACCTATAGTCGGTTACAAGTTAAGAAGGTAGGAGAAGCTCCTCCCACAAGCGTGGTGCGCCGGTTTCAAATCCCTCCGCAATCGAAAGAAGAGTTCACTGGAAACGCTCCTTGTTCCGCTTCAATGGATAGATAATGGCCACAGAGTGGTGCCAACGTCTCCGACCCCCACTTTTTAAGAAAGCGACCTTTGTATTCATCGGAGAAGGAACCGAGCCCCTGAAAGCAGCCTTTGTATCAATCGGAGGGGGAAGCTAATCCCCGAAAGTCGTCTTTGTTTCCATCGGAAGGGGGAAGACTTAATCTCCCTCTCGTGGCTTCCACAATGCTAAGTCAAAGTCGAGAGATAAAGCAAATATATACAGAAAGGCACGACCCTCCTCGCGCGTTGGCCGCAACGTCACGGAAACGATGGGACGCTATTGAATGCGGAGGTGGCGGAGGGATATATATGATTCCCTTTGAGGGGCATTTGCCGCTACCTTCTTGACTTGTAACCTACTATAGGTTAAAATATATTTCACGACAAGATGTTCAGAGATTATACAATTTATTGATAAGACATATATGGACGTGCACAACATCTTACGCCTGTTGTTGAAAACCGAACGATGCGGCTGACACGTCAAAGGAATTCCTCCATCATCTTTGCTCCCTGATCGTCTGCAGTCGGCGCTGCATCTGGACCAGCGCGGTTTTGTTCTCTTCAGTGGTGCTCCGACGGACTCCTGAGCAATTTTGACGTAGACAGATAAAGCTTCCTCCCGTAGAGCGTCGATCGCCTTCCATACAGTTAGATGACCATGTAGACTATGCTCCTGAATCTCCGGTTACATGCCTCGCAGTTATTTTTGAGCAGTATGTTTGACCAGCGCTGTTTTGTTCTCTTCTTCAGTGGTGCTCCGACAGACTCCTGAGCAATTTTCACGGAGACAGATAAAGCTTCCTCCCGTAGAGCGTCGATCGCCTTCCATACAGTTAGATGGCCATGTAGACTATGCTCCTGAATCTCCGGTTACATGCCTCGCAGTTATTTTTGAGCAGTATGTTTGACCAGCGCTGTTTTGTTCTCTTCTTCAGTGGTGCTCCGACAGACTCCTGAGCAATTTTGACGGAGACAGATAAAGCTTCCTCCCGTAGAGCGTCGATCAGCTTCCATACAGTTAGATGGCCATGTAGACTGTGCTCCTGAATCTCCGGTTACATGCCTCGCAGTTATAGCAGTATGTTTGACCAGCGCTGTTTTGTTCTCTTCTTCAGTGGTGCTCCGACAGACTCCTGAGCAATTTTGACGGAGACAGATAAAGCTTCCTCCCGTAGAGCGTCGATCGCCTTCCATACAGTTAGATGGCCATGTAGACTATGCTCCTGAATCTCCGGTTACATGCCTCGCAGTTATTTTTGAGCAGTGTGTTTGACCAGCGCTGTTTTGTTCTCTTCGGTGGTGCTCCGACAGACTCCTGAGCAATTTTGACGGAGACAGATAAAGCTTCCTCCCGTAGAGCGTCGATCGCCTTCCATACAGTTAGATGGCCATGTAGACTATGCTCTTGAATCTCCGGTTACATGCCTCGCAGTTATTTTTGAGCAGTATGTTGGACCAGCGCTGTTTTGTTCTCTTCTTCAGTGGTGCTCCGACAGACTCCTGAGCAAGTTTGACGGAGACAGATAAAGCTTCCTCCCGTAGAGCGTCGATCGCCTTCCATACAGTTAGATGGCCATGTAGACTATGCTCCTGAATCTCCGGTTACATGCCTCGCAGTTATAGCAGTATGTTTGACCAGCGCTGTTTTGTTCTCTTCTTCAGTGGTGCTCCGACAGACTCCTGAGCAATTTTGACGGAGACAGATAAAGCTTCCTCCCGTAGAGCGTCGATCGCCTTCCATACAGTTAGATGGCCATGTAGACTATGCTCCTGAATCTCCGGTTACATGCCTCGCTGTTATTTTTGAGCAGTATTTTTATATTGCAGTATTTTTTAGTAGTATTTTTAAATAAGCGAGCCACATTCGATTCTTGTCGTAGAGAGGCTACCTATAACCTTTTTTATATGGGTTCAAAATATATCATTTTATGACGCTTGCTGGCACAGAAGTTGAAATCAAAAAGAATATCAGCACAAAACATTTCTGAGCTTCCTAGAAAAATATAAAAACCGGACGAGTTGGATTTTATTGGATATATACTAAAACGTAGAACCCATATCGGCGATACTTATCTGGGACCATTTTTTCCTAGTTTCTACTTGGGACCATTAGTTCCAGGACCATTTGTGCTGGGACCATTTATTCTGGGACCATTTGTTCTGTTTCCCGTTACTTAAAGTACTACTTCAAGTAGGTTTAGAAAACTTGTACTTTACTTGAAGTGCATTCTCTGAGCATGTACTTGTACTATCAGAAACAATTTGAGCGTGAACGCGCCTCCGCGTGTCGCAGCTACCTGAGGCGCGCGTCCGCGTATCGCAGCAGAGCCGCAGCTACCTGAGGCGCCGCCCTGCGGCGCCGTTCTGAAGTTTTGCGCATGCGTGTAAAATTCCTGTCGCTGTTCTCGCTTTGACTGTTAACCCCCGTCTGTCGTCTGCTATGCGCGCGCTGGCGGCCTTTCGTGCTGTCGTCTGCTATACGACTCCCCTGTGCGCTGGCGGCCGCTCGTGTTGTCTGCCGCACAACATTGCGTTTGCGGCGGACACCCGCGCTTCCTACGCGAATTGTGTTTGCCCTAGACAGCTTTAATGGTGTTGATTTGCACAAAAGTCTTTAGTGAAACACAATGCTTTTATTCTTTGAACACGTGGCCCTAACACGTGAAAATATCTGTTATGCCGTCGGCCATCGGCTCGACCGGCTTATTAGTCGAATGCTCATACTGTGTCCGAGTGGCCGTGCAGTGTCCTTTCTGGACACAGGAAACTCGGAAACTGGAAACAGGAACGGAACGGAAACTCAGAAACACAGGGACAGCTCAACTATGTTGACCCGTTTGTCGTCAGGAACTCTAGCCCATTTTCACTCAACTGAATCTTTTCCGGGCTCCCCGTAGTTGAGCGCTAAGCTTTGCAGATATTTTTTCTTGAATCTATTTGCATGTTAGCGCTGCATCTCGACCCAATGAAAGAAGCCATCTACTTATCACGTATTAAATGTAGGCCTTGCGTTATCGCACAGGTAACTCCTGAATCATGTTAAGTCGTTTGTCTGAGTTGCGACGGAAACGAGTCGCATAGCAGACGACAGCGCGAGCGGCCGCCAGCGCACGCATAGCAGACGACAGACGGGGGTTAACAGACAAAGCGAGAACAGCGACAGTATTTTTACACGCATGCGCAAAACTTCAAACCGGCGCCGCAGGGCGGCGCCTTAGGTAGCGGCGACACGCGGAGGCGCGTTCACGCTCATATTGTTTCCGATAGTACCTTACTAAAGTATTTTTTCTGGTACTTTCCGAGGACAGTTCAACTCCCGACTTAAAAGTACATTTCCCAAATTTGAAAACAAAAAAAAAGGCGTATCATCATGTGAAAACGTGCTATCGTCTTTCGAAACGTCATCTGGTAATTTCGCCGAGTGAAGTAATGGCGGCTGTAAGGCCGATAGAAAATGAGTGTCTTATAAGTTGATTGTGTTGAATAGTTCGTCAGCGAGAGTAAAACAACTACTCTGGCGACTTGACTTCATGCAATATTTGCCACCATTTCCGAAAAAAAAAAAAAAAAAGAACTGATGCACCTTCGATTACCCCTGAAGCAATGCATTCCAATTAAAAAAACAAAAAAAAACAACCTGTATAGGGGATGAAAGGGCATCATAAAAGATTCTTGTTAAAATGTACTTGTACTTTACATTGAAAGTACATTTTATTTATAGAACTTTACTTCCAAGACTTCAAGTACATTGCACCGGGTGTACTTACTACTTTACTTGTGGTACATTAACCTCTCATTTAGTTTGTACTTTACTTCAAGTACTTGTTTGATGTACTTTATGCAACCCTGTAAACAAGCAAACTCTATCCGCACAATCAAACTCGGACAGTGCTAAACTTCAAAGTAGAAATGATACATCCGCAGCACATCCTTGACAAAAAAAAAAGAAAACAAAAAGTGCAAAACAATTAAGCACACAGAAGTAGAACCAGCTATCGAAGCATATCTAAAAAAACAAGCTGCTTTATATTTGGCTAACGGAATTTCGCTGACAGATGAACACCTATATACTTTCTAATTATTATAAACAAAAATATAAAAGTAACTTCAAAAGCAATTCGCTACTTTTTTTAGGTAATTAGTAATTTACTAAATTAATTTCCATTTGGGTAATTTCTACTCTACTCAAATTAGTGTTGAAGGCAATAATCAGTAACTTAATTACTTTTTTTTTTAGTAACTTGTACATGTCTGTGTCATACACATTCAGACATTATCTTTGTGCCTTGTCACTACCTGGGAAAGTTTCAAGGGCCTGGTTACCCTTAATCCCTAAGAAATTGTCCTCGCTTCTATTCTTAAGTTGCCTATTCAAGTTCATCATGACTGCGTACAGCTCAGTTGGTTCGAGATTACTTTTCTTGAGAGTGAGAATAGCCGAATGAAACAGTGCGAGAAATGCATGAGCAAAGTGAAGGTAGCACTCTGGAAGCGTAACCGTGTCAGAAAGTCCGTCAGCCTGATCACCAGTGAACTTCCACACGGTCCTTTCACTCTCATTTTCCCCCCGGCTTAGAAAGTAGGACTTAAGGGGTTCCAGTTTTAATGAGTCTGTCCAGAGCCAAAAACAGGCTCAGCCAACGAACAGGAATATGGCTCAGTACATGGCTGTACTCTTGGTCACAAAACTCGAAAAACGCCTTCAATTCCTTCATCGTTTTAGTGCTGAAAACTCTTTGTAGACCTTCAGCATGAGCGTTTCCACATCAAAAGTCAATAATCGCACTGTGTGCAGCGTTGTGTGCGACATGACAGTTGCAATTGGCTTTCAACAAGCTCGGCTTATCTTGCTGCATTTTCTGGAAAACAGAGTTGTGCTTTCCATAGTTGATGGAAGCGTTATCCGCACTGTATGCTGCAGCGTGCGTTGAAGAGACACCCACCTTGTCGAAACTACTTGTCAGGAGTTCGTGAATGCTGCCGGACGTCTCGTATGGTTTCTCAAAAGTCGATGAGAGCGTCCGTTATGCCACCTCCATTCACATCCTAGAATCGCACCGCGATTGGGTAGAACTTGCGGTTGCCTTTGTTAGATGCGTCAGTCGACACAGAGAACAGAAGGTTGCGGCCGCACTCCACAGCATAGGGCGCGAGAACATTCTTCACAACGTGTCCCATCTTAGTTCTTCCGACGCGACATTTCGAAGCAATATCTGAATCTGGGAACAGCTTTGACATCAGCTTGTTGCCACAGTCCATCAATAAGTAGCTGTGGTTGTGCTTCAGCCCGTGGAATATCGCGACAAGTTAAGCTGCGGTGATCTCATCTTCAGCGCTAGATGGTGTGAACAATTTTGTTAGCACAGCAGATCGTTTCGAGGACCGGATCTTCTGTTGGTGCTTCTGCGTGGACGCAGAAGCACCAACAGAAGATCCGGCTTTTATGGCATCACGGCGTTGATACCATAAAATTTTACCGTGAATGTACTGGCGCATGTGGTACATCTTGGAGCTGTTGGGTCGAAGTCCACAAGCAAAAGCCAGCCCTCACACTCAGATTGCGATCTCCGCTTTTTACGGAACACGCAGTGCCGTATTCTAGGCGTTTTCGACGGAGGAGAGTTAGCACTCATGACTTTGGAAACGCGTGGCCGACAATACTGATCGGATCTGCCGGCTCCTTGAAGTAACTTGCCACGTTGAGGTTGGAGTTCTACGTGTTTATTCATTCGAAACCCCTCTTCTCTACTCCATTCATTCATAATACGTTTATTAGACATCTGCCTTCTGGCTGGGGTGCCTCAGGGTAGGCAGGGGGATAAGGGAGTAGGGAGGGGGGAGGTGATCCTCCCTTCCGCCCACGCTGATTGGTACTCCACCGGCCAGTCCGGAAAAAACTCTTTCCTCCGCAGACGGTTTGTCAGGATCCGGGACGCTGCGTCGAAGCCACTTGCCAGTAACTTAGAGGCTTATAGCAGCACAAAACACAACGCAAACGCTAATTCCTCGCGGCTTCTCGATCGGGTGACTCCCGTCAAAATCATGTACACACGGGGGTAGTCGCGAGCCAGAGACACTAACACGGGAGGCTGGCGCCACCCACGGAGATGTAAACACTTGCTCCCGCTGGTGCCTCGTGACCCGAGACGGGTACCGTTTCCCGGCGCGCGTGGCTCAAACGGGGTCCCAGCTTGCCGGGTTCATGTTCACTCCGCCGAAGCACATTCACGGCCAAACCGGGGCTGTTCGTCTTTGTCTCGGTGCCAGGCGTCTAGTTTCTCGCGGGAGGTGACAGCGAACAGAGGCAGCAACAAACAAAACAGCTCCCGATAACATTTGCAGCAGGCCTCCTTACTGCCCCCATGTCCGCCTCGGCCCCGGTGGTCTCGGTGTTAGGCGACACCGTTAACGAGGGCTGTGTCTCTTCCCCGTAGGAGGACACGCCTGACTGAAAAAAAAAAAAAAAAAAAAAACTGCAGGGAAATGTAACTGGTCAAGTGGTCAAACTGGTCAATGTGGTAATCAAATTGGTTTAAGCTGGGCAAGCTAGAATTTGAGCTGGTCAGTCTGGTTTAAATAAAAACCAGCATGGTCTAACTAGAATCTGGTTTTAGATTCAATCTGTTGTAGCTGGGAGTCAGTCTGGTCCTAGCCGGTCAAACTGGTCTTCCATGGAGTCAATGCGGACAAGATGGGAAGCTGGTCACTCCTAATCGTGCTGGTCAAGCTGGTTTTGCTGGGATCGAGCGCGCCAAGGTCGGCTTGGCCTGGGACGAGGCCACTTCCTGTTCTTTGTTCTCTCATTTATGGTAGATGACTGGGCGCTTCAGGTGCGCTGTGAGCTGCCTTTGTGGGTGAGAAAAGAGAGAGAGGGAGAGTGGTAGGAACAGAGAATTTGAGATGTTTGACTAGCTTGGGCAGATTTTCGAAGGGACGGCTGTGTGCGTGTTGCTTGGAGACTACATACTGGGACGGCGGTGCGAGCGAAGCGGGTTTTGAGCAAGGACTCAAACCGGTAACCGAAACCGTTTAGGAACAAAATTTTTTCATTAACCGTAATAGACCATTTGCTATATTACCCAAGCATCAAGGAGAATGCAGGGATTGGTGTTCCACGCGCCACACGCGCACGCCTTCCCTGTATAAAAGATTCGAAGTAAATGACCAAAATAACGCGTTGACGAACGCGCGTGCAAGATGCCATTTGTTTTAGGTTTTTGCTTTAGAAACGTTACTACTGCTGACGGCAGCACGTGCGGCGCCTGCAACACCAATCCCTGCGTTCTCCTTGATGCTTGGGTAATATTAGCCCCGTGCGCGACCGAAAGCGTCGCTGTGGTCGGCCTTCCACGATTGGCCGAACGCTGACTATGACGTCGGAAAGGGGATTTATCATCGACGGAAATAAGAGGAATGAAAGAACTTTCATTTTGACGGTGTTGACAGTGTTCCTTTGAGAGCGCAATGATTTCAAGCTTCCACCATGCTAATAACAAACACCATCGAACTTGTTTGCAAGGTAATGACGTCACAAGGGGGAACCACAGGAGGGCGCCACCAAAACATCTCGCCGCTAATAGCACTAGGTCTATTGGAACGAAACTGTTATTTGAGATTTATAAAACCTTAACGGTAACCGTCAATTATTTACCAATAACCGATATTAACCGAAAAATAAAAATATTAGTTTTTCTCAAGAACGACCTCGAGGGGGGATCTTCAAATGTGGCCATTTGACAGAGTTACCATCAGCGAGTGGTGCATCTGGTAATACATTTCTGTTCGATCTAACTCTAGTATTAAGAATGCTTCGTTGGAATCAGTGTTTGAGTTTACGGTATATGATAAAAAACGTCTGTTTCTAAATCTGCCACACTTCTACAATCTTTACATGCATTCAGTACGTGTCGCCCTCAGGGTATTTTTTTATTTATTTATTCATTTCAATTACCCTCAAGGTAAGTACATTGAACAAGGGAGAGAACTGTAAAAAAAAAAAAAAAATGACCGCGTCTCCATGTGGTGAATGATGTTGATTGGGTGGTGCTGATTATACTGATGTTATTGTTCATAGGTAGTGCTGAAGGTGCTGAATTTTTTTTATTGCTCATAGGCAGTGCTGAGTTCCGGGTTGCGTTTGGACTTCATTATTACTGCTTTATGGTCGGTGAAATGCAGAGCCATGCATGCAAAGTTTAACGCGATTATATACGCATTTGACCGCAGCGCCCTCTCCTGTGTAGACGTTGAGCGGCTACATGCAACGTTTCATCCACGACATCCCCAGCTCTTGAGTTACTACCACATCTCAGAGCCCCGTACTCGTCCCGCAGTCGTGGCCGAGTGGTTAAGGCGATGGACTAGAAATCCATTGGGGTCTCCCCGCACAGGTTCGAATCCTGTCGACTGCGCAAACATTTTTTTCTTTTTTTTTGTGAGCACGGACGCCGGACGGACGGACGGAGGGACAAGGCTAGACCCTAAGGAGCTTCGCCCCTAATATTAACTATAAAGTGTGTATATTAGTAATACTATTTTTAAACAAAACAATATCAGTGATGTTTGCAATCGATGCGTAAACTTATTAAAATAATGAAGTTAAATTTGGAATACCAACCTCATGGCTATGATCAATGCGAGCAGACGTAGAATGGTACAGTAATTAGTTTACGACGAAGGGTAACATTTTTATTAAATATTTTATGAAAAAGACACAAACAGGAGATTTTTCGGCGGTGAATTAGTAACGGCAGACCTAAAGTATTTTTCCTGGTAGAAACGCTGGCAGTGCGATGGTAGTTCTTCAGTATGAAACGAGCTGAGCGGTTTTGAATGGATTCAATAAGAACAATTAGTGGCGAGTGAGCAGAGTCCCACACAGCAGCAGCATATTCTCATTTTGTACGGATTAGGGTTTGTACATGGTTAGTTTTAATAAAAACGGAGCGAGAAAGGAATTTATTTTTCAAGTATTCTAACATACGGTTAGCACTGTTAGTTACCTATTCAATATGAATCTTCCAGGAAAGATTATACGTTATATGAACACCAAGATATTTGTAAACTGACACTGAGTCGAGAGGATTTGTGTTAAGATGATAAGTATGACACACCGACTGAGCACGTGACACTCTCATCGATGTTCATTTCTCGGTGTGTAGTTCCATCAGCCACTGGTTACACCAAGGTGGTGTACGATTGAGGTCAGATTGTACCAGAATTGTGTCAGATATGTCGGTTATTTTCCGGTATATTACGCAATCGTCAGCAAAGAGGCAAATAGAAGAAGACAAGTTCTGGCACCAAATCATTAATCTAAATAAGAGGAGCGAACCAAGCACTGATCCCTGTGGGACGCCCGAGGTTACTGGAACAGTACACGAATTCGTATTAATAGCAGTAACGATTTGTAAGCGGTCAGTTAAAAAGGCGTGAATCCAATTTAATATACGGGAGTCAATGTTAAAGGGGCCCTGCAAGGACTTTTTTACTGGTTTTTAATTTGCACCGAACCTGAGCGCACTGAATGTAGTAACTTAATGAAACTTTCCTTTTCTCGAATTTCGCTTTATTTGAAAAAGTTATAGGCAAATTAAAATTACAAAAACATGCAAAAATAACCTCCTTCACGACGTCCTTGGTCGCTTTAGTGGCCGTGAACTAGTGGAGGGTTTAGTGAGCTCAGCGAGCGCTCACGGCTGCTGCACTCCGTGTCGACGGCTCGAGAGGGCGCCACAAAGCATGGGCTGGATAGGCTGTATAAAGCGGGCAGTCAGGGCGGCTCGCATTGCATTTGCTGCGCGATTAAACGCTAATTCGGCATGACACTTCATTGGCCACAAACAGCAGCAAACACTGAATAAAGATCAGTTCAGAACGGGAGCCACTTCGCGCTGCCATACCGCCAAATTGCCAAAACGCAAGCCAAAGCTGCTCGCCGAAGGCCTTGGGAACGCTCGGAGCCGGTCGGATCTTCCAGTCCATACGACCGCAGCGCCGCCGCACACATCCGGGACCTTTCTACGCTCGCCGCTCGAGTCGTGGGTGCCTGATCCCACTACACCTTTCAAGTATGCGCCGCCTTTTCCACCGCTTGGTGGCGGGTATGTAGACGGGTCATTTTTTGTTTCCGTACTTTCTAAACTGCATTTGTTTCTTTTCTGATCTAAAATAGTGAACAAAAAACTACTTTTACAGATAAAATATTTTGTATTTCGACTAAAAAGAAGCTTTAAGCGGCTCTGACCAGTAGTAAGCCCAGGACTTAAGACTTCACATATCCCGCGCTTTCGGCACCGTGGGTCGCCCCCGTAGGATGGAGGAGGTTTCCGCGTCGTCCGGTTAAAATATGACCCACTGATATTGAGTTACTCTCCCCGTGCCCGCTGGCTTGCCCGTACCCCGAGGGACGTGGAAACCGCAAAAAAGGTAGACACTTAAATTTTATTGCAGGGCCCCTTTAAGTGATGTAGTTTATGAAGAAAGAGTTTGTGGGAAACTTTGTCAAAGGCTTTTGAGAAATCTAAAAAAAAAAAAAAAAACAATCGGTTCATAATGATTATTAAGAGAATGATGGAGACAGTGGCGTACCAACTTGTTTTTAGTTGGGGGGGGGGGGCAAACCAGACCCCCCTCCTCCCTTCCCCCCCCCCCCCCGTGCCGGGGGGCGGTGCCCTTGGTATGCCTTGGGCGCCGCCGGCCAGTGTTTGCCCTGCCCAGTGGCGGCTGTTTCAGGGGGGCAAAACACATGCCTTGCACCCCCCCCCCCCCCCCACTCTGAGAACAGGGGGGGCAAGCGCCCCCCTTGCCCCCCCCCCCCCCCCCCCCCCGGTTGGTACGCCCATGGATGAAGATCATGCGTGAAGGCTAGGAGTTGCGTCTCACATGAACATTTTTTTAAAGCCATGTGTGAACTTCTGAAAAAGTCATTAGTTTCAAGATAATTTACCAACTGCGAGAAAATGACGTGTTTAAATATTTCGCTTCTTAAACAAATTGATCGATAATTGGATGTGTTTTTTTTTTTTTGCCAAATTTGTGTAAAGGAACCACCTTCCCAACCACCCAATGACTTCGGACTCCGCTATGGATAAGATACTGCATATAAAGTTTTGAGAGAATTATTGACCAATAAATATTACAATTCTTTAAGAACTTGCTGTTAATCTCATCTATTCGGGCGCAGGACGAAAGCTTCATATTATTAATAATGCCAGCAACGCCAATTGCGTCAACTGCCACTGTGTCCATAGGCAAAAAAGCAGAAAACGACAATATTGGTAGTTGGCTAACATCAGAGGTTGTAAGGGACGTACTAAAACATAATATAATACACTTGCACTTTCAGTTACTGGTATATATGTACCACCAGATGACTGATAATTTAGAATCCCAAGATGTCCATCCAACTCGGTTCTATCAAAACCACCGATGTTCCTGACCTGCAGTAGCCAGTATGAAGAAACAAGGTAAATTGACCATCATGCAGAGCTGGCGGAAAACACAGCCTGGTATTTATTTCGTCTGAAACGTGTAGAGAGTGGCGAGTTGGGAACAACACAAAAAGAAAAAAAAAAATGCCAGAGGTTTTACATTGACGTTTTGTATAAAGTCACAGAATATATACACAGACAGACACACACACACACACGCATATATATATATATATATATACATACAGGGTGTTTTTTTTTTAAACTTAACAGATTTGTTTAAAAAAAGCCGTGAAAGCTATACTTATGCGGTTTGTGCAGGTGAGTTATACGGGCAGGGGGACAGAGTATGGGGGGCTAATCGTAACGATCAGTCGGCTAATTAATGAAAATTCGTTCATTAACTTTTTTAATTTTTGAAGATTTACATATGGTTCCAATTAGAAACTTGCTCAGCGTCATCAAAAACCACTAAATCAACTCTTTTTAGGAGGATATAACGCAGGGGCAGTATATTACGGCGTTCCGTAAAAACGCTAAATTTGGATGCGTTTCTAGGTTTCGCTTTCTTATCGAAGCGCATCTTGGTCGGAGCGCGAAGTTGCCTCCTCGCCTCCCTCGTAGCATGGAGGGAAGTTGAGCACACGCGTGTTGCGCGTCTCAACCACTGGGGAGCAGAACCGCGGGCGCAGAGATGCGCTCCGATAAGAAATCGAAACCTAGAAACGCGTCCAAATTGAGCGTTTTTACAGAACGCCGTAATATACTGCCCCTGGGTTATATCCTTCTAGAGAGAGTTTATTTTGTGGTTTTTGATGACGCTGAGCAAGTTTCTAATTGGAACCATATGTCTATTTTCATTAATTAGAAAGTTAATTAACGAATTTTAATGAATTAGCCGACTGATCGTTACGATTAGCCTCCCATACTCTGTCCCCCTGGCCATAATTTACCTGCACAAACCGCATAAGTGTAACTTTCACGTATTTTTTTATTAAATTAATTAAGTTAAAAAAAAACAAAAAAACCTCAGGGGGTTTCACGAAAAGTGGACAAATTCGATATCGCGAAAACTGCTGGTGGCAACGAAAGAGGCTTGTGTCGTTTTGGTCCTGGGTCAGGGGCCTATTTAGGAAAATTATTAAAGTCCGGGACAATTAGATTGTTAATTATTTTTGTGTAATTAAAGTTTTTTAATATTGTGTTTAAGGGCATGGTTTCAATTAGAAAATTGCTCAGCATCATCGAAAAACACTAAATCAACAAATTGTAGAACGATAGAAGGCACGCGCAGCATTTAACGGCTTTCTTAAAAACCGCACAAATTCGATGGAATTTTAAGTTTCGGTTTGTAATCGGAGCGCATCTCGGCCCCGACGGCACCGCGCCTCGTGGAGAAATAGTGCAACCAGCTTTTGCTGCGTAGCACGAAGCTGATATATATATAAATATGGATATGGTGTTTCAGAGAACTCAGGCTAAATCGCTCCAGCGTAAACTAAGCATCTCACGGAAAAAAGGTTGATGCCGTGTTGGCGTCTGCCCAAGAGCGTATCTAGGAAAAATGATAACGTTTGGAGAAAATACTTTTTGTTTTGTATTTTAGAAAATACAGCTTTATATTTGTTCATTTTAAGGCCATAGTCTCAATTAGAAACTTACTGGGCATTATCAATAACCCCTATATCGACCCTTTTAGACAAGTATAAAGCATGCCGAGCATTTTACCATCTTTTGAAAAACCCTTCAATTCTGACGCGAACTCTGGTTCCGCATTCTTATCCAAGCGCATCTTGGCGGCAGCTGTCCTGCCCTCCGACGACCGAACCGCGGAACCAAGGCCAGACAATTCGCTATACTTCGAAAGAGGCACAACGTCATGACGCGCTCTCTGCAGTTGATATGACTAGCCGGTATTCGCCGTGTCTCTGTGGGTGCTCCTCCGTCGGCTAGTCCTATCAAGCTCAAAGAGCACGCCATGACGTTGCACTTTTTGCACTATTTGATTGGCCCTTCGGCTCATAACATCGTCCGCGCTCGGACATAAGGTGAAACGAAGTATAGTCACGCCCCCCCGCCCGCCTCCCTTCCCTCCCTCGTAGAAAACGAAGTAGTGTAGTGCGCGCGCGTGGCCAGGCGATAAGGAAATCGCGAAATTGCTGTTCCAAAGAGCATGACATTACAAGATTGAGCTTGGACTTTTGGGCTGGCCTTGGTTCCGCGCTTCAGCCGTCGGAGGGCAGGACAGCTGCCGCCGAGATGCGCTTGGATAAGAATCCGAAACCAGAGTACGCGTCAGCATTGAAGGGTTTTTCAAAACATGGTAACATGCTCGGCATGCTTTATACTTGTCTAAAAAGGATTGATATTGAGGTTTTTGATGATGCCCAGTAAGTTTCTAATTGAGACTATGGCCTTAAAATGAACAAATATAAAGTTAGTTTCTAAAATACAAAACAAAAAGTATTTTTTCCAAACGTTAATATTTTTTTTTTCTAAATGGGCCCTTGGGCAGACACCAACACGGCATCAACCTTTTTCTGTGCGATGCTTAGTTTTCGCAGGAGTGATGTGGCCTCCGTTTCCTTAAACACCCTTTAATATATATATATATATATATATATATATATATATATATATATATATATATTAGGGTTGGGCGTCGATTAAAAATTTTAACCCGATTAATCGCCACCCTTTAATCGATTAATTAATCGATTAATCGGTTGCGTTAATTTTTATAAATAATATATTAAAAAGAATGCAACAACTCGTCTTGCCTTTGAAGACTTATTTTACTCTTTGTTACACGGTGCAAAGGACAGTTAGAATTGAGGATACATATAGTTCAACTATTCAAAGACTCACATATTTTTGCTCCAGCTCCGAAGTCAAAGAAGTTTGTCCACATTCTCCGACAGGAAGGGAAGAAGTGAGAGCTTGGGCGATGCTTTCTTCTTTTTTCAGAGAAAGGAACCTCGATGAGAAGGCGTTGATTGTTGTCTGCGTTTTGGCGGATGGTCCTTGCTGCAGCTACATGGGTGCTTCGCTCGTAGGCGATACTGAAGCGAACTTACGTTTCCACTGTATGAAAACGGCTTTTTGCAGATGATGCAGTGGACTTCCTTCGAGTTAAAAACTTCACCGCTGGAGTTTACTTTAAACCCAAACGTTCCAGTGAGATTGCCTTTCATACTTGTGAACTCGTCCATTTTTACGTACCAAATACTGGAACAAGTAACCATGGCGTTGTTAGCTTCCCAGCTTGTTTTGATGCTTGTTTGTCTTGCCTGGGCAGGATGTGTAATAGATCCTCAACACGTGAAGTTTCGCGGCCGCGCGGGGATCAATTGCGGGCCCGGCTTGTTCTTGTGGCCTCGGCAGAACTGTAATGTATATCCTCGAACACGTGACGCTTCGCGAGCGCGAGAATTGAACCTTGCTCATAGCACCTGACTGGGAACGGACTTCTTTTGAGTACCGATTAAAAAAACGATTAACCGGTTAAAAAATTTTATCGCGATTAAAGCGTTAACCGATTAATCGGAAGGTTAATCGATCGATGGCCCAGCCCTAATATATATATATATATATATATATAATTCTTTATTCTATTTTCCATTTAACAACTTGTGTTCTTGTGTTTAACTTTGACTTTTATTCTGTCATTTTTAAATGTATTCTCCGCGTATCTATCTTGTAAAGTAATACAACTTGTTTTCGTTACTTTACTCTTTTTTCTTGTGACTTTTTTCTTAATTCGCCATTGAATTTTTTTTTTCTCACGGCTGCTGTGTCTGCGCACCTTACTTTTGCCTGTATAGCAAATATACAGGGTGTTTTTTTTTTTTAAGATTTACAGATTTGTTTTCAAAAATCCGTAAAAGTTGCACTTAAAGGGCAACTTCGCTTCATTTTTGATATTGAGAAAACTATGTAGCCCTTTTCAGTATCATCTAGGAAGACCAGATGTCAAATATGATCTAATTCCGTCTATATATTTAGTAAACTGGCCAGCAAACTTTCAAATAAGTCGCCGAAATCGGCTAACTGTAGCGTGCGACGTGAGGCGCAAGTAACGTTGGGCGCAATCAACAGCGCAGTCAATTGCGAGTTTTACTAGACCGTGTTTCCCCCTCCTCTAAGCCCCTCCTCTACCCGGAACTCTAAAGCCAAAGCCATCGGCGCGCAGGCGCAGTGGCGTTTTCTTTGTAGCGGTGGGCTAGCGGAGGGGGAAACACGGTCTACTAAAACTCCCTAATACCACGGAGTTGGAGCAGCCAACATTGAGCCACTACGTCAGAGACATGTCTACGTCATTCTCACGTTTTTTTGTGTTTTTTTTTTACTTCTCAGAGCGAAATTGAACGATGACGTCATGATTTTCTCCTCCCGGTGCTGGCTCAACGGTGTCCACAGGATCACCGTAACCCGGATGCGGTAGTTTGCGCTGCCCTGCGCGTCTAGAGCCGAGAGCTGGGAGCAGTCTGTTTCGTACCGCCGCTGTTGTAGTTAGAGAACGTCGTTTTGTTTACGGTACGGGCGTGGGCCGCATCTCCGATGCCTAGCTGCGATGCCTGGCGAAAGATTCATAGGCTCACGATGTTGTGTAGCTTGCCAGCTTGAACTACCAGTTGACTAGCCCGGGAGTTGTCTTTCACAAGTTTCCACACGACAGTGTGCCTCTGAATGTATGGACGGACGTCCCGTGCCGGTGGAGCTCCGGGAAGCCGTTGTCGCCAAATCGCAGACAGTGTTTCGATTGCTTCTGCTCATGATAGTAACTAATTTGCTGTTACCAGCCAAATGGCGAAACGTGCGTGAAAAGATCAGTTCCGCTGTGAAACCCAATTAATGTGCACTGGAGCATACTTATTAATGCATTCCTTATTTTCGCTAACTCTTTTGCTATTGACAGTAAACGTGTAGTCTGCCGTACAGCTTCATAAATGTACACAATTCAGTCTACTAAAGCTGGAGACATATGCACGGTCAAACGACTACCTCGCCGGTCGCACTACGTGCCGGGCATTTCCCAGTCTCGCGCCTGTAGAAACCAGGCTCGAAGACTCGGCTATTTTCGGCAAAATCAATGTGAAGTTGGAGCTTTATGTGCCAGACCTACGAAGGGCATCTCGCACGCCCAAGCGGAGGCCTGATGACTAATTTGGACCCCCTGGGGATATTGTAACGTATAACCGAGGCCTCGGTTACAGTGGGGCAGACGTCGTTGGATGTTGGAGCAAACTACATTGGCAAAAAGTGCGGAGCAGACGACACTTGCGCTTTGCTCTACTTTCGCCCGCCGTCGGATGGAGGATCATGTGACCTTTCGGATCACGTGGTTGGACGTGACGTGGACATGACTCTGACGACACGAGATCAATGTTGCCTGTCGCAACCGAAGTTTCGGTTTCGGTATCTGCTGATGTTTAAACTAAGATTACAGAAATAATATTCCACATTTCGCGAATCTGAAGACGTGTTTAGTAGTGTTTTGGGGAATGGAATCACATGTAAGCCTAAAAGGTTTGGAATTGAGCGTTTTAAGCGGTTTGTGCAGGTGAGTTATACGGCCAGGGGGACATTATGTGGGTGGCTAATCTTCGCGATAAGTCGGCTAATTAATTAAAAATAGTTAATTCACTTTTTAATTATTGAAAATAGACATATGGTTTCAATTAGAAACTTACTGAGCGTCATCGAAAGCCACTAAACCAACTCTTTTCAGAACGACTTGAAGCTCGTGAGAAGCTCGGGGACGCGCCAAAGTTACCACTCGTGAAGCAGGCGCAAAGCTAGCCGTGGCGGAACGCGGACGATGAGATTATCATCGTGTTCCGCCACTGCTAGCTTTGCGCCTGCTTCACGAGTGGTAACTCTGGCGCGTCCCCGAGTTTCCCACGAGCTTCAAGTCGTTCTGAAAAGAGTTGGTTTAGTGGCTTTCGATGACGCTCAGTAAGTTTTTAATTGGAACCATATATCTGAAATGATGGAGGGCGCAAACCGCATGTTGCCCAGATTTTTTGTTCTCGAGTGACGAAGCGTAGAAGCCGCAGTGGCAGAAACTATGGTCGGTGACAGGTCAAGAACAAAGTGGAAGCTGCTCCCATCCCTTTCCACTTCAGCGGAGCAAACGCTGGAGAGGAGGTTGCTTCCTCTCCATCGTTCGCACTACTAATGTGGAAAGAGGTGGTAGGACCTTCCACTTCGTTCTTGACCTGTCACCGACTATAGTATTGTTGCCTGCGGTCGTAGGTCACGTGTGTGACACCCTCTGCTGCCGCTATTGTTTTTTCTAGACTATCAACTTTTTCTCCTAATTTAGTAGGTACCATAAATATGCCTCGATGTATTCAAATAGTTTTAGAAATTATAGCTTTTTCCTAAACAAAATGTCAAACTCGTCGTTCAGGTCGATTTTCGGTCAATTTTGACAGGTCCTAACTTTGTCTGTACTTACGGTAAATTGTTTTCTTTAGCTCTATAGAAAGCCCAAAGCAAGCCCATTATATTAATATCATTAAGATCTTTTGACTAGCCGCTCCGTCACCTTCACGTAAATGTTGTGAGAAATAACAAATGTTGAAAGTTTGAAATCGATTTTCTCATAAACTCCATTTTTGTAAATTTTTACTTTTCAAATTCTTTTGGATATAATAGCCGACTACAAGAAAAAAAAACAATATAGAAATGTAATATTTTGGTTGTATGTCCTCTATTTGAGCCGCAATCGTGGGAAATAGGTGCTCATTTGACTAATACAGCAGAAAGGAACAGACGTTGTCTGTCCCTTTTTTCCCTACTTCACGAGTTTCCGTTTTTTCAAACCACAGTCTCAGGTTTCAATCATCATGTATAACCTTTCCGGCATTGTGCGTCTCTACGATTTCGAAAATATGTTTTTAATTTTTATTTACGTTTTTATAAATCAACGTAAAGTAGGCGAACTTGTGATATTCATTGTAATTTAAAACTTGAAATAAGAGAGAAGCCACATAAGCACACTACAAAACAATGAGTAAAAAGTATATACAAATGAAAAGGCCACGCAACATGTCAAAAATTGTTTCTATATAGAACGATTCAAAGTAAACGAGGTTGGCTACTCATTATCCAGCCTATTACGAATAAATGATAAATTCTCACACCCTTCAAAACTTGTACATAAATGTTTTGGGAATATGCACCGGGTTTTGTTCTCCTCACATCTTGCAGGTCGCCGATGGTGTACTGCACAGTTCTTGCAGCTCAGTAATGTAGAAACGCGCGCACAGAACCAGTAAAAAATAGAAAAACATCGATGGCAGAATTCCTGAAGGCAGTACACTTTTTTACTAGTTCGACGTAACTGTGAACCAGTTTTCGCACTGTGTAGGAGCCACGCAGTCCACGGTTGTAGTTTTGAACATGCCGGCGCGCACTCACTGATGATCTAAATTTCGGGACACAAAGAGTTACGTGCATGTCTTGACACGTGTGCTTTCGCAAATCTTTTCTAGGGCAAAGTTCAAGGCGTCTTCCTCCAGCGTCTTCCTCTACACGTGTGAGGATCGGATGCCCCTTGGTGGGTTTACCTTCCCCCAATCTTTTTTCTTTAGCTCTCGGAAACGCGTGAGGTTCTCTTTTTCAATTGAGAGCAGAACGATCCCTTTGACTTTCGGTCGGAGTGCGTCAACGAAGCTGTGCGCGTAAGGGCAACTCCGGTCCATAGTTTAGATTTTGGGATTATGACTGTTTTTAGCGCAGCCAGCGTCCCTGAATTTCAAGGTGTAATTTTTTTCTCGTTATCGTGCGTAGTTTTAAAGATATCGACGCCTCAAAGTTCTGTTTGGGGCGCGGCCGACAAAACCGGAACTAGCCGCTCGAGGCCCCGGCAACACTGGAAATCGTGGACGTGACGTCAACATCGTTTTCGTTCAACGAGTACGCAGGCCAAGCGGCACCTACCTCTGTTGCGCAAGCCGTCTAAAGATAGTAGGTAAGCTGATTTTACGTGGTAGTTACCCAGCATATGTAGCAAGAGTTAGTGCGTATACCCAAAAGCTAGCGACTGGGAAACCCGTCAACTCGTTCGGTGCCGCACACGGCGGCCGCCGCTGTGCGTGCACTATGCCGTCCTCGTCGCTTGTATACCCAAAAGCTAGCGACTGGAAAACGAATGAACTCGTTCGGTGCCGCACTCAGCGGCTGACGCCGTGTGTGCTGTCTCCCGTACTCGTCGCTAGGCCTAAATTGTCATCGGGGCTCCGTGGATGGAGCGGCGTTGCTCCACGCCGCGCTGCCAGTGACGTACAGTACTGGGGGCCCTCTTGCTTTCGCGCTGCGGGTCAGTCCCAGACACGAAGCTTTGAAGCTCTCCGGCGCGGGCCGCGGCGCCCGAACAGACGTGTGCTGGGCTGTACACGTCTGTTTTTTCGTTCTTTTTTTCTCAGGCGCGTAAAATCCGAGTTTGTAAGCTACGACACTAATTTACCACATAAGTGCGTCTACGTGGTAAATCTAATTTGTAAAATACAAAAAAATAACAATAAAAAACTTGCCGCACTAAAAGAAAAAGAAAAAGAAAGTTCATTAGGTAGACATTTTCTTCTCAAAGCTAGCAAAAGTTTTTGTGGGTGATAGAGGAACATAGAGAACGTTAGCAAGGTGAGAAGAACACTTTCTTTCCCTTCCACATTCCCATCCCCACCCACAACACTTTTTTTTATTAGAATACATAGGATTTTAAAAGTTTTCCTTCGTAACTTTTGACTAAGGCAAGTGTTTTTTTTTGTTTTTTTTTGGGGGGGCATTTTTAAATATTATATTTACCTCCAGCCGAACTTGGGTAAATTAGTGTTGTAACTTACAAATCCAAACTTTCGCGATTTTTTAAGTCCTTTATGGTATCCACAAGCGCAATGTTAATTAATACTGCTGCGTAACGGGTTCGAACGATTGGGAGGCGAATGTTTATATCGCATGATCGAGCTTCACGCGCCGGCTGTTCGCTAGTAGTCGTTACGGACATGTGTACTACGCACGAGATTGCGTAGTAAACAAGCAGTGACACAAAGCAGAACATTCTGTTTTCCTTTTCATTATAAACTTCAGTGATTGCAGCTAGTTAGTGGTTGTACTCTTCACCCACACCTTCTCCGATTTCCGATCCGTTAGAAACTTATGAAAAAGCACCTCCGGGTTGCGCAGCGGGTTGTCTGAGCAGCCCACAGCGCTACAAGTTGTACTCGGCATCTTCCAAAGAACAGCTGGGCAGTCTTAGGCGCATCCAGTTGCTTGCTAAAACGAGTCTTGGGGTCCTCACAAGCAAATAAACAAAAGGCTATACCGAAGCTACACGGGCTACAGATAAAAGCAACGCTACACGGGCTACAGATAAAAGCAACGGCTAAACACGCAATCACAAGCCGAAGTAGCGGTGGTAGCGGCTCAAAGAAGCGCGCGCAACGGGTAGGGGTGTCGCGAACTTTTGTCGAACCAGATTTTTAGGTCGAACTTTCGGGGTTCGACTGGGTCGAACTGGTTCGACGAACCTTCGAACTTTTCACCAGATTCGACCGGTTCGACTTTGTGGACAGTGTGGCCAGACCTTGATACAAGCATGTCTAGGTTTGGAGAATTTTTTTTTTTTATGAAAAGGGTTATTTTATTTTATAAACAGCTGCAAATAATATAAACTAATTCTAATCACTGAAGAAGTTAATAACTTAATTTTTTGCACTGTATTAACTGATATAACCAATCAGCGCTGCCTTTAATTCATCCCTTAGCCATCACCATCCAATCCGAAGCCAACCGGCCAGCCTGTCGCGCATGCGCACATGAGTCGAACCTCAATACAAGGTTCGTCGAATTTTCCACTAAAAGTTCGAAAAAGTCGAACCTGGTCGAACTCGAACCTCGGCCGGTTCGCGACACCCCTAGCAACGGGTGCGCCCGTCCGGAAAGGAGGAAAAAAAGAGAACGATACTGACGTCACGGCCCAATGTTGCTTTCGCGATCGGCAACCCGCTGGCCGCCCGCTAAGGAGCAGCGGCTCGCGGCGGGTCGCATTTTTACGATCGGCATTAGTTGAGAATGCGGCGTCGCCCGGACGTAATTTTTTGGCTGGGGTCGTATTTTGTGCCACTACAGCGATACAATTAATTTCTTTCATTTTGAGTTTTGGCCGGAGTTTCCCTTTAGGAATACAATTCTGTAGTTGTCAAGTTATACATGGATGCCTGGTACTTGAGCACGCCGCCCACTCCGTCCCACGAGCTTTTCGCGTGCCCTGATGCGGAGAATATCCACTTGGAGATGACTTTCTTTTCTTTGAATTCGTACATCTAGAGTAGGGTGACCACCCGTCCCGCGACTCGCGGGACTACCCGGTCCGGTCGAAACCGGAAGTACTTAAGCTTTGGCGCTCGTTACGTCGAGGGTGCCTTCATATAGACAAACGTTATTTTTATTTTGATATATGATCTTCTCTTCTTAAAAGGCCTCTGACACGCAAAAAAAAAAAAAATTTTTTTTCATGCTAGGCGTTTAAATGGCATATCAGCACATTACAAAAAAATTGTTTCACTATAGAGTTGCGTAGTTTTTTTATAAAAAATAGAAATACGAGGCCCAATTCAAAGTTCCCGCCGTGCACTGCGACGTAACAGTGTACCGCAAGGTGTCGGGGCGGTCAAAAGGGAGGCAACGACCTATGTCACAAAAAGTGGGTTCACCGGAAGTCACGTGAGTTGCACTCCTCGTGCTCTCCGCGACCGTGCCTAAGACTTTTTTTTCTTTTTTTTATTCTGCTCTTCGTACGAGTGATCGTAGAAAATGAAGTTTCAGTTCCACTAGCTCTTTATCCCTGCACCGTTGGTTAGTTTGCGTGCTGTAAAATTTGAGGACGAAGAGTCAGTGGATCGACGTGATGGAGGTCAATGATGAAAGCGTTGCGAGTACAAGCCAGTGTACGAGTGCATGCCGTCAGTCCGATGATACAGGGCTATACTGGGCGCAAAACAAGCTATCAAGTTTTGAAAAAAAAAAAAAACTTTAGAACGCTCGCAGAAATTAGGATTGCTAGCATACGACACGTCCGATCGCATTGCTGAAGGTTCAGACACCGAGGTCGTTGAATCATCGGATACTCTCCAGGCTGAAGATGCCTGCCGTCTAAAGAATGCGAACTGGTGAGTGTACCAAGCACAAGTAAACGTCAAGCACAAAGTACGTATTTTGTCTAGAACATGTGTAGAACTTGTTTACTATAGTAGGTTACAAGTCAAGAAGGTAGCGGCAAATGCCCCTCAAAGGGAATCATATATCCCTCCGCCACCTCCGCATCCAATAGCGTCCCATCGTTTCCGTGACGTTGCGGCCAACGCGCGAGGAGGGTCGTGCCTTTCTGTACATATTTGCTTTATCTCTCGACTTTGACTTAGCATTGTGGAAGCCACGAGGGGGAAAGTCGTCTTCGCCCTTCCGATGGAAACAAAGACGACTTTCGGGGATTAGCTTCCCCCTCCGATTGATACAAAGGCTGCTTTCAGGGGCTCGGTTCCTTCTCCGATGAATACAAAGGTCGCTTTCTTAAAAAGTGGGGGTCGGAGATAAGTTGGCACCACTCTGTGGCCATTATCTATCCATTGAAGCGGAACAAGGAGCGTTTCCAGTGAACTCTTCTTTCGATTGCGGAGGATTTGAAACCGGCGCACCACGCTTGTGGAAGGAGCTTCTCCTACCTTCTTAACTTGTAACCGACTTAGGTGCACATGCGGCCGATGTATGTCTCTCAGAAATGCATGCAGTGTGATCTCTTCTTCAGTTGCTGAAATACCGGGACAGTCCCTCACATAGAACCTTCTAGGCATTGTAGTTGATCACGCCAATTCACTGACTCCGCTTCTTCTACCTTTACAGTAACATTAAGCGATGAATAAAAGAAACCTTGTCTGCTTGGATCGCTCGTGGAGGTGCGGAGAATAACAAAAAATATTAAAAAAAAACATTACACGCGCTCGCGGTAAGCACGAGGAGGGATACAACTCACGTGACTTCCGGCGATGCCTCCCTTCTGACCGCCCCGACACCTTGCGGTACACTGTTACGTCACAGTGCACGGCGGGAACTTTGAATTGGGCTTCATATTTATATTTTTTATAAAAAAACTACGCAACTCTATAGCGAAACAATTTTTTTGTAATGTCCTGATATGCCATTTTAACGCCTAGCATGAAAAAAAAAAAAAATATGTTTTTTTTTGGCGTGTCAGAGGCCCTTTAATGAAACCTTTCAAAAGCATACGTACAAAACTGCACCTCGAATTTCGCCAGTGTCAATGGCTGACATCCGTAGCTACTGCGTGACGTCACAAAACGCAAAGGTTTGTCGGATGGTCGGGATAACAAGCGCTGATCGATGGATGTCTTGTATTTTGTTACGAATTATTTAGTCTCCTAGGCTGTACGCTACTGAAATACTTTTCTTTAATGCAGTTCCCAAGTATGTGCAAAAAAAAAAACGTCAAGCCTTTTAGTAGGATATTACTCGAAAACAGCCACAAACTTCGTGCGAACGTATGCCGTTTCGCGAAAACACAACTGCGACGGCCACCGATCGAACTAGGAGCGCTTGCAAAGCAAAAAATTAAGATTTTTTTTTTTTTTTTGCCTCTGAAGCGGCATTTGGGTACACTTATCGGCGGATCTACGGGATCGGTGATGAGGCTACGGGTCGTTCCGTCGAAGGCGTTGTCAGCGGATCGAAGGCAAACGACGAATCGTTCAAATGCATGTCGTCACTTGACTTGGACGAGCTTGGTGAATCATAGCCACGCTTTATTTTTTACTCGTGGTTCAAACAAAATCGGGCTGCACGCGTGCTAAATACAACTTTTGGCACCGGCACCGTTCCAAATGGCCTAGCTGTTGGTTTCGGTTTCGCCGCATAATCAAACCGATTGATCCGATTTGGGCGAGGAGTGGGTGGACGTAGTTGAATATCGTTGGCACAGCATCACACCTCAGCTTACGAGCCTTCTGTCCGCTTAGAGCTCAGCTCGTAGCTTTCTTCTGGGAGATGATTGCTGCATAAGCGGGATCTCGATCTTGACGGGAACCCAGTCCCTACGCACGTCGACGATCCATTTTGCTCGTCACTGCACGTCTCGCGGAAAAGTGTGGAACGTCACGTATTGGCTCGCATGTGTTGCCCGGTGGTTGTGGCACCCAACCGCGCAACAAAAACCTCACCCATCCACGAAGCAAGTCGAGCGCAACAACAAAACGAAGCACGCTGCGGCGTTCCCTCGCAGGCAAAAGACGAGACGGAAATGCTCGCTTTGCGTTGTGTGACGTCAGAGCTTCAATGTTGCCAACGAAAGCCGCGTTTACGCTAGGATGCGATTGGAGCAATATACATTCAATTACTCATGCAGAGGGGCATATAAAATTCAGATTTTGCGCCTACGATGCGTCTCGAGGCAATAACAATGATATTCAAATTTTTTCTCGAATACAAAATTTGACCGGACTATCCCGCATTAAGGGCTGGTGTCCCGCGCCCCGCGAGAAATCCCCAAATCTTCAAAATGTCCCGCATTTCACACTGTCGTAAAATTCACTCCGCAACATGGTGCCGTCGAACAACGGGACACGGGGAAGCGCGGAGGTCGCTGGTAATCGTGTGAATCGAAATGGTACGCCATTTTCTATCCAAGCATTGCGGGAAGCGACCGCCGTTCTTGCAGGAGTTCCGACAAGCATGCGCCGTTGTGCCTCTCCCCTTGGTGCCAAAATATTGTAAGAAAAATCGCTCGTCAAAAGTTTAAATATAAAATATTGTAATTATTTTCAAGCTTCTATGTCTATGCGAAAGGATTGCTCTGGATTTTTTTTTTGGTGAAGACAGCCACACTCACAACGCTGGAAAAAGAACATTATGTTAAAAATTTCTGTATGACCAAGTTGATGAAAGTAAGCGTTGACAGGAGACAATAACCCGAAAAAAGATTTACTATTTCTTATTTTCATTTGATGCATTGAGTTTTGATACAGTCGATTTTTATGTTTTCAACTTCGAAACATTTAATAACATATTTGGCATAAAAAAAAAAATAACTCACCGGGAGTGAAAATTATTGGAGCTTAATTGCTGTAATACAATTAGCAGGTGTATAAACAGCATAGGATAATAAATGTGTTAACAGAGCCTCGGTTCGTTATGTGCGTGTTGATTAATCCCCCCCCCCCCCCCCCCTCGTACTATGTCCCGCTAAAGCGATATTAGTATATTCTTCAGGTTAAAATATGAGCTTAGTTGACTAGCTATTAGGTGAACTTCTGAATTAAAGTATATTTGACAGACAGAGAGATACTACTTAAACTCAGCCAAATGTTTCTAGCCGGCAGCACGGAGGCGAATGCGGACAAACCGAAGAGAGTCTTCATCGGAGATTCACGCAGAACCTCTCTGCATTGAACTTGACTTCGAATCCTGAACGGAGATTGAGTATTTTTTTTTTGTGGCCGGACAACCTGAGCAACGTAGACGTATATTGCTGCTGGCTTCGACGGGGGTATAATGTAAATATTGGAAAGCGCGAGATCATAATGTCGTGACAGCTTCTAACTTGGCGAGACGCGTCCCCCACCTTTTGAAAGCAGACAATTTCCCTCATTAATCGTACGCAGCGAGCAGGTTTTCCGGAATCAAGTAATTGCGAAATCAGCCCAACTCATTCGGTGTGGTCCAGAGGCTTTTTCGGCGAAAAGCAACCAAGATGGATAGCCAACGCACCGACAGGCGTGGGTGGCTCAATCTTCAAGCTAATCGAACACAACCAAACTCAAGAAAAGCAGCTATCGAACCTTCCCATTCACTTGACTGTAACACTGGTGTTCCCTTCAGAGAAACACCTCGTCTGTCGTCCTCAGTCCACTGTTCTACATCCTTATAGGGAGTATTCACTGGCGGCCATAGCTGTGTGCTCGGCTGCGGAGCGCGTGCTGAACGCGAGCTTCCACAGTTCTTTCGCCACGTGCATTCCGCACCACCAAGATTGCCGGTCTTGGCAGCCTATTAATGCGAGCTCGTTCTGAGCATGCGCTCTAAACAGTGACCTCAAATATGGCGGCCAGTGAATACTCCCTATAAAGAAACCACTTATCAGTTACCAAGTAGTCGTCCCTTTGATTGATTCGAGACAGACAAGAAATCAAAATGTCTTTCCGTGATTCCTTCTTATCCAAGAAATCGAAAGCACGCGACCGTGTGCTGTAGAGTAAACGGGCTTTCAAACACGCGATGGAAAGAAACAATCTACTGAGGCTTCACCACACTAATGAACACTCGGGCAAACTTAAGAAATATTCGGACCTTCGTCAAATTACATTGTTCGCCACCGCGCCGACAACACGTGTCCGCGAAAGCCGCCAGAGACGCGGAGAGGCGCAAAGCGACCTGTTCCGGCTGGTTCCCGGAGTCGCGCTTGCAAGTGGGCGCATTTCGGTCTTCTGCGCATGAAAAAAGGAGGTGTGAAGGTGGGAGAGGAGGTCATACTAAGCTCCGCCTCCTCGGGGGGGGGGGGGGGGGGGAGGGAGGGGTCGCGGATGTAAACATCACGGCGTCGGCAATGGCGGACGTGCTGTAGCAGCTGTGGCTGCAGCCGTGAGTCCTTCGCGTAATCGCTGGTTAAAAAAAAAAAAAAGAAAAAAAGAACGTTTTGCTTCTGTCCTGTGTGATTTAGAGGTCGGCTCCGATCAGGCGCTGTCCAAGGGGCAGTGTTACCAGGGGGAAATGAAAGCGTGCTGCGTATTCGGATGTGGTGGGCGCATTCACGACGGTGTGTCGCATTTTAAATTTCTGGGAGGATTGACAGATTGAGAGCTCTTCCTTGATTCGGTGGATGGTGGTGCATGTCCGTTCTTAGTTGGTGGAGCGATTTGTCCGGTTAATTCGAATAACGAACGAGACTCTAGCCTATTAAATAGGTGCGTGGTTCTCTGCACCTTGAACCCTTCTTAGAGGGACAAGCGGCTCCTATACTTCATCTCACCTTAGCACGGACTAACTGCGAAGGCTGAGCAAGCGCGAGCGGCTAGCTTCGACTGCCTTGACTGGAGCACTCGCTGCACGAGCGCTCGTGCAGTCGCCGAGGCTTCATCCAAAGCAACTAGCTCGGGCTTTTGGCACGCGCGGCTAACAATAGTCCATGCTAGGGTGAGACGAAGTATAGCCGCACGAAACAGAGCAATAACAGGTCTGTGATGCCCTTAACCCCGTTTCATACTTAGCGTTCAACGCTGTCAAAGCTACTGGCGCGAGCGCGGGGCTTGATCTCGTTGATCATTTGCACGCGTTCTCGCGCAAACAAAACCACAGATGAAGCCACGCGCTCGCGCCAGTAGCTTTGACAGCGTTGCACGCTAACTATGAAACAGAGTATAGATCTCCGGGGCTGCGCGCGCGCTACACCGAAGGAAGCAGCGTGTTTTTATCCCTGTCTGTTAAGAGAGTAAGCTTAGAAAAAAAGTGGCTTGAGCAAATACAGAGGGCTAATTGAAGTCCATCGGATTACCCCCGAGCAAGTGTTCGTCTGTTTAATTAACAGGGCATAGAAATATAAGTTTCCATAAACTTTCGCGAAAAATAAAAAAAAACAATAATTACTTCTTGGTGTCAACAAGTATGTATACGACATAACTTCCGCGATACGCTCGACGCCGCTCGGGTAGCTCGATCGATCTTGCTCGGATTCTCTTCACGGATTAGCACAGCGTTTCAGACTTTTACCACTTAGGTTTATGCCAAACATACATACCCGAATACGCTAATTGACAATAGCCTTTTAGTCGCGCGAGAAAAATGTGACAACTAGCAGCGATCAAGCACTTTTGGGCTATGATGTGCTCACAGTAGCGATCGCACAGCCGCATTTGTTTATTTCCAGTCGCTACATCGGCTGTCATCTGTCTTTAGCTGATTATCTTTGAACAACTCATCCAACGCGAGGTACCATTCTTCGCTCGCTCGCTCGCTCCTTGATACGTGTCTGCTAGTTGTTAGACAAAAACAATATCGTACCGCTCGAGTTATTTCGGCTGCCCTCTCTGTAAGGCGAAGTCGAGCTCGCTCGTAAAGGTAAGACAGCTGTTCATTAGCAGACGACGTTGCAAAGGAGCAGACGACGCTCAGATAGGGGGTCTCGGTGACCCACTATCTTTCCACTCGAGCCAATCAGAGCTCGGCGTTTTGACGTCACCGCAACCCCTGCGCAAGAAGCAGACGAACTTGCCCTGCATCATTCGGTGGTTTCATATCACATCGGGCAGGCTGAAAGGGTCTAACTTTTAATTTTGACGAAAAATTATATGTTTTGGGGGCATTTCCCAAATGAAAAAGGGCGCAAACCGCATATTTTCCAAATTTTTTGTTCTCGAGTTACGAAGCGTAGAAGCCACAGTGGTAGAAACTACTATTTTTGCCTGCCGTCGCAGGTCGCGTGTTTGACACCCTCTGCTGGCGCAAGTTTGTTTTCTCCCCCCTTTTAACTTTTTACCCTCATTTAATGGGTACTATAAAGAAACCTCGACGTAGTCAAATAGTTTTAGAAATTGTATTGTTTTCTAAAAAAAAAAAAATGTCAAACTCGTCACTTAGGTTGATGTTTGGTCAACTTTGACAGGTCATTACTTTGTCTGTACTTAAGATAAATTTTCTTCCTATAGCTCGATAGAAAGCCTAAAGCAAGCCCATTATATATATAATAATATCATTATGATCTGCTGACTATCTGTTCCGCTACCTTCACGTAAACTTTGTGAAAAATAAGAAATGTTGAAATTACAGCGGAGCTGTTAAGGGCTAGTTTCCCCAGTTTCGTGTCCGGTACTTAACAAATGTCAACACAAAACTCTGGACAGCTACCGCCATCTATGAGCGACGGCAGCAACCAGACAACCAGTCTGGATGTCGCCGTCGCTCATAGATGGCGGCAACCCTTCCGGCTATCCTGCGTCTATCATAGAAGAATGGATAGTTGGGTGAGTTGGTGGGAACTCAACGCAGGAAACAGCGCGCAAAACAGACGAGGACGAAGAAGAAACACGGGACGAGCGTACAGCTTCGCTGGTCTTCCTTCTTCACCAGAGTGGAAAAGCCGAGAGTTTTTTAGTCGTCTTTTGTTGACTTGTACTCATGTAATACATACGACGGATGTCTTCGAGGACAATAAACTTAGCCTTGAACTTGAACAGCGTCACGTTAATAAAACAAGGTCCCAACGCAGTCATCGCAGAACCAGCGCCAGCGACGGCCAGACGTGTCATGCTACAATTGCAGAGTCCTGGGGGGCTATGTTGCGCTTTTTGGACTCCCAGGAGACTAGGGAGAGGGAAGTGACGTCAACAACGCAGCAAATGCAGATTGGATGTTGATTTTGTTTTCTTCTGTCAACATCCAATCTGCGTTTCTCTAGTCGTTGACGTCACTTCCCTCTTCCAAGTCTCCTGGGAGTCCAAAAAGCGTCACATAGCACCCCAGGTCCCACGACGGCGGTTGATGCAACTGCCCAGCCAGAGGCAAGACTTGCAAGTCATGCCAGAATGAGAATCACTTATCGAAGGTATGTCGTTATGCTCAAGACTGTTCGTGCTCTATGCCACAACGTCGGTTCGGACAGTGACTGGTATAGAGTCTATTCACATGACGTCAGACCGCCTTTTAATGTCGAGTCACTAATAATAATAATAATAATAATAATAATACTTTATTAGCATATATTTGAGGAGATCCAGGCCTGCAAGGGCCGCAGAAGGCAGGGTGCCCATACCAAAAGGCCTGCGGGCCCAGCCTGGGTGTCCTATTGTTCATAGTTGTTCACGGGTCAGTTCGTGTCTCAATACTGGCGCTGCACTACGTGGCCCGTAGGGCAGCCCTCATTATAGTCTTGAGGTCGTCGGCGTCAGGTGGGAAAGTTCTGGTGTGGTCAGATGGAAGCCGACGCCATAGAGCTGCTGCACGGGGCAGCCAAGATGAACCGTGGCGTTGCGTGCGCGTAAGGAGCGGCTGAAGACGGCCTGTTCGTTTGTTCAGGCGCGGACTGTAGGGCAATTCCTAATGGCCAGGGGACATGACGCGGCACATTAGTCGCACTGTTGAGGCCCGTACTCTTGAGTCAAGGGGTTGCCAGGAGGCATGCCGGAGCAGTTCGGTGAAGGAAATTCCAACGTAGGGTAGTTGCTCATTCTTAGGTGTTGTGCGGCGGTAAAAGGTGTACGCTGCACGGCGTTGAACGCTGGCGAGACTTGTTTGAAGTGCTTGTGACTGGGGTAACCACACGGCACTACAATATTCAAGGGCAGGAAGAACGAGCGCTGTGTACAAACATCGGAATGCACTCGCCGGCATTCCGGTGGTCACGCGCGTCACGAAACCTAGCAGGCGGCGAGACCTGGATAAAGTACGATTTGTGTGCGTGGAAAAGTTCAGCCGAGAGTCAAGCTCGACTCCAAGCACCACAGCCGTACTGGCTCGGCTTATCACGTGATGCCCAAGTTTTAGAGGAGGTGGTTGGAGAGAAAATGGTGGGCGACTTGAATTAGTGAAAGTCACTGTCGAGCACTTATTTGCATTGATGGGGAGATGGTGCAGCTGCGTCCAGTCCAGACAACGGTCTAGGTCAGCCTGTAGACTGACGTAATCAGCAGGAGAGCGAATAGGTTGGAGCAGAGAGATGTCGTCGGCGTATAGGATAGGAGTTGAGGCCAAGTTATCTGTAATGCTGTCGATGAAAATGGTGAATAGGGTAGGGCCAAGGACGCTGCCCTGTGGGACGCCAGAAAGGACAGGAGTAGCTGTTGAGGAAGCACCTCGGTAGATAACTCGCTGGGTACGGCCAGTGAGAAAGGAACCGAGCCAGCGAAGCAGGGGCCCACGCAGCCCTTTTAGCTCAGCACTCGCCAACAACCCAGGATGGGGAAGCCGGTCAAAGGCACGAGAGAGATCTAGCTGGACCAACTCAACGGGTGTGCGGTCATCAAGGTGTGCACTGACGATGTGGACCAGAGTGCCAAGGGCAGTTTCACAGCTGCGGCCGCGGCGGAACCCATGCTGTGAAGGTGACAGAAGGCTATTGCTGTCAAGGTGTAGGCGAATCTTAGAGTTGAGAATTCGCTCAAACGTGCGGCACAAGACTGAGGTGGATGCAATGGGGCGGTATGAAGACAAATTATCAGCACGAGCACCATGTCCTTTGTGTACCGGCGTGACATGGGCTACCTTCCACAGCCGAGGGGTAACACCTGAGTCGAGTATACGCTGGAACATCCGGCAGAGGGCCGGGGCCATGAAGGGGGCTGTGGTTTTGAGTACAAGAGGGTGGATACCATCGGGGCCCGGATTCTGGAAAGGACGAAGTTGGGACACCGCCTCAAGGACGTCGTCAGTAGTTATCGTAATGGAAGATAAAATGGATGTAGGCTGACCAGTTGTGGCGGCACGAGGAACATTGGTATACTTGAACTAGAGGGGGCCAGCGAGTTAGCACAAGAATCGGCCCAGACTGCAGAAAACTGTTTGTTAAACGCTTCGGCTATGTCGGATGGGCACGAGAGTAAGCCGTTAGCGACAGAGAAGGAGGGGTGCAGTGCCTGCTTCCGCTGCGAGTTAACAAATGCCCAAAATAATTTAGGCTCTTTGACCGCGCGAGCGGCGATGTCCTCAGTGTAAGCGCGGTGAGCTATACGTATACGTTTCTTGACGTCACGCTGGATGACCTTGGCAGCGGCAAGATCCTCTGGGCAGCGGCTCCGTTTCGCCCTCCGGAATACTCTATCTTTCTGTTTGCAGAGGGCAATGATGTCTGATGTAAGCCAGGGCGCGCTGCGTGGGCGATGGGCACGCTTGAGTGGCACTGTGTCGCTTGTAAGGGCGGTCATCAGAGATGTGTAGGTCTCGCACATGTCGTCAATGTCGTGTTCTGAAAGCAGGGCGTCCCACGGGACAAGGCGCACAAGCCGATGGAGGTGCTCAAAGTCGAGTTTACTGTAGGCACGGAGAAGCCGACTGTGCTTCCCTCGGGTAGGAAGGGACAGAAATGTCGATAGCTGAATGGCTTTGTGATCAGAGTTGCTCAGGCCAGCAGTGACAGCACAGCAGACTTGTGCCTATCTCAATTACTCTACTCAAGATACTGTATCTTAAATACTTTTTGGAGTATCTTGGTATCTTGCAAATACCTTTGATGGAGAGTATTTAATACTCTATTTTAATTACAATTCCGAGTATCTTGTACTCATTATCTTAAATACATTTTTGACATTCCGCCATTTTCCGAGTTTTTCGGTAGGAAGTGGCGTGGGCGTGGCACGAGCAAACGTGAACATTCTTTCGAGCAACCGAATCCTGTTGCTAGCTCCGATTAGCTACGGTGACTTTAACTGAGCTCGTGAAAATATCGCTTTTTTGCCGACTGTGACTCATATTTCAGCCCAAAGTTCGTACAATGAAGGTTCTCCCCTCGCCTTCCCAAAGGCGCCTTTTGTTTCTATAAAGTTTCCCCCCGAAAAATCCTCAAACAAAAGGTGTGGTTTTACGGAAGTAAAGATGCCACCCTGACCCTGAGGCGCAAGCAGACCGGGAAACGACCAACGAGAACAATGCAGACTTGAGTGTCAAGAAAATAACAAATAGAAGAAAATGAGAAGGGGACACACACGAAAAAGTAGACATTTTTGTTTTGCTTTTTGTCTATTTGACCCTGCTAAGGCAAAACGTTGAGGTTTTTTGTTTTTTTTTCTTTTCTTTGTGTTGTCAATTCGGAACTTATTGCTCTCGCGAACACTGTCTGTGAACGAACATTGATAAGCAGAGAACAGTACAGGAAACGAACTAGGAGCTGGATGACTCTCAAAATGCCAACAAAGTGTCCCCCGACGTTGAGTGCTTTTCTGAACGCAACCTACTTGAAGAAGGTGCGACCACTGCCGTGGTTATTATGTGGGTTCTCTTTGTTATTCATTCACTCATATCCGTGTCCCAAGTTCGTTTATAGTGAACTCCCCGTATAGGGAATAGGGATTGTAGCTAAACGATGCATGTAAGGTGCGCCGCGGGATGTGATATTCAGCGATGTCACTATTGGCGAAGCGCTCTGACCCGTTTGTCACCCCCACACCTCGGTGTTTACCCAACACAAGGCCTGTACACATGCCCACAGGCCTTGTGGGCATGCTCGTGTCATCTTTTTTTAATAGAGCGCAAGGCACAGTAATGAAAAAATACAAACAATTAGTGAAGTGACGTTAGGTGCCGGATCTCCCCCCAAAGCAGTCGTCAGGGGATGCGAACTTGACCCACTTGGGCTTTTGTGCTGAGCTGGGCACTGTGCATGCTGCATTGTTCATGCAGGCCGGAGTGGTAACAAAAGAGCCCCTCTTTCCCCTCACCGGAGAACACGAACTCCAGCCGAACGCTGACGCCGCGTTCGGTTAAGTCAGCCGAGCGCTGAGCCATTGTATTTGTTGTCCCCATCTATCTAGTTCTAAAGTTAACCACTTGGGGAGCCACGGTCTGATCTCCTCCCCAATAGTTAAAGCGACCTCTTTCTTGTTGTCCCAGAAATGTTTTGTAACATCTATCAGTGATATTGCCACGCGCGTTGCCCAGCGAGCGCATGGGCGAACGGTTACCGCGCTTGGCTCTCGCGCGGACGCTCTCGCGCGGAGGCTCCGGGTTCGATACCGGAAAGCCGACTTCTCTTTTATTTGTTCCTTCAACTGGACATTCTGGTAAGTTCGAGAATTTTGTCATCTGATCGAGTTACGAATGTTCTACGCGCCGAACTTTCTACGCCGAATGTTCCAAAAACCCACGCGGGTACAAAAGGTGCTCCGAGTGGCGGTCGGAGTCAGTCTCGCCCCAGCGGTCGATCTTGCTGTTTCGCCGACATCGACGCCTGCGACGCTAGCCTTTCTCTATTTTGTTTTGGGAACAAGTTCGCCCCCTTAAATGTTTAGTTTCTTTATTTATTCGCCGCCTCATCATTTATCATTCGTGACAATATTTTGCTCTTTATAGTCGGACTGCATAAAATAGCCCTACGATACTTTTTTTTTCCCCCGTTTTGTGTTGTTGCGTGCTAATAAACCATTCTGGTAACCCAGATTTGCGTAGCTGCATAATTCTCGTTGTCAATGACGTCGATACAAAATTAAGCAATGCGGAAGTATCTTCAAAAGTAACTGAAATACATTTCTAAGTATTTGTACTCTACTCAAGATACTTTACAGTGAAAGTAACTTGAGTAGTATTTTAAATACTTTATGAAGCAGGTATTTAGTAACTTAACTTAAATACTTTTATCGAGTATTTTGTCCAACACTGCAGCACAGTCGCGGACAAGAGTTGGATTAAGAGTAAAGCAGAGGTCAAGGCACGACGATTTTCCTGTATTAGCTGTGTATGTAGCCTCCATGCACAGCTGTGTGAAGCCACTTGCTTCAAACAGGTCCAGAAGCACGTCAGATGTGGGGTCTTGCGGCAGCGGGGACTGAGGAACGGTCCAGTCGATGTGGGCATTAAAGTCACCGAGAATGTAGGCGTTGTGATACGTGCTGCGAAGGGCTGCGATGTGTTCCACTGAGCAACGGAGCAGGCTGTATGACTCGGTGCGGAGAGCTGGGGGGCAGTAAATGGAGGCCACGAGGTAGCTCCGTTTCTTGACTTTGATTTCGATGAACAGCGCCTCCAAGTCATCTCTCTCTCGAGCTCCTCGATTCGGCGGCACTGGAGCGAGTTTGGGACAGCAACCATGACGCCGCGCCCGCGGGAAGTCGTTCGGTCCTTTCGGAAAACAACGTACTCGGGGGGAACGAGCTGGCTGTCGTGGATGGATGGGTCCAGCCATGTTTCGCAGAGAGCGAAGATCGTGCGTGGCATCGAGGCCATAGTTGTTTGGAGCTCGGGTATTTTGTTGCGGACTGACCGGGCGTTGCAAAACCAGATCGTCGGCTGCTGCGGTCCGGTAGTGGGGGAGGTAGTGGGGGAGGCAGGTGCTCCATGTTGCTCCATGTTGCCGGTAGTGGGGGAGGCAGGTGCTCCATGTTGCTTCTGTGGAAACAGGTCGTCCGCTAGAGGCGGGAGCTGGCACACTGCACAGAACCACTCGGATGGTGACGAGGAAAGTCGCCTGTACATAGGAAGAGAGACGCCTTCGCATTTGCGGTGGAACCACGAGTCACAAGCGTCACATTGTAGAGCGGCAACGTTGTCGAACACGGACCGGGAACAGCGCGGACAGGTAGGGCGTGGGCCGGGATTGGAGGGCACGTCCCCAGCGATGAGTAGTAGAAGAGTGAGGTACGGTTTGCGACGAGGGCAGCCGTGGGGGGGGGGGGGGGGGGGGGGGGGGGGCGGCAGTAACTAGGCCTAACGCCAGCTTGCCATAACGAGTCTTCTCCGCAGGCGGCGACGTTTGACACCGATGCCGTTGTCCAGGGATCAGCCACCAGAAGTTTATGGATCGTCGGCGGTGAGGGAAGTCTCTGCCGAAGCGCCAGCAGTACTGCTAGGCATATCAGGAGGCGGAGACAGGCAAACGCGTGCGCCGCCATTCCGCGTCCTTGATGTCCGCCGAAGGCCATAGCGGTTAGCCGATAGGCGAGTTTGCTTTGCCTTCTTTTATTTTTCACCAAGCTCACGAATAAAAGTTCCGCTTTATCGCTCGGCGGCCATGTTTGTGGGTGATGACTCAGCAAGTGAATAGACCCTATACCTTTGTAACAAGGACATAAAGTGATAACGTCAAGTCACCAAGGGTGATGGTGGGTGTCAACGACAGTCCCACGCAGTTCACACTAGACACGGGAGCCACTGTGTCTACCATCGGGGCAACCGATCTCGAGAACCTCGGTCTCCATAACACCTTAAAGGAGACGCGCGTAAAGCTTTACATTACAAACATTACAGTCACTGCAGTTCCCAAGCCCTATGCAATTCCAATGGCAACGTTTTGATATTTTTTCTCAGCAACCACCGAACGGATTAAACTGGGAATGGTTTTATTAGAAAGATAGTAAAAAAACTGAGTAATGTTGTGGCGCTAGATTTCCCGATCTAAATGTTAAAATTGTTTTACGGGAACTTAAACTTTCTTGTAAAGGCCATTTTTTCGTTCCGTTCTTCCATGAACATTTAAAAATAAACCAGGGCCTAAATACAATTTCGGGCGCCACAATATTGAAGACCAAGACTTTTTGAATATATCTCTTACAAGACCTTTTTGCCAGAGGTTCTCAGTGTGATAAAATTTAACTAAGTTTGTGGCCCTTCAAAATGCCAGAAATCGAGCTGTCAGCTCGCGCCATCTATGAGCTTGTCGCTACTACTACCCCTTGAAATTGCGCAATGTGTTATTGCGCCCCGGACTACTTGCATCTTCAAGGACGTCGGGTTGACGGTCGGGATTTCGAGGGAGAGTTCCTCTGAAAGGTTTTTTTTTATTTTTTTTTTTTTATTTTGGCGGGCGAAGAGATTTTGTGCGCTATCGCGATTGTGAGTAGTAGGTTGTCCATGGCCCGAGCGCGTCCCTGGGAGGATGTTCCGTTCTTTGTTGGTGTTTTGGGGTAGCACAAATGCGAGTAAAAAGTTTCTTGTTTATTCCTTTTTTGTTCGGGTGGGTGTGAGTCATTAGTTTTCAATCGCCAGAGCGCGTCATTGGGAGGATGTTCCGTGCTTTGTTGGCGTTTTGGGTTACGAAAATGGGGGTGAAAGATTTCACGCTTCAAGCGGTCCTTGCGTGAGTCCTGAAGTTACCAACTGCAAGCAGACAAAGCTACCGAAGCGTCAAAGGGTCGATACTGTCTTACCACTTCTTTCTGTTCAAAGTAGGAGAGGTGATTTGATTTGGCGATTTCAAATATTCTGCAGAGTTGCATTTAAAATGTTTACATATTTTAAATGCGGAAGCAGCATACGTGAGTTCGTAGATTTTGTTTTAATTTCGACATTCGCTTTGCATATCAGCTTGTAGAGGCTGATTTCTACCGTAATAAAACAAACATTGCGAAAATTTCTTCAGTGAAGCTAAAAACAGAACAAGCTTTTTGGTCGAATCGCGTCACACGTTTCTATTTGGAAGTTGTGAAAGTCTCGCGCTGAAGATTCTTCGTTTGACCCGAACCAAAACATTCTTGATTCAGTATTCTATGAAATAGAGGTGAACGTATTAGACAAGAACCCGCACATTTTATTATGGTGTTCCTCGATTGCACGTCTTGGCTGCGATGAGCCCTTGGTCGGCTGTCACTGTTGGGCGGCCAAGCAAATCTCACTGGAAAAAAGGCGGCGTTGAAAAGCTCACCGGAGAGAAGCTCGCCGGTGAAATGCTCTCCGCAAAACCGACAAATGCGGAGAAAAGCTCATTTACGAAATAATTTATTCAACATTTAAAAATTCATATTCTCGGCATTGTTCGCACTGCGGTGTTTATATTTAAAACTCACGTACACACTTTGCTCACCGCTCATTCTGCGCTTTTTGCGTGTTCGTATCGTTGTAAAACTAGGGGTTCTTGTTCAGTCCCAGAAAAATAGCTTACTTTCTAAGAAAAATGGGGAAGAGGCAGACGAGTCCACAGTTTTGCAGAATAAAAGTGGGGAACTCATTTTTTTTTTAGTTATCATTTACATGGAAACAGGACATTGCCTCAAAGTTGAGTACTACGAACAGCAACAATTGTGAACCTCCGTCTCGGCACCCGACGACCCCTGACCTCCCAAAAAGTATCAAGTCCGTCTTAGGCCACATCACCGAAAGAGGTCATTGTTTATTACGAAGCAAAAGAAAAACGGAACATAATATTGCCGCGTACGCAGCTGGCCAGGTAGGCAGCGCGCCCGTGGCCTAATGGTTACCGTGCTCGCCTTCCACGCAAATAGCTGAAGTTCGATGCCTGGTTGCGGATACACCTTTTATTGTTTTTGTAATGTCGCGTTATGGTAAATTTGAGAACCCTGTCGCTGATTCAAGGTTAGAATGTTCTAAGCCTACGCGTGTACATAGGGGCTCAGCGTGGCCAGAAGTCAGTCTCGATCCTGCTGTTTTGCCGACATCGACGCCTGCGACGCTAACCTTCTATTTTGTTCACCCGATTAAACGTTTAGTTTCTAAAGTTATTCACCGCCTCGTCAGTTGTCATTCGTGACAATATATTTATCCTTTGGATGCAAAGAAAAAACACTATTTACAAAAACGAGAAACAATCTGGCCAAAAACCATGATGCTCCATGAAACGGCGTTCTACTAAACGGCTTCGATGAAATTGGGTTCAAATAAATGGCGTTTAATTAAATATCTTTGATAGAACAGAGTTCGATAAAATATCGAGAGCTGCGAAGAAATAATGTTAAATCGGTTTGTAAAGGTGAGCTTTTCTTCGCATGTATCAAAAGTCTGGTGAGCTCCTCTCCGCATCCGCCGGATTTCTGTAAGCTTTTCTCCACCGGAGAACAGCGCAACACCAAGAAGCTCACGGGAGAAGAGCTCACCGCAAAACTGACAGATGCTGAGATAAATCCACGCAAGTATTATACGATCAAGCTTTTAAATTTAGTATTTGCGGCTCTACTCTGGGGGCCCTGTGGGGAACATAAAAGGAGATATATACAAAATTTGTATATTACAGCCACCAATAGAAACCAAGAAGTCCACAGTTATGCAGGATGGGAACAATTAACAAGGTGATAGACACGTATTTTTTTCTATGAAGACATTGCCTCAACGTTGAGTTCTATAACGAAGAGACCTCGTCATTGCACCCGACGACCACAGAGAGCCCCCAAATTGTGTCAGGACTCAGGACCCATCCGCACCAGAAATCATAAGTTGCTACAAAAGAAAAAATATGGAAAAGATTGTTGCTATTATCCATATATCAAAAGAATGCCATTTCCGAAAACGAAAATCGTAGGTGAGTTTGCACCACATTCATCAAGAGGTCGGTGAGCTTTTCTCCGCGTCGGTCGGTTTTGCGGTGAGATTTTCTTCTATTAGCTTTTTTCCGAGATTCGTGACTTTGGCATCGACCTGCACCTTTTTCTTTTTATATCGGAACCGCAAAAAGACCGCACGTGCCTGAAAGACGATGCCGATTTTCAGTCATCGTATTTTCACAAAGCGAGGCATCTGAGGTTCTGCTGCGCACTAGAAGATCAACCGCACCTGGGACCGGACATTTCACCGAACGCCGTTTCATTGAATGCATCATACGTTTCTGCCAATAATATTTGAAAATTTATTATTTCTTTAAAACAATTGAATCTTGTAAACTAAGAAGTAATTTCTCATTGTCCTCTCTACGACAGACGCTTAGATGGCACGACGGAGGACACGCCTGGAGTTGTAACCAAGTGGATGGATTCGAAGTTTCCACCACCTCCCCCCTCCACCAACCCCGATTATATATATATATATTTGGTTAGCAACGTTTCTGTTTGTTTTTTCCTCTGTTAGGATTTTTTGTTTAAAGGGATACTTCAACGAAATTTGAAATATTCCCGTCGTGCTCAAAAATAGGTTGAATATGATCCACAATATCCGTAAATGACAATCGCACGTTTGTATTTTGAGCCTGGTGGCTGTATTTTTCGTTATAAACGGCCCATTCTGGCAAGCGCTCGGAGAAGGCCCAGCGGAGACCACGTGACATCCAACGCAATCGTGACGTAGGTCGTCTCGGGACGAGCAAAGCTACGGCGAGGCTGACGTCGAGAGGATGGCCTAGTCGTTCCAGCCACCGAAGCGGCTGCTTTTGTACGAATTTCGAGTGACGGGTTAATCTTCCATAATCTTGTAGGGGGACAATAGCGACTTCTGCGACACACAACAGGCATTCTCGGGAAGAAGGGAGTTCCTCCTTTCCCTCTTCTCTCGTCGTGGCCGGAGGCGAGACACTCACCATCACTAGCTGTCAAGGTTCCTAGACGGGCATTACAAGCGAGGCGTTAGCGACATCCACCAGGTGCTCTTTGCTAATCGTTTAATTCGTTTTAAAATTCCTTTTCGAGACTTTTTTAACTAGATATTGGTATGTTCGATGTGACACTGCTCCTTTGAAAACATATAGACCAAAAAAATGAGCGCCGAAATTTCGTTGTAGTATCCCTTTAGAAATACCGGCCAATTGTTGCAATTGAAACTTTCGGTACGGGATGACCACTTTTTTGATGTAACGGCGTTCGATAAATGTCCTGAAACCCTACGCGTTTCTCGTATTTTTTTTCCTGTGTTTTTTTTTTTTATTATTGCTTTGCTCGACGACAACTCAGGCGCAGATTTGGAGCCCCCCCCCTCCCCCCTTTTTGTTTTTCTCCCTAAAAACAAACCAACAAAACACAAAGAAGGTCCAGACTCCTCGGAACGCAATACAACGACGCCTGCCCCAGCCACAAGCCAGTGGACCCCCTCTCATTAACTTTGAGAGAAGCGTTATCCGTAAGGACAGAACGAGCGGGTTGGTATAGGATGGAAGAAAACGAGAAAGGGCGGACAACCGTCCTTTCTCGTTTTCTTCTTCAAGTTTAATCAGCGTTATCCCCAGCGCAAAGAGGGAGCCGGCCCGAAACTCAGCTAATTTTTGCTGAAATTCGGACTATATCTGTCGGTGCATCGATCTCATGTTTTTAAACTGTAATTGGTCATATTATGCGAGAAAAAACACTCAGGAGGTGACCGCGGTACATGGCTTATAGTTTTACTGATACTCAAACATTCCACTTTAACTCAGTTTCGCTTGACATAAAATTGGCTCACTTCGAAAACAAAAAACAAAAAAAAAAACAAGTTCTTTACTTGTGATCTCGTAAGAAAAACAATCACAGGACCCAAAAAGTGCCCAGCGCCCCTTGACGCTGTTACTTGGTGCCACAGCGTTTACTTATTTGAGTGATTTGCGGAGCCGGCGTTTCGTCCGAGTGAAGAAAACAAAACAACAACAAATGAGGTTCTCGGTAAAAGATGCCGGGGCCTTAGTGGCAATTCAGCTTTGTGAAGTGATTAATCGGAACATGTAATTATAAAAGTTAGTTAAAACTTTTTTTTTTCCATAGCTTTCTGACAATGGAACTACGCTTTGATCAGCGTAGTTCCATTGATCGCAACACGATCTAAACTTGTGGTAATTGATTTTTTGGCATTTTGACAGTACAAAATATAGTTGTGCTTCCGTGCAATTTAGAAATCGTACACCTATTTAGAAATCAGGGTGACTGTTGAAATAAAACGAAATCCGGTGCTCTGGAAAAAAAGAAAAAAAGCTGGGACTCTAATGGATGTTGATTGCATCGCGAAATGGTTAATTTCGTATCTTTTTTTTTTTTTTTCTCACAAGAAGATCAGACACTTTTTAGAGTGAGTAGCTTTATTTTTCAAAGCACTGCTTGGCTGGTATGAAAAGTAGGCTCTGAGGGGCCGCTATTAGGACGCAACGCCACTCTGACTTGTGGCAGATTATTTCGCAACATTTTAATTTATGACACAACACCACGAAAGAAATGTATGGCATATTTCGTTTTTTACTGACGATATCAACAATCTATATGCAATTTGGAAATCGTATCGTACGAAAAATCTCGGAACACGGATTACCCGACAAACCGAGCCAGATATTTTTCCGAAGTAAAACCGGGCAGCGAAATGAGGTGTTCTGTAACCGCGTTTTTTTCTTCCTAATCCGGTAAGAATGGGACAAAGAGCCTCCTTCGCGATGGGCTTGGAGGCCCACAACCCTCACTGCTACCCTCTTTCTAAACTACATAAAAAAAATCCATTCTCGCAGCTTGCAGGGCGGGGTGCTTTCAGGGTCAAGCCGTCCGCTGATAACCGGAACCAAAAGGCAAGCTTTTTCTTTATTTTTGTTTGGAAATAGCGCTATATCGCGTAAGCAGGTGAGTGGAAAGGCTTCCCCCCCAGTGCCATCTGGATTCCGGAAATTTACTGAGATATCCTCTTAAGAAACACTCCCAAGTGTCCTAACTGGTATCGCACTAGAATCACATATAGGACACTTGAAGTGATATCACTTACTATTTTCGCTGGAGTGCGTCGTGGCGGTTGCTGGGCCATCCACATGGACGTAGTCTGCTCCGCGCACTTGTTCGCGGAAACCACACCCAAAAAGTACCGAGTACCTAATTCCAATGCACGAAGTCTCCGGTAATTGGCGCTAAGTTACCGTGAAAATGGCGGCAACACAATGTATCTAGTTTTCTCATGGGTAGACGATACCCAGAAAACATTGACCTATTAAAAACGACAGCTGTATAAAAAAGGCCGTGCTTAAGTCATCCTGCGCACTGTCAGCTTAGGGCACTGTCAGCCCTAAGCTGACAGTGTTGTGGGAGCTACGCGCCTGCCGGACAACCTCCCTTCATCAGCTTATGACTGGTCCGACGAGCACGTTGCTTCCACCTGACATGCAAATAATCCGTTACAAATACTAGAGAATTCGTAACTTGTCTGAAAATGTAATCTGAGTCAATTACTTTTTTAGTATTACTGAATATTACTCGTTAGATTTGTTCCGCTCTGTCATAGAGATGGGCTTAGCGCTTTTAACGCGGCGACACAACCGAAGCGCCAGCGAAGAGAGCGACAGAAAGGAATTGGAGGAAAGCAACTCGGAGTCCCAGGCCCGTTCGTACGTATAGCTCTCGAAAGAAAATAATTGGGAAGCAATCGAATTGATCTTTAAATGCAGTCCATAATGGCAACGAATTCAATTTTGTGCAGCAGTCATTTTAATGCCGCTATTTTTAGACCAAGCTATATAGTTGTAATCGTAATTATGTTTGTTTCCAAGGTGATTGAACCGAGAAACAGCGAGGCTAGCCCGTTTATTCTATCGATGGGCCGTAGAATTTTCCCGGCATGTGTTTCTAATTTCTATCTGGGGCCCGAAACTCAGCCCCAAATACTTCGAATCGTTAACCAAGCCCGCACTCTCGCGCCGCAATTACCGACATGTTTTGCCCACGCAGATCGAATTCTTGAAATCAGATATTTTTGCGGGTGGGTCGAACGGAGCAAGTAAACGCAATCGTGGCTCGGGCCTTTTAACTACGATTAAGAGCTAGAAAAGGGACTCCTAATTATGAGTAAGTAGACTCGAAGAAAGAAACAAACGAGCCCCTGTGGCGCCGATAGAAAGCGTGAAAGTGGTTTCGGAATGGCGAATCGTTTTGGGGATTAAAAGGAGTCGGTTGGGCACCCGTCCAGCGAGCCCGTCTTGGAGGCGCCAGATTGAGTTTCTAATCAGCTCGATTAGCGCTTGTGTGATGGAGAGTGATGGGCTCCGGAGAAGCGACCCGCAGGCCTGCTCCGAGCAGATTGCTTCTGCCGCCGGCTTGTTTCCAATCTCGCGGGCAAGGCGCCCGCGCACGAGTACGTCCGCTGAATTGATTTTCCTACCGGTCCCAGATTATAAAAGCTTCTCGCTCCGAAGGGAATGACACCGACCGGGTAGCGCACCACAAATCCTTGTTTTTCTTCATTCTTGCCGCTGCGATTGGATGCCGAAGACGTCGTGCTATAAATCATCCTTAGCGCGGGCCTGAAATCTTCGACATTTTTTGTACTTCGTACGCGTTTCTCTGCTCGAGGTTGTTTCCATTTTCTCGGGTAGTTTGATCGTTGCGTGCATGGTCATTGAAATGATCCGATGTACTACAGCATGATTAACGATGCGTGCAGCGAGACACGGTTCTAAACTACAGCATATTCGCTTGGACAGTGCCTGTTTTCTATCCCCGTCACGATGTGTTTAGCATCGAGTCATTTCGACGCCCCTCCACCACTTGGCGGCTAAAATGTGCATGTTTCTTTTCTTGCAGCGGTTCGTGCCATTTTCCGGCGAAATCCGTCCGCACGCAAAGCCCACGTGATCGCGGAGTGCGCACCGTCCCATCCCAACACCTCGTATACATAACAAAGAAGGCCAACGCTGGGCGCAGATTGGACACGACGATTGCGTCAACGTTCGGCTCCAACTTGACTCGAAGCCGAGCCCTGACTCAGCACTCGTTTCCAGTCTGTGTCCAGCGTTGGCTGGTGACGCGGGAATGTCAGCACATATATACGGCCCTGTTTTCTAGGCGGCGGTGTTGGGCCATCCCCGCCGCGTTGTCGCTTTCTCCCCTTCGCCGTCGCCCCTGGCAAATCACGCCATCTATGACAAGACGGGATATCGCTCCCTCGCTGCCACCCACACAGCAACTGCAGTGCTTCGAAACCGTAGCGGTCCTGGAAGATTCTCCGCCGCGTCTACAAAAAGCAATTAACAAAAACTACGCTTTAAGGGGGATTCACCCGCTCGTCGGGTGAATTTCGCTACACAAACTTGTTTCAGGAATGCACGAGAGTACTCATTCTTTTGGAGGTGAATTATGAAGACGCAATGAAGGTCGTACGGCCCTTGAATGTTTCCTTGAGAGCGCGGGAGATTTTTAATAAAATCCAGAAATATTATCGTTCTGACCGCTTTTGATCGCGTTTTGAGACATTTTTGAGAATGGAATTATTAAAAGACAAACGTGACAAAACACTTGGCCGTACGTACTAGGGGTGCCTCTAATTTTAATTTTAAGACCATAACGAGAAAACTTAATATTGCTGTTTTTGCGTATTCGTGTAAGAAAAATCGCCCTGTTAATTTCATTTTAACGTGTTAAACCAGATGGCGACACTAGTACTAAATGCCTCAAACCGGAGATTTTCTTGTTGTTTTTCTTTCGAGCTCGAATTCGACCGCGATGGCTGGTGGCTCGGAGATCGGTAGCACGTGTAGTTAAAGTTCGCGCTGCAAATTCCTCTGGTCGTGGATTCAATCCCCCGCCCCTGCCCGTTTCAATCTGGATGAGAGTCGTACCGGCGTGCAGTCATGTATCACTAATGCGTGATCACGTTAAAGACGTCATACTAGCAGCGACATACTGCACTGGCTTTCATCTCCAACGAAGACACCAGACACCCTCGGGGCTGACTAACTTCCCGCTGTCTAAACATACAACACAATTACAATTGATGGCGCGTTTGTCTGCACTTTTTGCACGTTGCAAAAAAAAAAAAAAGAAAAAAAAAACTAGCGTGTTTATAAGTGACCGACCCAAGATTCTGCAACTTCGTCGCGAAGCTGGCACAGACCTGCGATCCAATTAGACTCACCCTTCGTGATGCCTCAATGTACATTATCACTGCCACACATTATATCGCACTGCATTATCATTTTCAACCCTTAGACGGGCCTCACAGGCATTCATTGTACGGGCTCCATGCCTCTCTGTGGCGCCTGCGCTTACGAACAAAATTAAATGATACCTACCTACGAACGAATATTTTCGTTTTATGCGTTACACCAGTGAGAGCGGTCGTGTTCCTGGCTGACACGGGGAAAAGATATGCTTGCAAGTGCTGCCGAAACCAGATTTAGGCGAACAGTAAGGATAAATGCCATGCATAATAGGCTCATACACACAGTTGCGTTTTAGTGCGTTTTACTTCGCTGCGCCGAAAAACTGAAGTGAGTCATCGCCACACCTATGCTTTGTATGAAGCATGGAATTCAATAGACCCTTTCCGAAATACAGTCTGACCACTTTGATCACTATCATCATCTGTGGAACGGCATCTGTACCATACCAATGGCGGCCTTCAGTGAGTGATAAAGGAAGACGTTGAAGATGCTCCTTAGCAAATGTTGCAAGGCCTGTACATTCGGGGAGTCAGTACGACGCGACCTACGTTGCGTCGTACGGGTCAGTACGAGGGGTCAATATACTGACGGATCAGTACGACGCGACGACGGGACGAACACAAGAGCTACGTAAGCGTTTAATTCTAATAACTCACATTCAGTCAATCTGTGGGTGGCACACAATCGGCTTTAAAGCACTTTGGTGTATAAAATTTTCTCGGGGCATCTGAGTGGGTTGGAGCTTTGTTCAGAATGCAGGTTCTTGGTCACCATCGAACTGAAAGTGATCGAGAAAGAACTCACACTGAATAATTCCTCGCGTGCCGTTGACTTGCGAAAGTGACGGTGGCGATACAAGTTAATTTCCGCCATTGATATGGCAAAACCTAAATTGCTGTACAAACCACCAGATGGCCCTGAATTTCGGAAAGGGTCTATTCAAGGAGTAGCTTGGCACGCGACATACGAAACAGGGCATCCTGGTTTTTCGCAGCCGCAACGCAGTCAAACCATAGCACCCTCTATATTCACAAAGCCTGGCAGTTCGACGACGGAGCCATAGAGTGCCCGGTCGCAGATTTGGAGCGCGAGGATCTGGTAGCTGAGAGCATTTCTTGGGGGAACCTCGTATTCAGCGCACAGCTTTTGCAGCGGCGAAGACCTGAAACATGGTTTTCAAACCCAAACCCGACTACAAAAGAAACAGTAGCCCGAGGAGCGCGAGAAGCTTGGGACAAGTGTGTTTCTGTTTCTCGCCGCAGCGGGGCGCCCGCTACATGACTCTTGTCTGCCGCTCTACCTTTTCACTTTTGGCGGCCTCGTCACGTGACGATCTGCCAGGCTTTGTCAGTATAGAGGAGGCTAAGCCGCGCTTCATGCGAAGCAGCGATGTCTCGGTGACCCTCACCGTAACATAACGCAACGTAACAAAAAGGCCGCTTTGCGCCTCCTTCTCTTTATCGCCTCCTTGGAGTAACGGGTGGAAGAAATAAATCGCGGTATCCCGATAAATATTGGCAATTTAATTATTCGCCTCATTAGTCTCTTTTATAGAAAAAAATTTAAACAAAAGCGGATAAAATCTTAGCATAAGCGCCGGGAAAGAAATTAGGTCCCACTTTCAGACATTTCCTCGTAATCTGTTCTCTATCCATCTCTCGCTCCTTTCACTGATTCGAATTTAGTTTTCTCCGCAATCACCGAAATAAATCCATTTAGAATATATTAATCGTCGGCTTCATCAAATTACCGAAGCTTTCCTGCGAAGGTCTCGATTCATTTTCGCGGAGAATGTCATATTTTTATATATGTCTTTGACGTTTTCCTACGGAGTATTCTACCGCTCATTTATTTTACATACGTCCATTTATCTCCAATAAGGCCTTCAGTCTTATTTCCAAAATAATATCGACACTTCCCTCGGAAAAATAACTGATCGCTTTTCTGCCTAAATGAACATCGTTTTGTTTTTTTCTTTTGACTTTTTTTTTTTAAATAATGGAGTAGAGATTTAATTACAGCGACTCCGTACTCACTTCTTTGCCCGTTTCCTTTTCGCTTTCCACTTTTGCTCTTTCTTCGTAGCTGTGCGTGACGTGATCACATTTTCGCCACGGGCTAGAAAGAAGGACACATATGAACCGACTGTAAATCTCCCTCAGTGCATTGCAGATAATATCGAAGCCGCCTGTCTGACATAAACGAGGAATAAAGAAATAAAAAATAGCTCAAGGCAAACGGTGACACTCACGAGCTCCCAAGTGTGCTCGGCAAAGCATGCCAGTCAGTTGAGCCGAGGGCGACCTCCGAGCAGAAATCTTTGCCGCTAACGCTGCAGGACGGATGCGTGACGCGCACCTGCGTTGTGGAGCAGCAAGCACTTAGGAACCATCGACGGTGCACCACTCAAAATATTCGTCGACTCCTTCGAGTGCCGGTTTTGCCGATATTTGCCGTCAAGCTCCTTTTCCTCAGAATATGGCGAGAGAAACCTTCCCTGCGCAGTCCTAGTGCTCAGACATGAAATGAATTCGCTGCACATATCGTGACAAAATATTGGCGAAAATTGTTCCCCTTATAGAATACGCTTCCAAATGGGACAAAAGCGCCAGAGAAGGACTCGCTTCAGGTGGACTTTCGTACGATGTACAGCTGTTGGTGAGAAATCCGAACCCGGCTTTTCGCACCGCAAAAATAAACTAGACATCGCGGAGACAAGGAACCTCCTTGGAACTTCTGGCAGTCGCTGCGTTGGTTGTGCGTTGTAGCGGGTTAGCGCTGTAATTTCCAAGGTAGCTATTCCGCCCTAAGAAAGCCACAACAATTGATGCGACAAACAATAGGCGACCGCCGCGCCGCGGCCGGCATGCTCGCTTCCCAGAACCGTGCACATCTAATTCGGATGGATGGATGGATGGATGAATACGGCTGAGCCCTTTGGATCGGGCGGTAGCTTACGCCACCTAGCCATTTTGTCTTACCCTTTAAGCTTAGAATATTTAAATGTGAAAACTATATTCACTCTGTACTGAAAAGAAAGTGAGGCTATAAATCCCCCTTGCCATCAGTTAATAAGAAAATGCCTAGTTTTCTCTCGCTTTCTGCCACCATTCACTTAATCTTTGCTTGGTAATCTCTACTGTCTTGAAATCCACTTTTCCTTCGCTGTCTCTAAAACCCAATGACCTTATTAAATCTATGTTGTCTTCGGTATGCATAGGGTGAAGCCCTTTACAGTAGAGTATCAAGTGCTCAGCCGTCTCGTCCTCCTCTCCACAAGCAGCGCACACTGTGTCCATTTCCTGGTACTTCGCTCTGTATGTTCTGGTTCGCAAAACACCTGTCCTTGCCTCAAACAACAATGAGCTTCCCCTAGAATTGTCATAAATGCTTTCTTTGGCAATAACTGTTTTGTTTAATCTATAGCCTTCCAGAGCCTTCTTTGTCTGCATTCCCTCTAGCCACCGATCTCTTTCTGTGGCTTTAACTTTCTTCTTAACTGAGACCTGCTCTTCCGTAACCCCACTATAGCCTAAAAACTTTCCTCTTAATTTCCTAGTGCGCTGTCTCCATTTTGTGTCTATACTCCTCATGTATAAATAGCTGAAAACCTTTCGTGCCCATTGCTCCCCACCCATTTGCCTCAAGCGATCCTCAAATTCTATCTTGCTCACAGCTTCCCTGCCCTCAAACTGACGCCCATCCCATGTCTCCTTGTACTCCCTGGTTCGGTGTTTTGCAATGTGCCCCCAAAGCCAGCCTACCTACTCCACGCTGTTTTATTTCTAGTCTTGCATGCACTTCGGATTTCATGCATAGCACTGCGTTTCCAAAAGTCAAGCCAGGCACCATGACCCCTTTCCAAATCTCTCTCACCTACCTCATACCTGTTGTAATTCCAAAGTGCTCTATTTTTCATTACAGCCGCATTTCTGTTGCCCTTACCTATTATATACTTTTCATGCTCACTGAGATATTCTGCACCACCACATATCCGTACTCCTAGATACTTGTATTTACTAGCTTTCTCAACTGTGATATTCTGTATCTTCAGTCTCTCAACATCATCATTGTTAAAAATCATGACTGCTGATTTTTCGCTACTGAATTCTAAACCTAATTCCTCTCCTTCCCTACCACAGATGCTCATTATTCCTGCAATTCTATCCTGTTGTTATCCATTAGTACGATATCATCCGCATATATCAGTCCCGGTAAGATTGCTGAATTGTTTGGCCTAGCTTACTGTACGAAAGGTCAAATCCAAGCCCACTCTTCTCTAGTCTATCCTCCAATCCTCTCAGATACAACATAAACAGCAAAGGCGATAACGGGCACCCCTGCCTAAGGCCTCGTCCTATCTCTATTTTCCCCGTTGCCTTTCCTTCCCATGTTATAATCACCTTATTATCTTTGTAAATGTTCCTTAATATTGCTGTTAGCCCTTCATCTAGGTTTAAGCTCTCCACTATGTCCCACAGAGTTTTTTGGTTCACATTGTCATAGGCACCCTTGATATGCCAGAAATGCCAGCCAGAGCTGTCTGTTTTCTTTTTGCGCTATTTCTATACACTGTGCTAGAGAAAATATATTGTCTTCCAACCTTCGTTGTTTCCGAAACCCGTTCTGTAACTCGCCCAGTATGCCCTCGCAATCTACCCATTCCTCCAGTCTGTTCTTTATAATCTGCATTACCAATCCTGTAAATAACTGGTGTCACGGTTATGGGACGATAATTCCTAATGTCAGACTTATCTCCCTTTCCCTTATATATCATACTCATCCTACTAAGCCTCCATTCATCTGGAATATTTCCTTTGGTACCATAGTGCTCACTACCTCCCTTAGTTTTGCCTTAGATTTAGGACCCAAATTCTTCACCAGCTTGATTGGGATACCATCTGTGCCTGTCGACGTGCCACTAGGGACTCTTCGTTCCGCCTTTTCCCATTCTCTTGAATGGGAAAAGGCGGAAATTCAGGCCCCGACCAGGGCGCCCCTAGCGGCAAACGGGTCCGTTTCATCGGGGAACTTCCTTGGAACTTCTCCCAGTCGCTGCGTTGGTTGTGCGTTGTAGCGGGTTATCGCTGTAATCTCCAAGGTAGCTATTCCGCTCTAAGAAAGCCACAACAATTGATGCGGCAAACAATAGGCGACCGCCGCGACGCGGCCGGCATGCTCGCTTCCCATGCCGTTCGAGCAAGATGCCAAAGTTTCAGCACCAACCGTTATTTGTTCAAAAGTTATAAGTGATTTTTGAAATTTTAATGGGGAAAATGGGGCCCATTTTTGCCCGTTTTCGGTTTCTGGCGCCACAGTGCTCCATTTGTATTCGAGAGCTCCGTCGGCCACCATTTTTCCATTGAAATTTTCAGGAAAATCGCCTTCCACTTTTGAATAAGATAACGGTTGGTGCTGAACTTGGGGATCTTGCTCGAATGGCTGGGGCTATGTTCTGACGGAGTTTGAGCTCTACGCGATGTCTAGTTTATTTTTGCAGTGTGGCTTTATAGTAACACGCACATTCATGTTCCAATTCACTTTGTTAAGGGGGATTCACCCGCGATTCATTTGTAGCCTGCTCCTCATATACTCTGTTTCACCTTATGATGTACCGCAGGAAAGGCTACAAGCGCGAGCTCCTTGCTCTGGGGCACCTCTCGGCGGCACAAGCTCTCGTGCATTACAGGGCCCTCCAACAGTATTTGAGCGTCTACTTTTTTTTGCGGTTTCTCCACGCTAGTGGTCCCGGAAACCCAGTGGACAACAAAAGAGTTTAAAAATATTAGCGCATCATATTTTAATTTGACAACTCGGAAACACCTCCTCCGACGGTGGCGCCGCGAGGTGCCGAATGCGCGCGCATAACGGCGCTCCCTTTCACTATACGTCACATTCACCGGGTTTCGTGATTGGCGAGAGCCGTCCCAGAAATTTTGAAGCGGAATAAAGTATATCACACGTTAACCTTCATTATTGCTCTAAAAAGTCGTTTTTATAGAGCTAATAAAGTTGCAAATTAAAGTTCAAAAAGGGCGAAAACAACGCCTCGTCGCTCATACGCGCCTCCCAGCGGCGGAGTACCTCCTACTCGCCGAGGCAGCCGAGGCCGGTGGCGGAGTTGCGGGAGACGAGCCTTCAGCGGACTGAGGCAGAGACGCGGCGCTTGCGTGGTGTGTCCTCGTACGGTGCGACGCCCAGCTCCGCACTCCTTTTCGAGAATTCGCCGCTCAAAATCCGATAAGCCCGGTAAATTCATCAATGATGGAAACCCGATTCCAAAGCTACGATGGTTGCAGCGAGGCCTAATGGCCGACCGGGCCGACGGGCCGGACGGGCCTGGACGGGCTATCAACCAAACTCGCGTCCAATTGGCCAACCGCTTTGCTCCAATCGCTAAACTGTTTCATTTTACGTCATGAAGCGCAATGTTTTGCTTATTTAAAGTTGTTTTCTGCAATATTTAATTTGCTAATAACTCACAAAATATTGCGAATTTCTGTAATATTTTTTTTTCCCTCGGTGTTCCTGCTTTCATGGAGCTCCGGTTCAGCGCGAACTTCAAACCAGTCAAAATATTGTTGGTGGGCCCCTTTAAGGGCAGCTGCCAACGCTATGGGCTTCCGCTTCTGGCCTTCTCTGCGGTACAGCATAAGGTGAAACGGAGTATAGAGGGCGCAGCATTTTTCCGGAACAAACGAGTTGCATGTTCGCAGCTGCGCATGCAGGTCGGGCGCTCGAGGTGGGCTCGGGCCACGGGCTGTTCGCCGCCGATCTCGAGCTAGATCTTCCTCGCCCTGCGTCCGCCGCTGACCAAAGCGGTCAACGGGTGGCGCTAGATACGAGCCAGTCAAGACGTAGATTATGGTGGCTTACATATCGTAGAGCAAACACTTATTTCCGACTGGATTCCAAGTTCCAAACACGTTCGAAATTATCGGAAGTACAGGGTGCGGCGGTGCGGCCGTAGGGATCAGCACATTTGGCACGCCTCAAAAAAATCGAACCCCAAACGTGCATACCTGAAACTGGGCACGCGAACGTCGTTTGAAAAAAGATGTATGTCTATTTTTAGAGCCCAAATTAAAGCTGATGAAATAAAAAAAAAAATAGAACTAAAACGGCAGTTTTGCATTTGCTATGATCTGAGTCGGACCTGCTCTTCGTCTGCATACTGGTTTGCAAACTCGCTCCCAGGAGGTGTGGAGAGCGCAAAAACACTCAGAATGCCATCGGAGTGGTTGGCGACGAGCAGGATAACCGCGATACATAATGATTTTAGTGAATGCATGAACAATGATGGAGTTGCAGTTCAGCTTTAGAAGCAGAACACTTTTCTGTATGACAAAATTTAAATCCAAAGCTGACGACGAATTTTGTCGTCTGCTATCCATTCGCGTATCTCTGTATAGGCGCGGAAGACGCGTAGGGAGGACCTAAGAATGTTACACAAGTAAAACATGTGACCCCCCCCCAAAAAAAAAAAAAAAAGAAAAAAAAGAAAAAGTTACATGTTTTTTTGTTGTATTTTTCCCGCAAATCTAAACCATGGATCGCCGAACGCAGATTTTCTACCCAAATGTAGCGCTATAGGTCCGAACTAGACGCCAAAGTTTCAGCACTAACCTTTATTGTATTAATATGTTAAAACTGATTTCCTGAAATTTCTATTGGGAAAATGGCCGCAGACCGAGCTCTCGAATACACGGTGCTCTATGGCGCCAGAAACCGAAAACGGCCGAAAGTGGGCCCTATGTTCCCATTGAAAGTTTCAGAAAATCACATGAATTTTGCATAAGATAACAGTTAGTGCTGAAAATTTGGCCCCTGATTCGGACCTCTAGCGCTATACATTTGGGGGCGATTGAGCGTATGGCGATGCTAAGTTGTTTTCATTTCTTCTTTTTAATAGGTGGGATGGGGGGGGGGGGGGGGTTGGGCACGCTTTAGTTTTCGAGGAAAGAGAACCGTGTTCTTTCGGCCCAAATAAACTATGCATCGCAGAAAGCTCAAACGCCGTGAGAACGTGATACCAGTTAAGAAAGAACGCCGGTACGATGCTCATCCAGATCGAAACGAGCGGGGGCGGGGATTCATTGCTTCATTTGCTTGAGGCTTATAGGTGTCGATTGTTCCTTTTTGTCGCTCTAGGGAACTAGGTTATAATAAACAACAACCATTTGTGCCCCCTTTCCCTCTTCCACTGGGAGGAATCTTTGTGCTCCTCCTTACTTGGTCATGTCATCTTATTTGGTAGCGGAAGTGGACGTCCGGAGGAAATATTCCTTCAGGGTACGGGAGTGCAAAACATGAAACAGAAGTCGCATGTAACGCTCAAGCTACGAACACTGCTTCTGGCAAGCTCAATAGACCCTTTAGAATGTTTGACTCCTGTTGAAAGCTGCGGAATCTCTGCACAATTACGGATACAAGCGTGAGGTATTTGTGTTCGATTGCACTTCAGCTGCAAGAGTACTCGTGCGGCGGGAGCGCAAGTCAAAGATACAAACTTGCGCTTGCAGCATTTCTGTTTATCTCCCAAAGTTTCAGATTCCCACGTTCCGCAAAGTCGGTTGCTCCGCCATTGTGCAGTGGATCAGCCGACGTCCACCTAGCTCTAATATCTTCAAAACAAGAACTAACATTGTGGGCGCATGTGACATTTATAAAAATAAAATACACTTAGCAGCAAAAAATCAAAAACAATTTTTTTTTATTTTTTGCTGACAAGTGTTTTTCGTTTTTTTGTTTTTCACTGAAATAAATCCTAAAGGTTTCCACAACATAAGCCCTTGTTACAATGTTAGGCTCCGGTGGACGTCGTTTATAAAGAAATTTCTTATTTCTTTTTTATACCTTGATCCAGTTGACATCGCGCTGTCAAACTTTCGCGCTCTATTCACATTCTCATAGAGTTCCAGCTTCCCACGATGCGTAATGTATTTACACGGGCCAGTTCAGTTCAGAAAATGTTTTATTTGTCAAACCGGGGAGGGGGGGGGGGAGGGGTGCCCGTCGCCCTTGAAACTAGACATTGGTGACAGGAGGAAGGGGAGAAAGGTGAAGGGAGTTATATAAAATGTACAGAGCGCGACACTGTTAGCGCGAACAAGCGATCGCCGGTTTTTCCAGTTTTTCTCCTTGAAACCAAAGGATGTCATCCAAGTTATTATTGTTACGGAAAGAGCTCATTTAGTTCTACAATGTAAGCGACAAAATTCGTGCTCGCTAATACTATTTAGAAGTAAAATGCGAAAATGCGCCTATGTCATGTTCGCGTTAACAGTGTCGCGATGTGTACAAGCCCTGCCGACTTTATGTAGTCGATCAGGGAATCTAATATTGCCTATAAAAACACGATTTTCTCAAAAACATTTGGTGCATGCACTGCGCGCGGTCATCTCTTTTGTATAAGTAATTATATAAGTAATTAGAAGTCAATAATCAAAATAAGATAGAACTGTTTTAAAGCAAAATAGATTGTTGCTTCCCCACAGTTATAAGCGTGGAGACGCCAGCACGTGTTGCACGTGTAACTAGACTTCAGCAGGCTCGTAGCGAAATGCCTGATAAACTATGAAGGCGGGAGTTTTGTTCATGCTATTTTTTATCTATGCTATGTTATCACGCGTGGACAAACGCTTGCATGCGCTACAAGCCTGGCTCGTAAGCACCCTAAACTCGTGCAGGGCTGGACAGAAATACCCTAATATGTATATGAAAAAAAAACAAAAAAAAAACTTGAATACATGACAAATTCACGGCTAAAATACTTATCCCCAAATATATTTATTTCATGAAACATTATTTGAGATGTTTTCATCATCTGTAGACCTGGTTGGGTGGCTAGTGGATACGAAAAAAACAACATGATGTATATTGTTTTAAACAATTACAGGATATCTAATTAACCAACAAACAAGTGCTTACTGTAAGATGCACATTGAATTTTGATGTTTGCGTCTTGGCGCCCGAAACAAATTTTTCCTCAATTGCAAACAAGCAAATTGTTGTGTGTATGTTTATACAGCCGGAAGTTAGTCTGCCTCAGTGGGCGTCTGGTGTTTCAGCTGTAGATGAGCAATTTAGCCAGTGCGGTACAACCGCTAACCTGGTGTCTTTAACGTGCACAACGCAGTAGTGGTACACGACCGCACGCCGGTACGATGCTCATCCAGATCGAAACGGGCAGGGGCGGGGATTGAGCCCAGGATCCCTGGGTTCTGCAGCGCGAGCTTTCGCTCCACGTGCTTCGAGCTGGTGTGCGCTAGATCACTGGGCCACCGATCCCCCGAATTCGTTTTGCGGATTGGTGAGGAAACCAAGCTTGCCTTCAATAGGTAGAAGATACATTTATACCAAAGGTGAAGCGCACGTTTCTTATTTTTAGGGGCGAAGCTCCTTAGGGGCTAGCCATGTCCGTCCGGCCGTCCGTCCGGCGTCCGGTGCTCGTGCTCCTGCTCGTGAGCTCACGTGCTCGTGTAGGGCAAAAAAAAAAAATGATGAAAATGATAAAAAAATAAAAAAATGATGAAATATGTTTGCGCAGTCGACAGGATTCGAACCTCTGCGGGGAGACCCCAATGGATTTCTAGTCCATCGCCTTAAACACTCGGCCACGACTGCGGGACGAGTAGGGGGCTCTGAGATGTGGTAGTAACTCAAGAGCTAGGGATGTCATGGATGAAACGTTGCATGTAGCCGCGCGCTCAACGTCTATAGAGGAGAGGGCGCTGCGGTCAAATGCGTATGTAATCGCGTTAAACTTTGCATGCATTGGCTCAACGTGTATAGACGAGAGGGCGCTGCGGTCAAATGCTCAAATGCGTATATAACCACGTTCCATACCACACATTCTCTTTCTGACATGGATGGAAACGAACGAAAGGCTCGGCATGCTGCGGCTTAGCGTCTACGCAGGCAAGCACCACCAGAGCTTCGCTCCAATCAACATCACTCACCACGTGAAGATGCGGACAATTTTTTTCGTACCTTTCTAATTTTTAGGCAAAATTACACGAACCTCTAGATCAGTTTAGTGTCTTGATAAATAACCTCGAGAGTCCACTATGCTCTTGTCCGTTATGAAAACCTCTTTCAACAGTGATCTTAGTGTGTCGCGGTGGAATGAACCGGGGCTATCTTATCTGTCTGGACTAATTCAATCCCCACGTCTGCCCGTTTCGATTTGGATGGGCATCGTACCAGCGTGCCATAGTGTATTACTACTGCGTGGTGCACGTCAAAGACCCTAGGCTCTGTACTGTGGCTAAATTGCTCATCTACACCTGAGAGATAAGTCGCGCCTTGAGGCAGACTGAGTTCAGACATAACCTCATCTATACTCAAAAGCCTGGCAGTTTGACGACGGAGCCCGGTCGCAGATTTGGAGCGCGAGGGTCTGGTATCACAGAGCATTTCTCGGGAAGTCTGGTATTCAGCGCACAGCTTTTGCAGCGGCGAGGACCCGAAACATGGCTTTCAAACCCGACGAGAAAAGAAGCGGTAGCGCGAGGAACGCGAGGAGCAGGAGCGGACATTCCATCGCTCGGGAGAAGTGTGTTTCGGAGTCTCGCCGCAGCGGGGCGCCCGTTACATGCCTCTCCTCTCATCCGTTGCCTGCGCGCACTACCTTTTCACTTTCGGCGGCCGCGTCTCGTGGCGATCTGCCAGGCTTTGTCAGTATTGGCGACGTGCGCCATCGAAAGCGTCGCTTTAGTCGCCCTTCCTTGATTGGCCGAATGCTGACTATGACGTAAACAAAGGTTTTCTCATCGACAGAAATAAGAGTAATGTAAGAACTTATATTTTGAAGGTATTGGCAGCATTGGTTTCAGAGCGCTATGATTTCAAGCTTCCACCATGCTAATTACAAACACCATCCAACTAGTTCGCTAGGTACTGACGTCACGAGGGGAAACCATATGAGGGCGCCACCAAAACATCTCGCCGCTAATAGAGGAGGCTATGGCTCAGACTGTATAAACATATCCACAGTTCATTTTTTTTTTGCCTGGTCTAAGGCCTTTTGATGTGCTTGCGTTTGCCTCGCAAGTAGGTTTCATTAATTTTTTGTGTAGAAGTTAATAAACAGACGAAAACGGATGCCTGTTCGGCATCCAGTTAACGTTGAAGGTTTAATGTAAAAGTTATCTGACAAAATTAAAAAGGTCATTTCATGGTCCCTTTAAATGCACCAGTGCACGAGGTCCGTGCCTTGAGTGGCCCTTGGAAGCAGATGGCGGCACAGCACTAAAGTGACTGACCCTTGGAAGCGAATGGCAGCGGAGCACCCGCTCCTGGCACGTGTCTTGCGCGTTGCCGCAACAATGGTTGATTTGACCCCGTAAGTGATGACGTCACAACAAGGCGTCTGGGTCCAAACAAACCGTTGCTAGGGACGTTGCTATAGACTAATGCATGGAGATTCCACATGAGGCTAGATTTTTGCGTACAAGTAAGTAAATAATTTTTTGTAAGCAACCTAACTTCTTGATATCGAATTATGAAGATGTTCTTGTCCTCTCAGTGTCGTATCGCAACGATGAAAGCCATTTCTGAAGACTTAAGGCCGGTTCAGACGCTTGCGTTTGACTGTGTTTGACTGCGTTGCGTCGAGAACCGCAAGCGAGTCACCGGCACATCTGTGCTTCGCATGAAGCGTGGAATCCAATTCAAGCAATCATCTTGGCACGCGATATACGCAGCAGGGATGTCCTGGTTTCTCGTAGCCGCAACGCAGTCAAACGAAGTCAAACGCAACTGTCTGAACCAGGCTTTACACTCCGCTTTGCTTTGGTAGCAGACGACACGATAGATTTGCTGGCCTCTGTTGCAGCGGGCGTCTTCATTGAATTGCGTCGGTAAACGAGCGACAAAAACAAGTGCATCACCATGGCCGTAGAGGCCTCCGCAATATGTTTTTTTTTTTTTCTGTGAAGAACCCAGCTTAGTTACGAGGGGTGAAAATACAGTAAAATCAAACCACGTCATGCAGATCAGTTACGACGACGACCTGAAGTGCATTACCGGCGTAGTGCAGGCCAGCATGAGAAACAAATCGTACGCCGTTGAGGTAAGTCGTTTGTTATTATTATTATTGTGGTTGTCAGGTTATTAAAGAATTGCCTGTCTATCGCAATTTCGCAGTATTTTGCTTTTTTTTTCCCCTTGGTATACATAAAATTCCGTGGATGTGTTCTTTTGGGGAAGATCTCCATCGAATCAGCGATGCGAGTACAATCTGTAATGAACTCACCTTATGTTTTTTATCCAGTTCTTTCGCGCTTTGGGGTCTTGCGGAAATCTGAAGAAACTGCAAGGGTCTTTCACCACGCGATGGTTACAACCAGGTATACGAAGCACCCTCGCATAGCGCGAGTCCGCAAACAAAATTTGGGATCTCTACCGAACGCCTGAAGTGCTTTTCTCACGGGTGCAATGCGATCTTTTAGCAGGCGATCATCTCGATCGACGCCCGGACTTTCGATAAACCATATTTTGCATCGCACCCCACTATGAATTCTTATATGTGTCTGAAACTCATTATATTTCAAACAAATGCGATGTCAGAATATCGTCTTTATTCACACGATTCAAACGACGGCCCCTGTTTGGCCGGCCGGCGTGCGGCAGACGGCATACATCTTGCATTCGTCGTCTGCTACAGGCATCTTGAGAACCGGAAGTTGCAGTCGTAAATATTTCAGAAACGAGCGATTACCGGCACACTTCTGTCAAAACATATATGACATTCAAGCTTTCTACATTTGTGACTTTTAAAAGTTTAAATCCTACTCCTGATTTTTGAACGGTCGGGTTTTCGTAGCGAAACCGAGCCACATGTATTCATCCATAACAACGACCCTAGCAACGGTTTGTTTGGACCCATGACGTCACACTTACGGAGTCAAATTAGTTCCTGCAGGGCATTCTGGCCGCCGCCATTTCTTTGCTCGTGCGGTCAAGTGCGTGTGTTTACAAGCTTGCCAATGCTACGTTCACGCGCACGCTGCACATGTTTGCACGCATGGGGCACCAGTGACGCGCCATGCTTGCAATTGTCTATAGACCTTTTCTTTAACGGCGCCGCCATCTTGAGAATTGTGGCGCCGACGACGCCGTCTAGCGGCTTAGAAAAAGAAATACCGGCTAGTTCTGGCAGCACTGCTATCTGGGTAGGCAACGGTGTGGGTATGGGGGGAACTTGGCTAGACTTGGCTATGGTGGGCTGCAATAACTTGGTTGAAGCTTGTCCGGTTGAATCCAGCTGGCTACTCACAGGCCATCACCTTGCCTCCTCGAGAGAACGAGGACGAAGACGGTGGGGTGTTTTGATTGAGTTTCCACAGCGAAGTATATATGAGCAGTTTAATGTAGTCTATGCAGGTAAGCTCTCGGCATTTGATAGCTCCATCTTGAGTGGTGGCATGTAGACTTTTCCATACCTTTCACATACCATGGGGCTTGCAGTGATAACCTGATTGTACCACCTGCACCGGGAATTAAAATCGGTCCTCTTGTCGTAGACGAAGTGGTCGTGAGCTTAAACGTGACGTTGAGTCTGATACGATTCTCTCGCGATTCAAACTCGCAATCGACTGACTTCATAAATAAGGATTCCTGGGGAAAATGCGAAGCTCGATAACATTGCAGCCACACTCGCGCTGCAGCTTCTTGTGCTCATGGCACACTTTCTGGTATTGCTCTTATGCTTTTTTAATATTATTTATCTGTCCGACGACCACGCAGTGGTAGCCAAACAACCGTAGATTTTCGGAAATTGCAGCACGGTAAAAAAGGAGCACTCTGAAATAACTGATGCACGACGTCCGTTTTTAAGCCTTTTCGCCCATACCCTTGGCGGTTGCATACGTTGTGTCAGCGGGCAATCCAAAAATGCATCAGGTCGAGGGTACGTCAGTTACTAGCTGGTTTGAGGTTATGCGAAAAAGGTCTATTAGCGGCGAGAAGTTTTGGTGGCGCCCTCCTGTGGTTCCCCCTTGTGACGTCATTACCTTGCAAACAACAAGTTCGATGGTGTTTGTTATTAGCATGGTGGAAGCTTGAAATCATGGCGCTCTCAAGGGAACACTGCCAACACCGTCAAAATTAAAGTTCTTTCATTCCTCTTATTTCCGTCGTTGATAAATCCCCTTTCCGACGTCATAGTCAGCGTTTGGCCAATCGTGGAAGGCCGACCACAGCGACGCTTTCGGTCGCGCACGGGGGCTAATAGGCTCCCTACGGGAGCCAGAGTTACGCGTTTGATTCCACGTGCCGCGTGCCGCCCTCGCCGCTATTCGCCGAGATCCGATCACGTGAGGAGCCGTATCGAGTGTCGTGCAGCAAAGTAGACGTGCACGCGCCCCGGCGTACGTTCCCCGGCTTTTGAGCGCGCCGCGCGCCTCGAACGCGCGGCGCTGCTATTCGCCGAATTCAGTCACGTGAGGAGCTGAATCCACAAGCAATGCATGAACGCGCAACTCCGCCTTCAACTTTTAGAATCTAGAGGATAGTCGGCATTGAAATCCTGGAAAACATCTGTTATCTTTAGAGAACAGAGCAGGCTGGCACGTATACGACCAAAGACAAGACGTCCAAAACGAACCTTGGTGTGCACAATAACGGAGCATTCGCATCTCCTTCACAGCAACCTCCATTCCTCTCAAGAAAAAAAACGAAAAAAAAGGAAACCTTAGCGTGAATTTTTGTTTAGAGGGTCATGATTTCTTGAAAATTGCAGCAAGATACATCGACCGTTAAAAATAAGCGATACAAAAAAAAAAAAAAAAACTTTCAGCCTTTTTATTTTGGTGAAGAAGGAAGAGCAGCGGAGCTGTACTATGTTCCGCCACATATAAGTGACTGCGACAACCAGAGAACCGACTAGCCTGTTGTCTGGTTGCCGTCGTCGCTCATAGATAGCGGTAGCTGTCCAGAGCGTTGTGTCGAGATTTATTTGTCCACGGACACGAAACTGAGAAAACTTTGCCTAAACAGCTCCGCTGTAAAAATACAGCCTAAAATATATTGCGGTACATTTCGGCTTTTCACGATCGGCCAAATCAAGGGCGTAAGAGCATTGTCAGAATGTCAACTTCGACGGTGCTGGTTTGAAAACGCGATGGCTCGTAGCTTCTACTATGCTTTTTAAACACACCATCTTACTTGTCGCATCTGATGATGAGTAGCCGGGGACAGAACTCGTGACGCCACGGCAAGGCAAATCGCGATGTCACGGATGGAAACCCTAAGAGGGCGCTACAAAACGTATTGGCGTTGGATCCTGGGAGAGTAGCGCCGTTGCCTTCCCTGAGTGATTGTAGGACACAAACATATACTAACACAGACGACCGCAACCTTGCAAGGCAATTGAGTGATCGGTCCCTTTTGCCATGGCAATCACCATTTCGGTCTTCTCCGATCGTTGCAGTTTCGAAAGGGTTAATCTGAACCAGCAGCGCCAAGATCGCTAGGGAGCGTCATCGTAGTGAAAGAGTTCCTTGCCAGTATAAGCACCTTTAGCACTGCGTATGCAAGCAATTTATCAATCATGCTTATGTAGACAGATCTCTTATAATAATATTGTTCTTCGAGGCAGAAAATTAATTTTTCAGTGCCTCCAAGCAACTACGTTTCATGTGGTGGAAGTGCAAAGATGCGTCCTTGTTTAACTGGTGTGTGAATAACAAAATCTCGGTATAGAAGAAATGACTTTATAAAGAACCTGTCATCCCGACTTTGAATTATACTCACCAAGAATGGAGAAGTCAAAGAGAAACTGCTCGCACCATGAACCAAAATGGCTACGGGGAGCTTGGCGAAACTTTGTCAGGGTCTAGTGAATGTACAGCATATAAAACAGAGGCCAGATTTCCGAAACTTTCTTACAACAAAAAAGTTCGTAAATTTGTCTTACGACAAAGTTACAAACTTTTGAGTATTCCCGAAGCAAAATGTTCGTAAGTTTTGCGTAAGTTAAGACAAAATCCTACGACAGGGGTCCGGTTGATCTTACGAGCGTTTTGGCGACTTTTAACCAAAATGGCTGCTGCGTACGTCGTCTACCTGCTCCAGCAGCAGCGCGACGCTGAGCGGAATCTACGGCAGCAGCGTGTGTTCCGCACTCCTCGGACACTTGATACCATCGCCGATAACCATCTGGCACGGTACTACCGTCTCCCGAGGCCTGCGATGGAGAGACTCTGCGCGGCGCTCGCACCTGCGCTTCGCCGTCCGACGGCTCGGAATTGCGCTCTCCCCGTGGACGCCCAAGTACTACTGGCGCTTCGCTTCTATGCGAGCGGCAGTTTTCAGTCGGTGGTGGGCGACGTGGCAAATATGAGCCAGACGAGTGCTTCGCGCATTATAAACTCGGTGAGCAGCGCGCTGTGCAACTTCGCCGAAAAAGGGATCAAGTTCCCCGTGACCCCGCAGGCAGCAATGCGTACTGCACGCGGTAAGTGTTTTCCCAATGTCGTGCTCGTTAGTTACCCCTGTTATTTTATTTCAGTGCGAATTGTTTGCGCGTTTACTCAGCCTGATCAGCTTTAATCGGGGGGAATTATCTGTGCATGACCCCAATGAGTGTGACTTTCATTGACGCGAACGAAGTTTTATAGAATGACGTGAGCAACGTGTGTGGAATGGTCGCCGAGACTCAGTCAGCAGTGCATTGTTCATGCAATGCCCATGACAACTAACAAAAGCACTCCTTGCCCCCCCCCCCCCCCCCCCCCCCCCCGCCCCGCCCCCGAAAATGTTTGTATATATTTTAATGCGGTAAATAAAATACCCAAGATGTCCACTGCTTCACAGAATGTTGAACACTTCATTGTTTTAATCCATAGGCTTTGCGGAAATCAATGGATTCCCCAAGGTGCTGGGGTGCATCGACGGCAGGCACGTCGCCCTAAAGATTGCAAAGAAGGACCAGAACATCTACCGAAACAGAAAAGGCTATGACTCCCTCAATGTGCAAGCTGTCTGGAATGCCTCGAACGAAATCACACAGCTGACTGTGAAGTGGCCGGGGAGCACGCATGACAGTTTTATCTGGCGCAACTGCGACTTGTCGGAGAGGTTCGAGGCTGGGGTCATGCCAGATGGCTGGTTGCTGGGTAGGTATATTTTAATTTGGATTTCATATGAGTATTTAATAGTTAACAGGCTGAACGACCATGTACTTTGTACCGTCTTGGTATGCAGCATTTTTTGCATTTGGATCTTGGCAAAGGTTTGAGCCAGCTTGCAAATGTCAGTGTAACTCCTAGATAGGTACTTAGTTAAATATGGGCTTTCTAGGCGAGGCCACAAAACCAGGACAAAGCGAGCCAGTCATTTCCTTTGTGCTACTTGTCTGGCCACTAACGAGTTGGGAATTAAGCTTAAACAGATACAGCTTTCTTCCATGAATCTCTTCTCGTCTACTGTAGTGAGCTTCCGTCTATTCAAGTCTGGAAATGTATTACAGCTGTAGTGGGGAATTTTGGGCGAGCGCTGCAGGTCTGCCGTCCAGGGAGTTGTAGGGTGCCCTTCGTAGTATACTTCGTCTCACCCTACGATGGACTAAAGGTAAAAGCTACGGACCGCCAGATCCAATCACGAGCCACTTAGAAATTGTGCGGTATTTCGCTTCGATGCACGTATCTGGGTCCGCGTCTTGAATCACTGATGAGGGGCGGGTGAACAGTGGTTCGAATCGAAGAGCACTGAGTGACTCAACAATTTTACGTCGCAAAGAAAGCCACGACATATAGGCTCTTTGCAGCGTCGAAGCTATAGAAATGATGCGGCGCTTTTGGATCCGAGCATTATTCGTCCACCCCTAATCAATGTTAAGCGTGTCATAGTATAGCGTGGAACGTGATTGGACCTGGCGCCCGTGGCTTTGGCCTTTAGTCCATCGTAGGATGAGACAAAGTATAGTGATCTACAAATCCACGCAAACAAAATGCCCGTTCATGTCGAAACCGGCAGAGCTTGGGAGACGAATTTGCAACCCTTTGGTTACCAGTGCAGGTATTGCTGGAGCGCTTTGTTTGCAAGCCCAAGCCCCAAGCAGTCATATCTATTGTATTACTTATGCATTGTTTTACGTGAAATCTCATATTATTTTCAATATTTTAGGGGATGCAGGCTACCCCCTGCAGCCATGGCTGATGACGCCGCTCCGCAAGCCGAAGGAGGAGGAGGAAGAAGCCTACAACTTGTGCCTCACGAAGACGCGTCAAGTTATAGAGAGGACGTTCGGGATATTGAAGTCCCGCTTCCGGTCAGTAGCGTCAGCAGAGTCGGGGTTTGGGAGTTAAAACTTGTTCTGAAATATCCTCAGAACTACTTTCTTTCCCCTCTGCATGTGCGGCATAAGACAAAAACAGTTCTTTTTTTCTTTTTTTTTTGTTGTCCCTATTTTATTTCTATATCCTCATGGTGAAAAGGTGCAATTAACACTGTTTCCACTTGGGGAACAAGAAACTAGCTGGAGCTAGGCACATATCCAGGGAGAAGGCCCAGGTAGCCTGATCTGGGTCCTCTTCAAAATCCTTCAGTTTTGCTGGCACCTCCCCTTTTCCTCCTTTACCTTCCCCCCCCCCCCCCCCCGGCTATGTGCCGGCTGTAGCAGACTCTCCATAAAGGCTATCTTGGAAGAGAAGTTCGTTTCCAGCATCGTGCAGTACTAGCTGGAATCTGAGAACATATCGCGTTGCTTCAGCATGCTAAATAGTTATACTTATGATCGCTCCTCTTCGTCCGACAGTTCAGTGAAAGTTGCATAATGGCTGGGCCTGACCTGTTCTTGACTTTGGTGCCTTTGGATTGCACTTCAGCACAACATATAAGCTGAAAGTTGGATCACACAAAGTATGGACCACGGTATAGTCAAATCAGAAATGCAGGCAATGGGGAACGCATATAAAGCAGGGACTTCGAGGAGCAGTAAAGACAGGAGTGCCGAAGGGTTCTGGGGGCTGCATCAACTTTATATAGTCAGCACTACAGTAAATACTGAATAAACAAAATTCCTTGCTACGCCACTGCTTCAGGGTCTCGACAGGTCCGGGGGGGTCCTGCACAGTGTTGGCGGTAACGCGTACAAGTAACGGCGTTACCGGTAACGCGTTACTTTTTTTGGTAACGTAGTAACGTACTCGTTACTTTTCCAAAGAAGTAACGGGTAACGTACTTACGTTACTTATTTTGAGTAACGTGTAACGAAATTACGTTACGTTACTTTACTTCCTAGAACTGAAAAAAATAAATTTTTTTTTTTGTTTTAAGTGCCCCAGTCATAAATTCCTTAGTCAAAAAATTCCGCTGTTCAACACTTTTCTTTGACGTCGGTGCTCGTCAGATTTGACGTCAACGCCACCTGCCACTGGTTTTCTCCCGCGGCTCGTTGACCTCGCTACCGCCGTCGCCTCGGCTGGAAGGCCAAAGAGGTCCGGATTTGGGTGGATTTGGGAGATCCTGCGTCGAAGCCTGCGTTTCGCTTCCCGCTGGGAAAGAGAATGACACCTTCGTGTCCTTCCTTTTCCGTTTTCGGGACTTGAAAAACGGAGGAGGCCTTGAGCGACTGACCGACAGCCAACAGAGCGTATGAGTGGCTCTCCGGACCCACGTGATGAGCAGATCAAGGCCGCCGTGGAGGGCACGGGGAGATTTGACGGGGAGAACTTTGCCCCGGCAAAAAACAAAAAAACAAAAAACACGGCAGTACCATCGAGCGCATCCGTTGAACGCCTATTTAGCGTAGGCGCGGACGTGTTTACTAAGAAGCGAGGTAGAATGTCAGATGCCAACTTCGAAATTCAGCTGTTGCTGAAGTACAACAGCGGAGTGTGCTTCGGGTAACGGAGGAACTTGTTCACAGCAACTATCTGTACTTCGACATGTTGTGAATAAAATATATTCAAATTTTCAATCTCGGCTGGTCTTAATTCTGTGCTAATGAGGGAGGCCGGTTCTTCTGTTAAGTTCCGTGCCAACATGTTAAAATCAACTTCATATATACTTCCGCGTTTTTTCTTGTAACTATTCGGGTGAAACCCTAAAAAGAAGAGGGTAATTAAGTTTCCGCATGGACATGTTTTAGCTATGGCGCTTACGCACATATCAAACGTCGAAACAGCAAATGTTTTAGTTCGTGAATAAAAAGTAACGCAACAGCAACGTGCGTTACTTTTTATCAGTAACGGTAACGGTAACGCGTTCCTTTTATTTTGAGGTAACGTAGGTCGGTAACGCGTTACTTTTATTTGCAAGTAACGAGTAACGTATTTAGTTACTTTTTTTCGGTAACGCCTACAACACTGGTCCTGCAGTACACTCCGGGCGTGTGCTGCCGTATCATCGTGGCGTGCGTGGTTCTCCACAACTATTGTATCCGGCACCATGTCTCCCTCACAGATCCACCAGGTAAGAAAGACATGTTCTCTGAAGAGTTTATGCATTAATCACCTGGTCATGTCACATGAATGAGGTTGGTGAGGGCATTGTTTGCTGTAACTCTGGACTTGAGTTACTCGGGTTGTGCAGAAAGTTCACCCACTGTTCTTGTCACAGGATTGCAGAGGGGCAGCTAAGCTGAGCTGACTACAGCTTTGGCTATAATCTCTTTTAGAAATGAAACTCTCCACTGGCAGAATAGTTTTAGGTTTAGTAACCCATTAAGTGCCACGTTACAAGATTTGTTACGTGACGCTTAACAGGTTACCAAAGAAACGGCTGTAGCTGCGGAGTAGTGCGCACGCTGTGCCCTTTCGCAATGTGACGCTGCTCTATATGAAATGGATAAGGCTCATTTAACCCATATGAGTGATGTTTTCCAGTACAGAATTGTCAGTCATCTGGAGACTGGCGAACTCAGATAGCAATGTATTTTCTAGATTTTGGGGGCAGTTCCAATGGGATGAAAATGATTCTCAATGCCTCTGCAGAGAATGTCCGTGAATTACAATAGTGGAACAAGACCATTTTTTGTCACTATACTCGTTTTCACCTTAAGAACCGAAGTAAAACAAGTCCGGCCGGTGGCGGAGTGTT